>OX608080.1:9717600-10317600 GCA_951509765.1 Sphenella marginata | reverse complement strand
CGAATTTGAGAAAACAAAGAATGTATTAAAAAAGAAAAGTTCTACTGGCATTGTGTCTCCTCTGTTTTTGGTCTTTTTCGAACTAGTTTTGATATCAGTTAGCATATCCTAATTGTAAACTTTTATACACATTTTCGCTCATTAGTTTCGTGTTTCATTGGCAATCATGTACGCGTATGTCCCCAATATGTACCGATTAGCTGTCACCAACCCACAATGACCAACTAACCTCACGACATACATATGTAAGTATGTAAAAATTAATTTTGCATGTCTTCTTCTTGTACTGACCCATGAAGAAAAGTTTGCTGTTTTTAAAGACAATTTCTATTCTGATAATATATTCATAAATATTTTCCAGTAGACTCGAGCGATGGAACATGATTCAAAATGTTATGTGAAAAGAAGAAAAATTTAATCAATATAAATATCTTTCACAAAAGGCATTTAAAATGTTGGTCCACGATAGACATATTAAACAAAAAAGGTCTCCTTATGAAAAAAAAAAATTATGTTGGTTGGTAGTATGCAGAAAATTTTTATATTTTACTAGGTCACCCTGTGCCATGTATTTTAGCATAGCTGTGGCAATAAGCGAAAGAAGCCAAACTCAAGTTTGGAGCAAGCGATGTCACAAGCACAACCATAGACACAAACCCTGATTTTATAATGTTAAGTTGACATTTTCGTCATTTTTTAAGTTGACTATGACAGACATGAAAGAATTTTCATTGCAAAATCATGTTTAAGTAGATAAAACTCTATCTTGACTATTTGACTATAATTACGGACATTTGTTTTCACTAATTAAAAAAAAATTCTAAGTGTGTATTCTATTAAGATGCGTGAGTATTTTTGGTTGAGTGGGAAATATTTCTTCCTCCAATGTTAATTACTTTTTAGCTTAAGGAATTTCTTTTAAAAAAATACAAACGAATAATATCTAAATACAATCGGAAAACATCAAGTACTATAAAAAGAACAACAATACAAAATAACAACAAATAAAGAATGCTAAATTGGAAAAGAAAAATAACAATAATTTAGCGTTTTCCATCTTACGCAAGACAGTATATAAGCAAGTACAAAATACTATATCCATACATACATACATACTTACACATGGAAATATTTAGGTATTTATGTACGCACTCAGTGAAATATATAAAAGTACATTCTCATGTGTTAGGTAGCAGATAAATCGCGCTCATGCATAGAAGAATTCACACATAAATATGCAACTAGATATTGCTAAGTTTTTCTAGTTCTTTTTTTTTTTTTTTGTTTTTTGTTGGCATTAAATAAGTTTTCCATTCGTCACTCGTGGCGGCATTTACCTTAATTTTTTGTTCTACGTGTTTAGATTTCAATTTGTTTTTTTGAATCTAAACTTCTTAATTTGTTATGTTTAGCAAGGGTGACCTACTATTCAACTATTTTATGCATAGATGTGCCAAGAAGCAAGAAAGCTAAAGTCAAGTTTAGAGTAAGCGTTGTGTCGTCGCAAAGCATAGACACAAACCGTGATTTTAAAATGTTTTCGTCATTTTAAATTTAAAACTCTATGTTAAGCATGAAATATATTTTAAGTTGACTATGACTATCATTTATAATCTATTTTTATTTGACTGTGGTTTAAAAAAAATGCATCCTAAAAAGTCAGATACAAAATAGTCGCCTAATTTTAAAATTAGAAAAGTTATAAGGAAGTTTTACTTCTATCACGTAAGCTACTCAGAATTTTTGGTTTTTCCATTTGTCTGCCCTCGAAATATTCCACTATGCATATAAAAATAAAGTTTTGTGTTGTTTGGCATTGAATTGTGAAAATTTTGGATATTTCTTCTTCCGTTTACTTAAATAATTCTAAATTACATTTAACGTTGTGCGCTTCTCCTCATTAACACGTTTGTTGTTGTATGTACTTTCCGTTTTTTTCTTTTTTGTTTTTCATTTTGCACATACATACATATTTTCTCTTTTACAAAAATCAACAACAGTAATTGAATAGATCAAAGGAATAATTGACATTCCTCTGCCATATTTCATAAATAAAAAATTTCCTGATTTTAATGTTTCTCACAAATTTTCGGCAACAATTTTCGAATTAACTTTTGGCAAACATAAATCATTAAATCATAAATAGAAAAAAAAATAGTTCTACTCTTAGTTAATATTTTTAAGCGCATTTATATGGTTCGAAAGTAGTATTCTAAATGACTAATATTTTTTATTATAGGGGTAATTCCATATTAATTTCGTTTCAATTTCGCTTTGATCATGATTCGATTCCGTATTCATCCGGTTCGTTAATTTTAAGGAGCTTCGGTTATAATTTTAAAGACGCTGTCAGTATCAGTTTTGATTTTCGTTCGCTTTTATTTTATTTTATTTTATTTTATTTTATTTTATTTTATTTTATTTTATTTTATTTTATTTTATTTTATTTTTATTTTATTTTATTTTATTTTATTTTATTTTATTTTATTTTATTTTATTTTATTTATTTTATTTTATTTTATTTTATCTTATTTTATTTTATTTTATTTTATTTTATTTTGTTTTATTTTATATTATTTTATTTCATTTCATTTCATTTCATTTCATTTCATTTTATTTTATTTTATTTTATTTTATTTTATTTTATTTTATTTTATTTTATTTTATTTTATTTTATTTTATTTTATTTTATTTTATTTTATTTTATTTTATTTTATTTTATTTTATTTTATTTTATCTTATTTTATTTTATTTTATTTTATTTTATTTTATTTCATTTTATTTTATTTTATTTTATTTTATTTTATTTTATTTTATTTTATTTTATTTTATTTTATTTTATTTTATTTTATTTTACTTTATTTTATTTTATTTTATTTTATTTTATTTTATTTTATTTTATTTTATTTTATATCATTTTATTCAACTTTGTTTTATTTTATTTTATTATTTTATATTGTTTATAATTACACCACTTGCGTTATTACAGTAGTCTCCAGTAATCCTTGTGTGGACTTTAAAGATGTGAGAACGTGAAATAAATTTCCCTCATTTAAAAATTCATAAATATATATTTGACAGCTTTCGAATAGTGAAACATGAATGATTTCAACACATGTTGTTGTCAACACCTTACAATGCATTTGTATCTACATATGTACATATGTACTAGTACACTTTACGGTACAAATTTCCAAAAACTCAAAATTAAAAATATCTAAAAAGTTCGGCCAAAATAAACAGGTTGTAGGAACAACTGAATATATTCATACAAATACAAACAGATATGCATGCTGGGAATGTTTCGAATTTTAGGGTGTCGGGATTTTAGAGATCTCTATTTTCTTTCTGAATATATTCAAATTACCTGTTTCGGTAGGTACCATTTGGGACTTATTTCATTGTACCGTTTCGGTATATTAAAAAAATCTATAGAAAAGTTTTGTAAAAAACTTGTACAAGAAAGTGATCATGAACAAATTTCACACGATTTTTATGAAACGACAATACTTGAAAATCTCGGAATTATTGGCTATTAATGCCGGGTTTTCCTAACAAATTCAAGGGCTGTCGGGATTGGCATTCCTAGTTCAAGCTTTCATACATACATATATGCATTATAGTAACTTTTTCACAGAATCACACATAAATATAGATTCTTACAGCTGGTTAATAACTAATTCAAAACACTTTTGAATGCCACAAAGCTTTGTATGTACGTCCGAACTCATAACTCATCAATTGGTCACGAGAAGATATATTTAATACATATAATTGTGGGTGGAATGGTTTAACCAGATTGTATAAGGCAGGGACCGTAAATATGTTGAGTTGGAAAGGAGAGGAAAGAAAGGAAAGGATAGGAAAGGAAAGGAAAGGAAAGGAAAGGAAAGGAAAGGAAAGGAAAGGAAAGGAAAGGAAAGGAAAGGAAAGGAAAGGAAAGGAAAGGAAAGGATAAGAAAGGTGCAGCAAAGGAAGCAAAAGATAAAAGATAATGAAACAGAGTACAGTAAATTGAAACAAAATGAAATTAATTAACATCGAAATAGAAATTGAATTATTCAATGAAAAGACACTATTTTAAAGGAAAGTAAAAGCAGAAAAATGCAAAATATATACTGAGGGAAAGTTGCCGCAAAAAAAGGAAACAAAAGAAATTAACAGAAAATATTTCAAAATAATAGAGTTATGTGATTGATTTATCGACGTTCCCTGCAATAATATTTTTATATGAGAAACTCACATTTATGTACTGACGAGCTTGTCCCTATATATTTCTAGGTAATTTTTCACTTACGCTATGTTCATACGTCAAGTTTACTTGGACACGCACTCATTCAAATTTTCAAATGGGCAAATAATCAGAAACCGTTTTGAAAATATTCTCGTCAATAGGCGCACTTTTTTTGTATGTAAACATTTATAAAATGGTCTGTAATGATCTGTGGTCGTTGTTCAACCTAGCGAAATACCGTGGCTTCAAAAGAAGAATGAAAATGTGACGGTAAGTAATACTGGTCTCCTTAGTGGACAGAATAAACCGAGTGGAGCGGAAAGATACGCTTGATGATGTATATCAAAAAACAAGAATAAACATAAAACGTTGCCCGAATAAAAAAAAGTCGCATGAGACTACATATAACATACAACAATCATTTATCCAGGCGACGCAAAAAAAAAAGAAAAACTCACTCAACACCTCAGCTGAGATAACAAACTTATTCCGGTACTCCAGCTGAAATTCATTCATAATGCCTTACACAGATCGGAAAGTGCATTTCCACTATGACGTAAATAACTAACCTGCCTCAGGATCCTTCCTACATATCTCTTGATAGACTTGGTTCATCGCTAAAAAGTTATGAAACGATAGCAACAATTACGAGATTTTTTAAAGGCTTTGCTTCCGAGTGTCCCTTAAATTTGTTCCAGCCAAAAGAAATTCAGATCATTGGGTCAGAACTCAATGAAATCTTATTGCTCCGAAAGGACAATATGAAACTTTACAGATTAAACTATTGGTACTATAGTGGGGAGAGCATCCTATGTGAGACTCTGAGGAATTGATTCTACTGAAAGCCAAGCTCTTCCTGCTCGGTCGCAGTTCATATGAGTTTGCCACCACACATTTTTAATTCCGCTTGGTATTTTTGTTGAGGATACGTCCAACACTTTCCAACACTATCGGTTGTCATGGAAATTTAATTCTTATTCCCTGTCAATAAACAAACACTTGACAACGTATGAAAATCAGAGAAACGTGAAAGGGATAAATAACAACCAATACGGAATTTGATAAATAATAAAGCTCTTGCAAAACAAGCTAATAAATTAATTAAAAATAAGTACTTACAATTCGGTTGGCTATCAAAAAAAATCATCAAAAATCAAAAATAAATTATAAATATTGAAATCAAAATTCAACGTATTCTTTTGGTAAAATCAAAATTTTTATGATTCCGAAATTTTCAAAAATTGTGCGAAAATTTAAAATTCTAAGTAAATGGAAGGATTGCGTGATGCCAGCATACATCATACGGCACAAAAGCTCGCTGTTGCAATAAAGTCCTTGAAAAACTATGATGATATTTTGAAAAAAGTGCAGGTAAATATTTGGCAAAGTTTAAGGGAAAATTTTGAATTTGATTTTTTTGCTTTTGTTTTCATAACAAAACTCTTTTGATTGCCTCCTCCATTAAAGAGACTCGCCTGCAGTCCCGGTGTCGATAAACATGATTTACGCAATACCCTCGAGGACGCCATCAAATCGACGGGTCTCGAAACTGAAATTCGTAATGTGGTCTTCCATTTGGTGCGTAATACATTGAATACGGAACCCAAACAGCAAGACAAGGTAGCGTGTTCGAGCAGTAATGATCCTTTGGGCTATTTGCGACGTTCCGCTGTGCAATGGGATCGTCGCGTACGTAAAAGTTTGAATGCAATGTGCGCCGAACTAAGTATGCCACTACAGGGACAACCACGCGCCATATTGGATCGCGATGAATTGATTAGTAAATGGGATGAGTTGAGCAATTATACAATTGGTAAGTGGATGGAGTGAACTGCTAAAACTACTACAAGAACTACAAAGTTTTTGGTAGCAATATCGCTGTGTACACTTTTCTTCTTTATAGATTTATCAAACTATCGTCCCGTCTATGCGCCAAAGGATCTCTTAGATGTTTTGCTGTCGCTGAAAGGGCCACCAAAGCCCAAAGACACTGAGTTTGTGTACATTTTTAATTTTTAACTTTCCATGTTTTCAATGCCAATTACAAAGACTCATCTTTTCTCGTCCACAGACAAGTGCCGAACTGGGAGTTTTCACACATAGAATTGTCTGTGAAGAACTTATTTGAATTGGTAAGCCAATAGTGGAGTTGTTTTGGCACGAATTTTATTTTTATTTTAAAATTATTTTTCTAACCTCAAAACAGCGTGTTTTGTTTGGCGAACTCTTTCGTAAAGACGGCTCAACAAATAATTTGGATTTACCAACGCAATGTAAACGTATCTTGGATACCAAACAAGCGCCACTGTGTCAACATTTTCTCAAGAAGGGAAGAACGCCAGCGCCCTTTCGTGGTGAACTTTGGTCATATGTATTGTCGCATGGAAATTATATGAATGGACAGGTTGGTTGGTTTGTAGTTGAAAGCTTAGAAGAAGGCTTTGAAGTATGTACATATTTGCCTTTCAATGTTTTTGTTTTACTTTCAACCAGTGGTGCACACGGGTGTGAACTTAGGTGTTGTCACTGCGGTTGGTTTAACAGGGTTGCCATATTGCAAACTTTTTTTTTAAAGAAACGAGATAAGCCATGAAATATGTGTCTCAAACAAAAGGCATTTTGTGTTGTATTTCTACAAAGCCATTTCTAGTTAGAGTTGCAAACTTGCGTTGCCACCTAATTCTATTATATTTCTTCTTTTGTAAAAATGCTTTTAACTCAAACACTGCTGGTCAGATTTCTACAGAATTTTTTATATGGATTATCTGCTACAATCTTAGGTATTAGTGTTAAATGTTGTCAAATAAGATATTTTACGGCATTGCCACCTAACTGAAATTAAAAAAAAAATCAAAAGAGAAATATCCCGAAATGGGTAACAAACGAAACGTATTTTTTGTCGTATCTGCAAAAAAACTTTTTCTATGTAAGGTACTCCTCTTATTATAGTATTTGTCATTATCGACAATCTTAATTCTGTTACTTAAGAGTTGCCACTTAGATTGCCACCCATCTAAATTATTTTTTAAATTTTCACTGTAAATATGGGTATCAAACGAAAGGTATTTTGAGTCGCATTTCAACGGAAAAAATTCTAAATAGGGTTACCTTATAGCGTTGCCACCTAGTGTTTTTATTTTTCCGCCTATCTGATATTATCTCGAAAGCTAATTGGAGAAGTTTTGCAATATATGTAATAAGCTGCACTTCAGATTCGCCTACTTAGTGATAAGACTAAGAATGTTTTTACAAGGTTGCCATCTAACCGATTTTTTAAGAAAACGGAGCAAATAAGGGCATCAAAGATGGAAATTAAAAATCACTGAAAAAGTTATATCAAGTTTTATACAGAGCTTTTCTTACCTTAGCTATCACCGATTCTTTCGACTTTCAACGCTAATTCCTTGTAAAGACTTTCATATTCCCTCATCCTTATCTCCACCTCTTCAGGAATGCGATCACTGGGCACGTTTGCGCAACAAAGTTTTAACCACCGATCACATAGTGGACAAACTCATCTTCAAAGATATTCAACTAACAGCTTCGAATGATGATCAATATTTTGTTTTTGAAGATGTACTCTATCAGATAATGTTATGCTTTTCGCGTGATACAGAAGTCGCCGGTCAAATTCAATTTGAGACATATCCAGTGAAAGGTAGAAACTATGATGGACCGCCGTCGGGTGTGGTGCCCTTTCATGGCATTTGTATGTTTGGTAAGTAATTTCGTTAAATGACAACAAATTTTAAACTTGAAATTTAAATATTTTCTTCCTTTCAGCCGCGCCATTTTGTTATCTCTACGATTCATCGATCAATTTATACTTCACCTTTCGCGCTTTCTACATACGCTATTGTCATCGTTTGACTACAATAAATACACATCCACAGGTAAGTTTTTTAAAATTTACTTGAAGACATAACTTTGATTTAATTGTTGAATCTTCTCTTATGTTTAGGGCATTGTTAGCTTGTGCCTGTTGTTTGAGAAGCTGTTACAAGCGCATGAGCCGACGTTATGGTCACATTTTCGTGAATTGCAAATACAACCGTACGTCAATTTTGAAAATTTTAATACTTAATTGAATCTACTCGTTATAACACTTAGGCACATTTTACACAAATTGCTTCCAATTGCTCTCTAAACAATTCAAAAGCCATACTTTGATTGAATGTGACATAGTGCGATGTGATATCATTTGATGTCATTCAATTGCGATTGAAGTGATGTGATATTTTTGATGTTGTGACATTTAAATGTGATTTAATTTATTACATAATTTCATACGAGTGCGATGTGATGTGCTCAAAACTTATTTAAGTGCTAAAACTTTGCTCAGTTTATTTTTATTTTCTGTTTATAGTGAAAGTTTTACTGAAGGTGATGTGATGTAATTAGTACTCTCATTTGATCTTATTGTTGTTGTTGTTGTTGTTGTTGTTTTGTTGTTTTAGCAACAAAATCACTCCCCGAAGGTGTTGGGGAGCGTTTTCGAAATGACAGTCCTTGGTCGAATATGTTTCCGGTACTCCCTTGCGGTACTGCCCGATTGTCGTGCTAGCGATTCGGTATGACCAGTGTAACCTTCTAGATCATATCAACACTCCTTTCGAAAGGAAAGAGAAGATGGGTAATGAGAGGTGTTAGGCATCATATCTGTAGATCAACCATCGAGTTGCACATCATTACGTTTGTGCATATTAGTCGCCTCTTACGACCGGTATGCCTACCGCGGGCATATTCTAAACCCCTAACCCGCAGGGGTGTTCATCTTTTTGTGATGTGATGTGATATCAAATAGCGCGTTGTGTATAAATTAATGAAATTTACATCAACAGATATAACTTTGTTTAAAGTCATGTGATGTTACTTGTAGGGATAAAGTTAGATGTGATACGCGCTGAAGTGATATCATAAGGACATTGTTGCAAAATTATTTTTAAAATGCAACATGTGATCTGATATATTTTTGCATATTATGAGCGTACTTGTTGTTGTAATTATTTTTAATAGACTAATTTGTTGTAACTTGATTAACAACTAATGTATGATATATTCGCATCATATGATATCACATCACATATGTTAAAAAGATTTCGTAACATATCACAGAAACGCAAATCATAAATTCAGTTAATATACAACCTATTTAAAATATATCACTACATGATGTATATCATATCACACTAACAAAATGAAATCTTAGCTCTTAAACTATAAAGATATTTTCACAGAAAACTTATGTATGTATACATATGAAGCTTCGTACATACATATATCAAGTCACAAGAGCAGAAATCATATCATATCATAACCATATTAGAACATATCACACGGGCTTAAGTAATATTTAAACATCACATAGCACCTTTGAAAATCATATCAGTACACATATTAACATCATACGATTTAATCATAATTTATACATCACACATTTAGTAGAAATATCACCACATCACAACAACCAAATAAACAACAAATATTATAGTCTGCGTTTTTTTCGTTACATTTAGCATTCGTGTGGTTTTCAAATGGCTGATGCGTGCCTTCAGTGGCCATCTACCACCAGATCAGCTCCTTATTTTATGGGATTTGGTAATTTCTAATGACTTACTCTCCTACATATATGATTTTGCAACTAATTTACATAACTCTAGATACTAGGCTACGATAGCTTGGAAGTGTTGTCGCTCTTTGCCATCATAATTTTAAGTTTTCGTAAAGAGAGTCTTATGCAAGTCAACACATTGGATAATATTGAGGCAATATTGGCGGATTTGTCATCGATTAAAGTTTTGCCATTAATACAATTGGCATTGAGTCGTGAGTGATGTGAGGCATGCAGCTGAGGTTGATATACTACAGGTTTACATACATACATACATACATGTGACATGGCTGCTTTTTCATTAATTTATTTTCTATGCAAATACATATATACATTTACAGTGATGGACGAAATTAAAAATATATTTATGTATATGAATAAAAAAATGGATTCTCAAAGAGTCTAACATATAGAGTATTGATGGATGAAGTGTTTATTTTCCCTTAGAAGATGCGCCTCTGATACTCGTAGAAATTAAAATAGGTAGCCGAAAAATTATTCTCGAAAAAAGCAGCTACCGAATGCTCCACTAGTCCCTAATCGCTGAGTGGAATTTTCTCACAAATTTCGTCCAATCTCCTAAGGGCTCCAGCGCGCTTTGCAGAGAAGACAGAGAAGAGGGCTTTGAAATGAATACATTAATACTACTACTATTACTATATTTAAAAATACAAATTTCCCTTTTTTTATTTCATTTTTTTTTACATATTTTATTTTATTAAAACTCATTTTATTTCATAATTATATTTTTCAAATTAGTCAATTTTATAAATTTAAATACATATACACATTTTTCATTTCTCCTTATATGGGGAACAACAATAATATAATTATTATTTTTTATATTTAATTTTGGTAATTGGGGCATTCCATGGCAAATGAACAAATGCATCAAATCAAACACTTTCGATTTGTATGAGTTTTGTTGAGAGGTTTTATTAGGGGGAGCAGTATTTTTAATTGATTTTATGTATTTATAGAAATCGCTTTTAGTTAAAAAGAGATCAAACATTTGTTTTCAATATACGCTATGAAAATGAAAATATTTTAAAACAAAGTTTCAGAGGTTTTAAACGGTTTCTAACATTTAAGGTTTTGGTTTTCAATAAATTTTAATGGGTTAAATGGTACGGTTTCGAAAACGAAACATTTCAAACGGTTCAAAAGTTTCCCAAAATGAAACGGTTATGCTCTCGAACAGTAAAAGGAAAATTAAACGATTCGAATTGGTTACGGTTGATGAAAGACAAATTTTCAAAACTTAACCAAATCAAAAAAGTTTGAAGGGGTTTAACATTCATTGAACAATAAATAATTACTTTATGATTCTGCTTTGAAAAACTAGCAAGAAAACTGTCTAGGTATTATTTTATGTTGTAGGGGGAGCAATTTTTAATATAGTATGATTTTATTTGCTCTTTCAATTCCAACAATTAAATTTTTGGCATTTGTTTATTTTAAATTTTGATTTTTTTTTTGATCAATAATTTACATCAATTTTATTAATTTTACATCAAGTTTAGTTCTAAAAAATATTCATAAATGTAAATACATTTAAACAACGTTTCTCTTCTCTTTCATAGTATATGAGGTTGAAGGTTGCTCATTAATGTTGTATTTTGTTAAGAGAAATCCTTCCTTTTATAATTTTTTTTATGACTAAAATTTTAATATTTTTTTATAGTATGTATGTATATTTATATATGATAAATGTTAAAATACATCTGCAAATATTTATCAATTTTGCACTTTTCTAATAAATTGTTTGCGTATATTTTTTTTATTATAGAATTTCCTAACTACAAAAAAATTGTGATTTAAAATGCACGAGATTTAACGTACATATAAATATAGTTGATATTATAATTTATCGTACATATACATATGAGCATTTCCGTAGAATGGTCAACCAGAGCAAAAATTTTAAATGTTAATAAAAATAAATTCTTGTTTAACCCTGTTATACAAAATTACCCAAATTTTTATAAATATAAAGCTTTGGAAGTTGATTTAAATTTTTTTTATGAAAAATTTGGCTTGAAACATGAAAAATTTTTTTTTTCATTTCCAGCCAGTTTTAAAGGCTTGTTTCTTTTCAATTTTTTCACATGTTCGACTTATACTAGCGACCCTTTTTTGCAACAAAATACTCCCATGAATATCAGTTAAGACCAACAAAATGAAAGAAGAGTGAACGACGATGTCTTAACTGTAAATTTTTATTGAAACTTTTACCTCTGCCTGGATCGTACGTTCGCGACCAAAAAAATACATTTTTTGTTACCACTTCTCAAGGAGTGTAAGGATATGTCTAGAACTACATTTCTAAAGCCGGTTGAGTGCACTTAGTTGAAAACCAAAACTACTTCTCTTGAAGGGTTTACCAAACCTTTTTTTTTAATTCTCAAAGTTGCGTACGTTCGCGACCGTTTTGCATTTTGATATATTTTTTCCTACCAAAAACTGAAGCAAGAAAAAAGAGGTTGTTAATATACTTTTTTTGCATGGTTAATAATGGATCATAGGGTTTTGAATAATTTTAATGAAGTTATTCATAAATTTTCCAACCATACATTAAAGTGAGTATACTTTATGTTATGCAAGCCACTTTCGAGTCTTTCGGTGTGAGCCGCGGGATTTCAGTAGAGTCTAATAATTTATGATATCTTCTTTCTTTATAAATACAACATATAAGATTTAAACTTGTGAATTAAGTGTTCCAATTCATATAATTTGTAAAACATTATGCCGAAAATAGGAAAAGAAAGTGTATGGAAAAATCGTACGTTCGCGACCCGTACGTTCGCGACCGGTATTTAAGCGTATATATAAAAATGTACTGAAGATATTTTAAAGCGAAATAAACGAAAAGAAAGTCACTTTATGCCACTTCAATATGTTATCAACCATTTTAAAAAAATCCATTCCATTTCGCTGAATTTTGAATTTTTCCAGTTGCACAAAAAAGTCACTTCCATTATGCGTACGTTCGCGACCACATGTTTATTGCCCCCACAGTCTAAACTAAAAATCGAACAAACCTGCCTCTTGCACCTAAAATTTACCTTTCAAAATGCTATCAAAGTAGCAAAAAAAAAAAAACAAAAACCTATGTTTACTTTGTTTTTTGGCCCATAAACGCGTACGAACGTACTGTTCGCGACCGTGGAAACACCCATATATATGTAAAGTTTAACTGTATGAATAGGCAATTTGCATCAAATTTAAGTTTTTCAATAAATTTAATTGTTATTTATTTTTATGTATTTTTTTCATTTTTGGGCTTTTGATCTTATTTAAATTGTATAGACACGATTAATGCTAACCTTTGTTTATTCTTTTTTTTTAAATCGCTTTTTTATTTTTTTTTTTTGCCAAACTGGAATTTATTTTAACGAACTTTATTTTTAAACCTTAAATTTACTTTTCAGCGCATACGTACAGTTGCAGTGAAAATCTTGGTAATGCTTATCGAAGGAAAGGCGGGAAATCGTTCCAAATGTGAGTAGTTCCTTCTTACAAATGTGCACTACTAAGATTTTCAACGCAACTGTATGTAAGTATATATTTACATAACACCCAATACCTTCTTCATTTTCTATATATTTGGGCTTCATATTTTTTAAGAAAAATTCACAGGAATGCACACATTGAACAATTAATACAGTCGTATTTCGATATACATACTTAATGAAGAAAAAAAGAAATATCTAATTTGTTAGAAAAATATTTGCAAAATTTAAGCACGCAAATTATTTAGCTCGGTTAGAAAAAAAAATTTAGATATTTCAGTATTTTTATTTACTCTGATTTATATAAATATTACTTCTACTGATTAATTAAATTTCGTTATGAAAAACAGATACAAAACCAAATTTTAAATTCATAAAAAAAATTATAAAATTTTCCAATTTATTAGGTCGAAAATTTAGTTAAAGAAAGTACTTCACTATACAATAGAATTGACACAGCACGCAGCCACGATTCGAAAAAATTAGTCTTAATTATTTTTTTATTTTAAAATTTTTTCGTAAATTTTTTATAATTTTTTTATTTTTTTATTTATTTTGATTAAGGTTCAGCAAAATGAAAACAAAAGGTTTGTCGAAAGAAAAATACATCTCGAAATTTTTGAATTTTCGCCATTAACTGCTTTTAAAACTCATTTTGAAACAAATTCTGAGATAGCACGTTTTATTTTTAATTTGCCTTCTTAGTCACTGAAAACAAATTTACAAAATGTTGATCTTATCATTAAAGAAAAATAGATTTCATGTTTACATTTAAAATTCTCATCTTTTTTTAGACTCTTTGCATAAGAAAACTTGGCTAATGCATTTTTTCGAAAATATTTCTTTAGCGTTTGGGAAATGTTCTATTATTTTTTTTATTATATACATACATATATTATAAGCACATTTTGCAAGTTCAAAGGCATTTATTTATTTTTAAACATTAGATTTATGGCTTAGTTCGCTTTTATGACAAATATAAGTTTTATTTACTTTTATTAAGGATTTGCAATAACAATAATTTATTTTCAATTTAAATATTTTTTTTTATTTTATATAATTTAGTATGTACGTACTATTGCTGATATGATATATGTATTGATAGTATATCACAACAATTTGTCAATGACTTTTGTTTGTAAGAGCAGAAATATATATTTTGATTAATTAAGATTTTTGTTTACGAAAAAAAGTGAAAAAGAAATAAGCTGGACGGAAGACAGTAGTTAGAAGCAAAAAAAAAAAAACTCTTACAAAACTTTAAATAGTTTTTCGCTAAGATTTGCTGCTTGAACGATTGGTTTAGAAAGTTTTTATGGCACCGCTGTCGAAAATCAAAGTTTGCTTAACATTTTAGCAAGTTCGTTTGTTAATCAAAAGTCTCCAAACCTTTTGTTTAATAAAGTTTGAAGACATTCCAATTTCGACATTAGATATTCAAATCAGTGGTGTCTTAAGACCGTTTAAAGAGTCTTTCTGTATTTGATAAGAACTAATAATATAGTTATTTCAAGACAATGTTCGAGAATGCTACGAATTGCTTTTTGATTTTAATACATGAACCAGAATTTAATTTAAAAGCTACTATTTGTGTATTGTCTTAAATAAAGAATAATTACATTTTCGAAAATCAACAACGATCAAGTTTTTAATGCTTCTATATATAACAAGAATTTAACAAATTAATTACAATATGTAAAGTAAACAAATAACATATGTAAATGAATTTCTCTTAACCTCTAAACAACGCAATGCGGTATTTAGTGTTCTTAAAGCTTAAGCAAGTTATTAAGGATTATATCAAAAGTAAACAGCAAATACAAAATAAAGCAATGATGGAAACAATTGGAAAGGCATTAACGAATTAGTTTGATATTACATATTTGTTTTGTTCGTATATAGATGTAATAACTGAGCGGCTTTCATGACAATGCTGGAGAAAGTACACTTTGCAAAAAAAAATTGAATTGGTAGGTAATTTAAGTATTTCGAACGCTGAATGAATGATCACCCTATGTGGTTATTGTTGTGACAATACTTTGGTTCATGCAACATAATCAGAATTGTGTGTCAACTGAGCCACTTAACTCTGAAGTTTAACGTTTTTATAAATCATGGTAGGGTGATCTCTACAAAGCGGATTATATACAGATAACTTCTTACTAATTTGACAATTTAATAGTTTTCTTAAAAAATATGTACTTTCAAAATACAAAGCACCGCTCAAATATAAATAGCGTCTGTGACATAACATTTTACGAAGTTGATTCTATTGCTCTTCCTGCATTCCAGGCATTTTTCGACATGATTTAAAAATTGGCAAATTGTGAAATAGATTTCTTAGCCCGCTTGGCGTGCGTGTTGTTACTGTTCGCGCCCTACTTGTTCGTGTAACTTGTGTTGGTATTATATTTCATGGATTGTTATTTTCGCCGCAACATTGTATGCAATCCATGCAGTTGTGCTACCTATTGCCTTCGCCTTTTCTATTTATATTCGATGATGTCAGTTGAACCTATATTTGAAGTGAAGAAAATCCAAAAAAAAGGGAAGAAAATTATGTATTACTATAAAGAAATTTGTATAAAATAGTTGTTAGCTACATTTTTTTTTATTTACAAAAATATTTAAAAAAATATTTAATAATTCCAAACAACTAAGCATAATAAGAGTGAAAGCTGGGTGATAGTGGTCTAAGTTTAGAGAAAAAAAGTAGTTTAAGAGTATTTTATAAGCCATATAAGTAAAAAGATAGAAGAAATGAAGGTGTGATATTTTATAAAATAGAAGTATTAGTTATAAATAGTTATATAAATAATATATGGTTTAAAGGCGTATTCTGGTACAGAATTTTTTCCATAACTTCTTACAGTTTTTTTTTTTTCATTTTTAAATTATTTGTTGCTTTGAAAACTTGTTCATCTAATTGGAGTTGGAGGACTGCCAGTATCATTGTAGTACCGTTTGGTTCGTCAAGTCCCAGAAATTCGAGTTTACTTTGGAAGTAAACCTCTATTGATATTTAGCATAATTCTCTATACAAAATACGCTCTTAAACGGTATTTGGCAGTGCAATCGCTAATCTCTCATAGAATCTGTGCATTATATTTGATATGTTCTTTACACTAAAAATTACTGCGTAAATGTCAAAACAAAAATGTCGCTATTAGCATCATCGCCTACATGCGACATTCACATTCGCTCTTCGCTAGTGTTGTGCCCTTAAGAATATGAAAAGATTTCAACTAGCAAGCTAAGCCTATATAACTACAACTGAATAGCAAGTGCGTTTCATCTACTTTTTGTGTTTGCTTGTTTTTAAGACCATAACTGACCTTTAATCCTTGCTTCAGAAATGTTGAGAGAGTTTAAGTTTAACTGCTTTTTTTTTTTTTGTTTTTTTTTTTTTTTAAGTTTGCAAACGCCAAAATTTCAACATTTTAATATACAAAAAATACAATGTAAATAAATAGAGAACAGTGAAATTAGGTGGTGTTGGTGAAAAGAGGAGAGAAGTACATAGTAATAAGTAGTAGGAAAAGGAAAGTTTATAAGCTTATCAAAAGAAAAATTACACGCTAAACTTTCTAAAAAAAATCAGAGTTCTTTGCTATAAAATTCAATCATTTTAATAAGTGTAAATGATTGGGTTGAATTTTCAAATCGTATAACATTAAAATGCAAACAAAACTCGCAATGCTTGTTAAGTGAGGTGTTCTTTATTAAATACAAACTTGATTGTGTACTTTTGTATTTTTTTTTTTTGTTTTTTGGTGTTTCTTGTGCGCATTCGAGTCGAGTTTTTGTGCTTTTGGGAATACATTTAAAAAACAACAAACTCTCAAAAACTTGTTTTATTAATTTTCTTCTTTTTTTTTTTGTTTCATTTTTGCGTATTTTCGCTAGATCAAACTCACCTGCAATGAGCGTATGGTGTCTAGTAAAGCCTTTTTCTCCTCCAAAAGTATGGATATATCATCTTGAGCTGCTTTGAGATACGAACGTAACACATCATTTTCTTGTTTGCTTTTTTGTCTGTAAGGAAAAAAATGGAAATTATTTTATTTGATACAAAATTTACTGGCAAATTCAAATTTTTACCTAAAGCACTCTGTATTTTCTTTTGCATTCACTAATTGCCTGCGTAAATTTTCATTATCCATTTTAAGTTGTTGCATAACAAGCTGCAGTGATAGTATTTCTCGATCACGATCTTTATTACGCGTAATCAAAGTAGCAGACGTAAGTGGATACTTTGCGGATGCGGCATCGTTTATGCTCGTTTCTAGGTTGAAGTAAATAAATCGTTTTTAAATTATCAATTTTGAAAAAAAAATTAATGGTCAGGGAAATCTAATGGGATTGGGAGTGAGAAGGGTCTTTGTGTGAGAATATAAAGACAATGTAGGAAAGCGAAAAAGTAGCAAACAGTGAGGAAGAAGCTAAATCAAAAAGACAGGGAGAGGAAGGCGCATCACATTTAGCTCCGGCTTATGCCATTAAGCTGCTCTTTATAAACCTAACGGTAGCATTAAATATTTATAAGTAATAGTTGTTGTATTAATAATGCATCGCCCTGACTAATCGTCACTTTCGAACCTTCAATAAGGCTGGACCAGAGTGAGATTGGTATTAGAAGAATTAGCTCAGTTGAGTAGATGAATAGATGGTTGGAGACACACCGCAATACCAGACAAGCATGTGGCATGTCAGGATACAGTCTGTATAGGTAAGGGTTTAATCTATTACAATATCCAGAACGAAACGACTCGTATCTCCCCAGACAATTCTCGCTCTTCTTCGTCATTTTATAAAAATTCCTTTTCCATGCATTTTCTCACTCACCTATCGGCTGTATATTGACAATGCCATTCTTATCACGATGTATACGCATTCGACCGATGGCCAAACGTATTGGCACTGGACCCGGTGAGGTAATATTAACAGGTGGACGATCTTCAATTAAATTTATTTTTACATTTTCCACATGCACCTGTAAGAGGAATTAAAAATGTAACAAGTTTAGCACAAAATTCTGAGATAGCCCTCTTATTAATATCAACTTACGGTGACAGGTAATGGTGTGGTGATTATTTCATCTTCAGCTAAATCACCTAAACCAATTACGGTGCTCATGGACAAATCCAAATTTACATCCTTCACACGCACCTCCGCATGATGAGTGATCCAACTAGAATGAGATAAACAAAAAAATTAGGTGAAGTACAGTGATTATGGATTGGCCAGCTGCTTTTGTAGGAAAACAGCCTAAAGTTCCAGGTTCAAGTCCTGGGCAGTTAACATCAAATTGCTACAAAAACTAAGTGTTTGATTTTTTTTTAGTTCAACACATTTTCAACTCACCTTTGTATCGTCTTTTTGTCGGTAACATTTATATGGCCTTGTGGTGGATTTAAAGTTTCCTCCAAACGCAAACGTATGCATGGTGGCAACTCTGGATTGTATGGCGCCAAATTCCAAGCTTTACAACGTGCACCAAATTTATTCTAAGCATTTTTTTTTGTTTGTTTTTTAGTTTGCATGAAAAAAGGAAAGCAGCACATTTTAGGTTTAGAATATTGTTATATTAATTATATTACTAGCTACTTAAATTCAAAATGAAATACAACACGTGTACAAAAGCAAAGCTTTTTTCGTACAGCCAAAGATAGAGCTTAACACCATTAAATCTAATTGTGGATACAAACATTTGTATTTGATATATACAATGCGTTTGAAACATTTTTTAAATTAAATATATATTTTCTTTCAAATCAATACTACCTTTAACAGTGCATTCGGAAATTGCATGCAGTGCAAAGAAGCTTTTAGCATTAATTATCGATTAAATGATATATGCGTGTTTGTATGTAAAAGTGATTTGGATCTATGTATATATTTATGCATGTCTCATGAGAAGAATGTGTATTTATGTGGTAAGCGAAAGTCTATGTTTTGAATGATTCTAGATATATGATTATGATATTAGCCAATTAGTGATGTAGAGGGTTTATATATATAGAACTTGAAAGCCACCAATCTGTCTTCGAATATATAACTTTTTAAACAAAAACCATTTTTATATTTAGAGAAGGGAAATACATTTTTTTTTTTTCAGTTCTATGAAAAGCCAAATGAAACAGCCGACATTCACAATATTTATCTTATTAATTTTTATACGCGTAAAAACATGGGCTTAGTATTTCTTGTCCTTCTCTCTTTTTGTTTCAAATTTCAAATCTCTAGCTCACTGTTAAACTTCTCTTTTCTCAACTTTTAATATCAAAAATATCTATCAATGTCTTAAGAACTATGTTCCAAGTTTCAAGCAAATCGTCGGAAATCTAATTTAAACTTGTTTGCAATATTTTTCGAAAATTTTACAAATACATATATCCATTCATGCGACCCAGAGGAGTTTTTTTCAAATACGTTACGTTGCCAGCGCTTTTTTTTACTTACATAGCTTCAAATTAGTTAAAATTGATCTCAAGCTTCTCTAGTTTTTTGAATTATATTATATTATCTGAACCGTGTTCCAACATCCTAAAAACACGCGCCTATTTATTGATATTGTGTTCGAAAAAATGCCAATTAATATTAGTATTAGAATGTTACTTTGGAAACTAACAGAGAAAATTAAACAAAAATAAAACCAAAGAAGCTGGAAAGCAACCAAATATAACTAACAGCATTCGAGTTGAAAATATATTTTACTATTCTTACGTTTACAAGATCGGTGTTATGCGATCAATGTTAGAAGCATATAATTATTTCTTACACTAAATAATGCTTTGAAATTATACAAAAATATTTTTTAAAAACTCTAGTAAAAATACATGCAAAATGGAAGCGAGAAACCTGTCTTTTTCGTAATCACTTAGCGGGTTAAGTATAAAATATCGAAATGAAAACTTTTTTTTTCTAAATTTTAAAATTTCTTTTGCAAATTAAATGGAATCTTGTCGCTTACAAGATAGCAACAAAATTTGTGAGCGCTTTATAATTTTTCTGTTTATTTATTTTTTTATTGCTTTCAATTTTAAATATTTTTTATACATATATTTTTGTAAGTTTTATGAGCTCGATGCTGAGCATATTTTTTGGCAAGCAGAAAAAATGTTATCTAGTGTAATGATGAATAAAAAATGGCCTACAATAATACATATTTAAAATTGTGTCTACTTTCATATAGGAGAGCTCTATTTTTTTCAAAAAATATATGGGTGCCTTAGTATTTCTTGAGGAATGTGCTACAAGAACATTTCCTATAAAATGCCAGAAGACATTGTCTAATTGTCCAGATGTTATGTTGGATATGTTTTTTTTTTTTCACTTTACTAGTAAAAGCGATTGCAGTCGAAATTTTTCCAGTTCTCTCTTCATTGCTCCCAAAAACAGTCACAATTTAATTTTTTCAAGAATGGAATTTTTTTAACGTAAAGTCCGCATATATGTACATATCTAATATATTTTTGATTTATTTTTTAAGACTTTTTTAGAAACCACTTACTTTCCTATTAAAATGGTTCTCTTTGATATATTATACTTTAAGGTTAAAGCAAGCGAATCCGACTTTTTCTAAAAGTACCTCAATTTAAAATAGCCTTAGAAGAGGGTGGGTAGTATTATATTTAATTAAACATAATCATATAATTTTTTTTTTTTTTCAATAAAAACATTAAATGCAGTAACATATAAGGAGAAACTAATTTCCACTCAATCATATAGGAACAAAGTTTTCAATCAATCAGGTAACGCAAACATTAGTTTAATATCATTTCCCAAATTCTTAACAAGTCAATGTAATGGGTAAGGATTTTTAAGCAAAAGATTTAGCGTAGAAAACAAACACATAACGCAACTACAACGCTACAAATAAAAAAATAAAAAACAAAGGGAAAATTAAAGAGATAAAGAAAGATCAAGTGAAACTTAATACAAGTAATTTCAACAATTTTAGACCAACACAAAAGTAAGAAAATTTAAAACTTTTGAAATAACCACAGCGCAATCAAATAAATGCAATTAGAGCTGCAACTTAACGGACAGTAATAGAAATTTAATAGTTTTTAATAATAAAGAATTTCATTTAAAATATTAGAAGAATTAAGTGTTTCTTATTGTTCATATACCTTTTTAGCTTGCTGAGCTTTCTGTTTATGGTGGATTGTAGGCGAATTTGGATTTTTTTTTATTTTTTGAATACGATTTTATTTTGATGTTGTGTTTTGTTGTTTGAGTTTTTATTATTTTTTTTTTGTGATAAGTAAAGTTTATTGGGTGCATAAGGAAGTTGAAATGTTGAATTGAGTAATTTGTTTTTTTGTTTTTATTTTTTTTGAAAATATTTTACACATGTTCATAAATTTTGTATGGAAAATAAATATTTTGTTTACGTATGAGTAGTTTTGTGGTATTTTCATATACATAAATGTTGACAAATTTAGCAGACATCGAGAATTTATGTTGAAAAGAGAGAGAAAAGAGAAAATAAAAATCCAAATTTAAAAATTAAATTTTATACTGCATGATTTTTCGTTAAATTTTTTTTTTTAATAATTTATATGTATATATGAATGTAGTACGTATAAAAGAAATTCAATAGCGCATAGAAATGCGTTTATGATTTGGCAGCGTAGTATGTGGAAAGTGATTGGGTAGATTAAATATAAATGAGATGCTGATGCTTCTTTTAAATTGAAAACAATTGAATTAAGCTAGTGTTAACTCCAACATAAATGTTTTATGAAAGAAAATGAACGAAATATGTACGTTTAAAACCCTCAAAACCATGAGCGATCGAGTCATATGTGAATTAGAGCTGAGGGTTTTACCCTGATTTTTTTCGAATTAACCGAATATTCGGAAAGATGCTACACGGAAAACTAAAATTTTAGTGCTTTTTAAACTGTTTAAAAGTTCCATGCTTCACTTTCCATATGCCACAAGCCATCGGAGTTAGAATGTAGTTTTTTTTTTTTGCAATATATAAAGTTGCAAATGAGATTGTTGGTGGTGAAAGAAGAAAATTTGAGAAAATCGAAATCGAAGCATGCAAAAAGTTTAAACGAGGCAATATTTGCATATTTTTAACAATAAATAAAAGAAAATAGAAGTAATTAACAGGAAATTCAAATGAAACTTAAAATGTTTTAATACTCATACGTCATTTATAATTGAATGTTTCTATAAACATCTTTGGCGTTTTTTATTTACAATAAAATATATATATGAAAAGAGGAAAGACTTATGAAACGAAGAAATAAAATTGTAAATAATGCAGTTTAAACGCAATGCTGAACTGCAAAGCTTTTTTGGATCTCAATTCCAAGCGAAAGCTTTTGGCATTAAACTCAGTGTTCTTAAATGTCTCTCAATGGCTCATAGAGCTACAATCAAAAAAATGTACGACAGCTAAGTCGCATTAAAGACATTCGGCTCATGTTGCTTGTAGAAGGTTGAAAAACTGGTCTAAATCAATTGGGATATCCAAACATCATAGCACTGTGTTTAGTACTGTGGTTAACTAACCATGTACGGCAATCTACTATACCATCTGGGTAGAATAAATCAAATCGTTTACCTCACAGAATGACTAGTAATTGAAAGTGCTGAAAGCTTCAACATACTGGATTCATATCCAGCAAAGTGCTGTCACATCCACAGTGTTTAACAAACCTAGACAGAGTCACAGAACAATGGAAAGCATCTAAATAGATTTTTGAAATGGTAAGCACTACCATACAACACAACCAAAGCACTGACTCTCTGTAATATTGATCAGCAAAAAGAATTCCATTTCGGTAATATTAATAAAAAAAAAATTATAAATAAGAAATGAGCAAATATCAATTAAACAGCAATGAGAAAACATACATATAACACATAATAGGTATATGTAGTATGAGAAAATTAATGATAAAAAAATATTTACTTATTTATAGAGTATAGTTATCAGTAAACAAAAATAAGTGTATTAGAAGAAAAAACAGCAAAGCAGCAATTAACAACAAAAAGACCTACCTGCAATTCATCCCAAGGTATAGCACCACATTCATCACATGAAACAGCTGCCACTTGCAAACGTAATGATGAACAATTACCCTCATTTTGGCGTATCAATTCAACTGTTGTTAATCTATTATGTAAATTAATATTTTCTAATAAAATTATACGCTACAAAAATAGTAAGGCAAAATACATACCTAAAAGTAGCCATTGAAACTAAATCACGACGACGCCACGTACTCGCTTCTGACGGTTCTGAAGGTGATGATAAATTTGTTTTATTATAACTACAAGGCTCCTCCTCTAAAACTTCGCTAGCCACTTCAACAGGCGATGCTTTGAGATTGGTGTCATTTGTAAAGGGATTTAATCTGTGAATAGTAAAGAAAGGAAATAAGTGTATGCTTTTTTATATTATTTTTTTCGTGCAGCTAACCTAAACATCACATCAATGCAATCCATTGTCTTATCATCACCCATAACAATGGCAAAATTTTCCGAGTCCGAACTAATATCACTTTGTATAGAGAATGTATCACTAGTGTCGTCATTTGGAGCACCAGACTTAATCGCCGAATCAATGGACGTCATAAAACTGGAGAAGCCTTTCTTCATTGACATAAGACCTGCGAAAAAATAAAGCTCAACATTTAATAAATGGATCATGATATCTATAGCTAGAGGAACATCTACGGATATGTTATTCGAATACATAAAAAAATTTGTTCCGATTATTATGGTTTGCCATTGTTGCCAGAATGGAAATTGAAAAATATAAGACAAAACGAAACTTGGTTTGAGAGCTTTGCTGTTGTTGTTGTTGTTAGCAGTGCTTCGCCCTGCCCAAAGGGCCAGAACACTCCTAGTTGTCATCGGGCTCTTCTAACGGAAGTCCAAGGAAACGCGCTGTTTCAACAGGGTTGGACCAAAGTGATAAGGGAGTTAGAAGAGTATGTTCCGAAGAACACGAAAAGAGATGTTGCGTGTCATGGGGGGCCATACCGCATGCAGGGCATGTGTTAGGTATGGTAGGGTTCAGTCTGGACAAATAGGAGTTCAGCCTATTGCAATATCCAGACCGAAGTTGAGCCAGCATGACTCTAGAGCTTTGCCTACATACTTAATGTATTGATTGACAATTCCGATTCTGACATCAAATCGAAAGCTGAGTGAAAGATCACCAAAGATGACAAGATCACACTACTTCAAAATATTCTTAAAAAACGCGATATCTTCGATTTCTTTCAAAAATGTTTTAACCAAACGTAAAGAAAAACATGTTAACTCAAAAAAAGATATCATACTAGAATTTATTTCTTTTGTTATGCTCGTGCCATCGCCAACATTAGAAGTACGGGTTGAGCGCACACTTTTCGTTGATGCTGTTATAGACTGTGAATAAACGCCTGTATCGGGGCGTGAACTCTGACTGGGTGTGGAGGACGCAACGGTTGGTGTACTTAGTATTTGTACATTATATCTGTAAAATAAACAACACTTGATTAAATGTAATATTCACACGACGCCAACAACAATTACTCACCCATGTGTATTTGGATTCGAAATATGCATTCCACCATCATAGAATGGATCATTGGTAACCGGAGATGGTGTTTCCACGCTACCATAAATATTCGTTTTTACTTGATCTATCGGGGGTGTAGGCCATATCGTATTTGTACCTGAAGGATGGTGAATTGAAAAAGAAAAGCAAAAATATAACAAAAGTCATAAATGATGATATCAAAAGAAAAATAAGTAGTTTTAGTAAGACGAGCAGTGATTGCTTGAAAGTTAGTAGACAAGTATTTTTTTCACGTTTGAGTGGTTTGTGTACAATTTTTGCATCTGAGTTTATTTATAGGCTAAAGAGCGACTACATAATACGTTGACTAGTAGTTGTATTATTTGTAGTTAGTGGTGAGTAAAAAACATGCATAATTAATTAAAAATAGAATTGAAGAATAAATAAAAATGTAATTGGTAAAAAAATTAAGGAGTTTTGAGATAAATTTCATTAAACTACGCACATACGCACATTCAGATAATATGCAATTAAAGTAAAAGTAAGTGACTAAGTGGAAAAAATCAAATTATTATTAAAATGATAACTTATTTCAAAAATTAAAATTAATTTCTACCCACGGGAACTTTGAAACAAACTAGCGATTTACGCGCTTGCATACGTGCTGAACCTGGGAAATGTTTTGCGAGACCTATTCATAACTTTGAAAGTCTCATTCTCATATTATGATCACTATAACTATCCTCTTCTTTTTCTCCCTCTGCTTCACTTCCGAGGTAGGCATACCGGTCGTAAGAGGTCACTAAAGGACACAAAGGTAATGACGTGCAGATCGATGGTTGATCTAAGGACATGATGTCAGGATTTCAGGATTTTAAATTGCCTGACGTATACCTCCGTTTTCTTTCACGTTTTCGACGTGGTCAAATGAAATTGTTCCACAAAAGTCGGCCTAGTATCTGAACTTGATGTATTGATTTCCCGAACACACCGCAAGAAATAACCAAATATAGAAGTTTCGTGGCCATCAAAGCAAGTCATTGCCACAACATTTAGGTGGTATGAGCTAACTTGCTTTCCCTTGTTTCAAACAAAAAAAAATTAAGAAAAAATTTACGAAAACCCGGAGAGGTTTGTGGTTTAGAAATTTCCTGATATAACTAAAATCTTCATGATGTCAGGGTAAAATTTAAAAATGTTAGTGGTTCTTTTTTTCTTAGATGGATGGTGATCAATGCCTCCACTAGGCTTCTACGATGAAACCAAATGTCAGTGCAATATTTAAAATTATTCTTAACTACTTATTTACGAGGTTTGCACCCAATTCAAATATTTTATATTAGTATATGTTTACGTAAATACTTGTTTTAAACAAAATTTAGCTACAAAAGCAAATAGAAAAACAAATTATTAAAATAAGTGACTAAAAAAGTGGTAGTTAGATAGACACCGAACTTTGCAGTTGCTTATTAATTTAGGCATTTTTAGAAACTTAAGGTATAAAAACTAAAACAAAAACAAATCTTACTATTCATGTGTAAATCATCACCCAAACTAGCTGAATCGGGTAAGACACTTTCAGCATCACCACCACTCGATTCCTTACCGGGTGTTGGCGATGGCATCACGAGTGTTACTTCAATTTGTGGTATAACACAACCGAATATCAACGACTTTTTGTAATTTTGCTGTGAAAGAAAAAAGCAATTTACTTAATAAACTTTGAGCTGATGTTACAATTCTATACAAACCTTTTGTAAAATACGTTCGGCATCCATTGACAGGAACATTGACATTTCTGTCATCTCCTCGGCCAAACGCAATAGGAACAAATATTGATAATGATCGATTTGCACACTCACCAAATTGGAAATGTGCGCTATAGCATGCATATCGGCAGTGCGTTCAGTGTTGGCTGCTGCTGCGCTGCCTTCATTCATTTTACCGCTCACACCACCATTTAAGGAACTTTGTTGCCGCCAATCACCCATACGCACATCCTCTTCGCTAAGAAATGGATTGCGTGGCAAATTTTTATTATCTACATAATCCATATAATTTATATTTGTTTCGACGGATGAAGCCTTTGCGCTAGATGCATACGAATTTGTTGGGTTGCTTATGGCCTCCTTGGCTATTGCACCTGCACCAGAATGCAACCATAATGTAATAGGAACTGCATCAACGAATGGTATTGATTTGTTAGGCCCCAAAGAACGTGCACCCAAGAAATCTACCCACACTGGATCCAATTTAATACACCATACATCACGCGGTTCTGACCACATTGCATAACGTGTTAAATTTTGTGTTGATACGGATCTTGTCGGCTGCATTGGTGGTTCACCTGTTGCTGCTGCACTTACATCAGCAGCAGCCACATGTGAAAGTATACGATCGGTAACTATACAAAGATCGCCACTGGTTGATGGAAACTCTGTGCCAAATACCAATGAACCTTCTTGCAATGAGTGCAAGGCTTGTGCTAAATCAGCACGCGATGAACCCATTTCACGTATGTTTGTGACAGCAAAGCGTGAAATTTGTATTTGCATAATTTTCGGGCGATCTTTTTGATTGGGCACATCCACTGTTGATTCGATAAGAATGCGTGGCATTATAGCTTCAATTTTTACATCCATATACATCAAATTTGGTTCATGCTCCTCTGCGAGTTGTGGTATGGTCACTTGGGAGCCTTGTGATCCTTGCGATGCTATTTCACGTTGTAAGCCGTTCGATGATATGGAACCACGTGCATTGGAAGAAGCACCACTAACGGGACCGACGACGCTTGTGCGCAATAGGCTTTCATGTAAATTAAGTGCAAATGAATTGAACCATAGGACAGAGCTTAAATCGAAGTGCACTTGTAACGGGTTGATGTGAACGAAAATCTTGGACGGCGGTACTAAAAGTGTAGAAAAAATAGTTGGTATATTAAAATTTAAATATAATAACGTAATAGTATTGGTGAAACTTACACGGAAATATAAAATCACCAGGATAGTAAAAATAAGTAAACTCGGCATGGACGATGGACATATCGGAGGGGAAGGAATAACGTTCCTTATCACCTGTAAGAAATATAAAGCGGAATTAAGAACTATAGAAAATTCTTCATAATACAAGAAGCGTCAAATGAAATTTAACGAAACCCACATTGAAATAGGAACTACTTTAAAGGCATGCAACACAAGGCAATACTATAAGCTTGTAAAGTTTTCGTAAAAATGTCTATGCTTGGGGGCAAAACTCTGCCAGCTTCTGCTATACTATTTAATCTGCTTATTACACTGAAAACCCCCACGTCGCTTCTTCTTCTCTACGAACGTATGAGATAACGAACATGGAGATAATCCTCTATGTTCGGGAGATATTCACATATTCCCGTAATCGGTAGTAAGTATTGATTGAGGCCGGTGAGGGCAATAATCCATCATGGAAGCTAGAGTTAACGGTTGTAAAGCTCGATCTTATCTCTAGAACAGTGGTGATAAACGATAGTTTGGAGCGTAACGGGTCCATATCCGTCAAAGGCATGGCAACATCGGTACTAATCCCAGAAGCTTCGGTGAGTATTTCTGTCCACTCAAGAAAGCAAACAAACGGCACTGGGTGCGTAGCCTATATCCCACGGAACATCCAGCTACAGCTGCGCTTCCTTACATAAACCCAGTAGTAAACTTTGCTCGCTAATAGTATTTCTCTATCACGCCCCAAGCGAATACATACAAAGAGATGGAGTGCTTATTGGGAGATGAATATTTTAAAAATTTGTAGAGATGAAACATTAAGAAAATCGATTAATACTAGAAAAACAGAAACAAATCTTGAACACAAAAACATTTAACAATACTTCTCAAACAAAAACGAAAAAAAAATTAACACTTTCTATACCTGAACGTATTTTCCTCTTATTTTGTGCTAAACATGTGTGAAATTTTTGTTTTATACATTATTGGTGCGAAGTAATATGCGTTTATACATATTAATGGCATCATCATGGAAGAGTTCAGCACCAGGAAAAGCAAATGGGAGAAGTGAATCAATATGAATTTGAAATGTATGTAAATATATATGTTACAAAGTTGATTATACTATTAGATTGATAAGAGTTCTTCTAAGATATGTAATCATATTTTCTCCCATCTTTTGTTTGGCTTTGTTTTTCTGTGTCACTCACCTGATACAAACTCCTTTGGCATTTGTTTTCTACCGGACGTAGTAACGCGATACAATGTAAAATCTTCAATACGTAATACAACACAGGCACTCATTAACTTGGCTAAATTATCTAAAGTTGCCTTCTGCTGTTGCGCTTGCGTCACTTGACTAGCAAATGCTGAAGCATTCCCTGAGCCACCGCCACCACTACTGCTGCTGCCAGGTCGACTGGGCGTATTTGCACCAGAAGCTAAAGGCGGTGTACTACCACCAATTGTGCTAGTATTATATGGAACATTTTGCGTTTGTAAGGCATTCACGTTCAAAGCAATTGGCGAGGGTGGTGCAGTACGTTCAAGAGGAGCATGTGTTGAAGGACGATTTGGTTGACTTAAATTGAGCACAGCCTCACGGAATGTATTTAAAGACTCTTTCAGCCATAACGCTGGTGATACAGATGCTTCGCGGTATCTTTAAAGAAAAGTTTAAAATTTAATCTAATTATTTCTATTTTATGTTTAGATGAAATCTTCTTACTTTGCCCAATGTGCACGATCTGATTTCGCCAAATGATAAGGATAGTAATCTATTTGGAATGCCTGCACAGATACTTGTAAAGCACCACCCTTATCCAATTCCGGATAACTCGAACGGCCGTCTGCGAAACAAAAAATAATAATTAAAAAACAATTTTTAGAAAAAGTGAAGAAATCAAATGTCAATCACATGTGCTCACCTCCTTCATCATCACATAAATGCAAATCGATGCGTTGACTAAAAAAATGATAAGAAGTTTCGCGTACATCGAATGCATTGAACATTTTTTGCGCTGTTGTTGTATGCGCTGACTCGGATTGACGATTTTGTTGTTGTGCTATCAAAGCCTGGTACTCTGGCAATGTCTGTTGCAGAAGTAAAATAATGCATTGAATGACAATAAAAAATTAAAATTGATAAATAACATGAATTATTCCATTATACAATTCCAAATTGGCTAACCTGCAATTTTCTAGCTGCATTCTTTTTTTGTGTTGCATGCGTTGCCGCTTTAATTAAACCCGATAAAGAGTCAACAAAATGTAAGGCCGCCTTTAGCTGTGAATCAGTTAGTACCCACAGGAGATCATCTAATATGAGTACCAAGCGTGAAGCCAATAATGTACAATCTGAAAGTCGTTTTCTTAAAGTAATGCGACATCGTGCTTGATTGGTGAGCAAACGTAGTGGTGTGAGCGATGTATCTTGCGTTGAACTGGCCTCAATGCGAACTGTTTGCCATGAGAGCTCTTTAAAAATTAATATAATGCCTTTTTGTTGATCTTTAAGGCGTGTAAAGCGTAAATCGGATGTTGCCCATTTTGGAGTTTTCGATTCAACTCGTATGCGAGACATCTGTAAAAGTAAATAAAATATTTTAAAATGCAAAAATTTAAAACATTAAACGACGCCTCTCTCTCTATCTGTACACACTTTTATTATTCTAGAAATATGGAAACAATCAAGATTAAATTCCTACTAAATGTGGGGAAGCCAGCAAACCAAGGAGGGTCATACACAATGTAATCTCCACTATCTCGAATAGCGAAGACACTGGAGAGCTTCTTAGTTGAAAATGCGACGCTTTACCACCATCGAAAGACTTAATCAAAACACCTGCCAAAAGAGTCACGTTCTTGTGGGAAATGACCTATCACAGCCTTGGTGGAAAGGTGGTCTTTAAACGACAGTAATGGTCCACATTAAGATCAACAAACAACGAACGTGGATCTTATAATATTCTCATTTCCGATAGCTTCACAACATTGATAGCTTATTCTCAAAATAAAAAGCTATCTCTCCGATCGTTTCCCTTTCTTTACTCCCGGTATTTGACTTTTTAATCAACCGTCATAGTCACGACATGGAAGAATGGCTCTGAAGAAGGCACAACCACGAAACTAATTTTTCTCCAAACCAAATTTCCGCACTGTCGTAAAATAGACCAAACAAAACAAATACCTTAATAGTAATTTTTCTACTGACCAACATTACACCTCAATCTTTAATGTAATTACCACATAAAATTCAATGAACCACACTTACCTGCACCGAAGCTGTGAACGCTGCACTCAAAAATTTCACGTTAACCGTATTTACAATGATTGTTATGCCATCCACCACTTTGTGAATAAAACTGTATTTGCCTTGTGGCACTTGAGGTAGTGATTGTGGAGGTACTGTGCCACCAGCAGCACCACCACCACCACCCGCACTCCCTCCACCTGGCGTATTTGCATCCTGATTTCTGCTGCTTGGATCACACGTTTCAACGCTTATATTCACTTCGTCTAGTGTCTAAAGGTCATTCGTATGGATGTGTGCGTTTTCAGTATTCATTGGTGAACCACAAAAAAAAGCAGAGAAAATATTAATATTACAAAAACAAGAAAACTTATTTGGGTCTCAGTTACTCACCAATGTTATTGGCACACTTTTCAATTTCGTCCAACTAATGCGAAAGGACACATGATTGCACCAGGCCGATGTGAGTCGCAACCATGAAGGTAACTCTAACAGTTCAGTGAGCACTGCTTCATCTAATTGCAAATTCGACAAATCCCCCTCGCCACGAAATGTGCTCAAATTAATTTTGTCTGATGACAAATTTTTGGTGTAACTGTGAAGAAAAGTGAAAGCAATGAAAATTGTGTGATTTGATAAACTGAAAAAAAAATTGCATTAGTTACTTAACGTTACTGCAATACAATTACCAATACATTGGTCAATAATTGTTAGCAGTAATCAATTAGTTTGGTACACATAAAAATAATTTATTGCTTCTTAGATTGTCTAAAAGTAATTTAAAAATTTAATTTTGATTTTTCAACTGCATTACGAGTAATTATATTTTGTAATTCAAGTAGATTAAGGCACTACTAATGAAAAATAATTACTTTTGAAATTACATATAGGGGCTTATAAATTTTAGTACTTATGTCAATAAAGTAAACAATCGATTACTTATTCTGTAAAATTCATAGTTAGTAACAGAATTGTTAAATAATGATTACAAATAGTAGTTAATGATTACCAGTTTGATTGATTATTTTCCTGAGAACCCATTTAATGACCGATTACCATTACTTTCAATTTTTAATGATTATTTTTTATTTAATTAAAAAGCTATAAAAAATCCTTATTGCTCACGATTATAAAAATAATGAAAGAAAAAATGTAAAATAATCAAAATTTTAAAAAAATTGTATTTTTATTTTTTTAAAACTTTAAAAAATCATGATTTTTTTTCTTCGTAATCACTTTATAATTGCTTTTTCTTAAAAATATTTAAAATAATCATTATTAATTAAAAAATCCGTCCAATCAAGTGTGGGCCACACGATTTTAGCCCTTTCCGAGATTAAATAGTCCCCGAAACATGATAATTAATATCCTTGGAGGCTCTGGACTTTTGCTCATAAATTACTATGGTAATCTGTTCTTGAACATTTTGGCGGCTAGTCAGCTAACAACAGCTGGTGGAATATCATCTTCTGGCAATCCTTCCAGGGTGTCTATGTACATATATAATTATTCAGAAGCTGACACAAATGAGATCCGTCCACCCTTCGAGCAGCTGCAACCATAGCTTATCCAAACTAACCAATAATAACGTTAAAATGCTGGTGACTTCCGCCTTTAACTACGTGATGTCATTGTTCTTGCTCTCACCAATTGAACTATGGCGATGGCAGCTAGGGTATAGTGCAACAACAAAAATGTCTGTAGCACCAACAACTTTTCACTTTCGCGCTTCAGTGGATTTTTTTATTGTGCGAGCAACTAATTGGTGTTCCCTCCTAATTGATGGCGCTTTGTATATTATCAGTAGCCATTCTATTGTTTTTGTTTTGTTGTTTTTGTAATTCGTAGGTCAGAAGTAAAAATATTTAACTGTTTCTGTTATGCAATTTTCAGCACCACATTCGCGCTTGATTGCTTTGATTTATGATTTGAACTAATCGAATGGAAATAATTGATGCATAATTGAGTTTTGCGTGTTTTGTAAGCTTTAGGTGCGCTTAAATAGTTTATGAGTGCTAGAGTACGATGGAGCTTAAACGAATTGGAGGTATTAAGAGTGAATTGAGTAAGTTTGGAAAATAGCCCGAAGCATACATTTCTTGTTACATAAAAGTTTGAACTGGTATAAGTTGCGCATAAAAAACAATTTGGTATAAACTGTTTGAAATAGAATTATTTGTTAGTAAAGTGTGTTTATTTGTATGTTTAAATAAGACAAATAAAAAATTATAATTGGTCTAAGCTTTAAAAATGGTCGAAACACCATCATTATAACAGGATATAAACCTTTCGGCTTGTAAAAATTGGTAACAACGTAAAATAAAACTGGTCTAAACTAGTCGAAATGCGAGCACTTATAATAACTGTTATAAATTTGGTATAAAATATAGAGCGAATCAATTTATAAACTGTCAGAGAATAAAACATAAGATTTGCTTTGGTATAAATTGGTGCACAGGTGAATGTGCAATAGAAAAAATCCTTTTTATTTCGTATAAACTCTCGAGAACAACGCATGCCATTGAAGAAAATATATCGAAAAAATATAACTGGTATAAATTAGATGAGCCAGAAAGAAGACTAGGGTGTCAGCGAATTGCATTTGTTACTTCATTATTAGTGAGCAATTCGAACGTATACTGAATTCAAAATGTTCAAGCTGCGACATTGCCAAACTCATATTAAGTTAAAAATTTGTTTAAATAAATATTTTTTTTCTAGATTCATTTTTCACTTAGTTGAACAGGAGTCCGACCACATTGAATGCGATCGAATTTCGCTGTTAAGTGACGCTCTATCTCAACATTTGTTTATTGGTTTGTTTCTTATTCAGTTTGCAGCGCTAATTAAATAAAAATAAACAAAATTCTATACTGAGCAACCAAAGCATTATATGTATATAATCAGCCCAGCAGCATCATAAATTTAAATACGCGTAAAAAATATGAAATATGAATATGAAATATCGCTACAAAGTTGTGGCAGCTTATGAAATTCAACATAAAATAGGAACGCGACTGAATTTGTTAGAATTTCTCTGTGGTTTAAAGATTTATGTAGGTGCAGGGTTTGGTATGCATGCAAAGGACATGCGAATATTTGGACCTTAGCTTGATATGTATGCTAACGGCTGGTAAATACTCTAAATTAAATGTAACTAAATAATAAATAAATGGCTGACAGGCAGAAATAATCACTTCACGTAGAGCTTTAATTTGTAGCGTCCTCCATTGTCCTTGTCGACGTGTTTTTTGGCGCTAAAATTAAAATTAATGAATTTTTGGTGGTAAATTATGTGCTAAGCCTAGCTGCTGCCTGCGGCTTCACTTTAGTGGATGTCTTAAAATATGTATGTCAAGTAATGTGTTTGCTCTCTTTTTGCTTTTTGGTTAGAATATTGTATGGATTTATATCTCAAAATAAGATCTACCGATTGTCAACCTATTGACTTTGGATTAACTCACCCTCTGCCACTGATATCTTTCACATATCAAGGGAGTACCGGAGCGTACCGGGTTCATAACCGGCAAAGAACTGTCGCTATAAGAAAACACGACTAGTATCTCTCTGTGCTTCTACCCAACTAGTAAGTTAACAAAAATGTTTACTGTTGGGTCGAAATTAAAATTTATTTTCTTTTTATATTTAAAACCAATTTTTACACTGCACCAACAACAACTCCCATTAGAACAAGCTGCTAGAATCCAGCACTTGGTAGATACTCCAGCTGGCGCCGCTGGCACAATAACACATTCTACAAATAAGTACGTAAGCACTTACTTAACTGTTAGCTGTTGTACTTGACAGTGTCTTAACGATGATTTAATGGCTCGCTGTTGCTTCGAGCAATAAGAGGCACGCGCAGCAAGCACGGAGGCATGGGGGTCCTGTTTGTGGCTCCGGCATCTTTACTGGTATATGGCACCGCCAGCGTTGTTGGTTGCCTGTCTCAACTTATAAAGCTATCTTAGCCTTTTTGCCGCCGAGAGGGAGAATGCTCCTTTGGGTGGCGATAGCCCCTAAGCAACTTTCACTCAAGCAAAGGTATATATGTAGGCATTTATATATGTATGTAAGGAGTGCATAACTTGGTAAGCTGCCAGCTTAATAGTCACACAACTGAGGTTATATACATACATACATATGTACTCACAGTAGTGGCTGCAAAAATTGGAGACTTACATAAATAGGTTTTTTTTTATTGAGTAACTGCCTAGTACTGTTATCTACTGCAACAACAGGCCCATCTGTTATAAGTTGAATAATTGCTCGTGATTACAGTTTTAGTATTTTTTTGTTTGCCACCAGTGTCTGTGCCTCCTGCCATGCATGCAACCAGTTGAATGTTAACAACGTGCCGCATTAATAAATAAAATAAAATAAATTTACTTAGTGAGTACCTCTTTGCTTTCAGCCTTGTTTGTCCCTTTTTACATTTTTGTTGTTGTAATTGCTTTCACTTTCCTTTGCCTTACATAGCTTTTTATTAAATTGTAAGTTGGTGACCTAATTCAATTATGATTAGAAATTGTTGTCAAATAACTTTCCGTGGGTAATATTTAAATGATAATAGAAATATTTTTAAAATAGCTTTTCAAGTTTAAGTTATTTATACTTTACTTAATTCTTGAAGCATACTTCCAGGCGCATGTATTGTGTCCTAATTCTTGTCAAAGCCGGAAAACAGATTAGTTAGAGAATAACATATACGAATTCAATAAGCTAAATGAGTATATTATTAAAAAATAATTAAAGCATTGGCTAACTCAATAAGGCTGGCTTTTCATACAAAAGTATTTTCAGTTCGACTGACACTGACAATGCTTTTTGAAACAGTTATTTTTTTAAGCATGATGTAGGTAGACCTTTGCCCTGAAAAGCTTCTTAATAATGCGGTACACTGATTCGATTGTTATTTGTATTTTCCATCGGAAATTTAACGAAGTCAAACAAATCGCTCTCGCGACATCCTAAATAGCTCCAGAAGCAGAAGTGTTGGTACCAGCAAAGGACAGAGAGGTAGACGTTTAGATAACCGCAGGAGCCTAAGGCAATGAATATACTTCGCAAGGCTTGTGATACACAACCCGTTTGCCGATTCGCAGAGGCAAAGGACTGACTGGTAGAAGTTCGCCGCTCTATGAAAAAATTTAAAGCGCCACGTTCTACTATTTTAGTAAAACAATTCACAGAGTTCACATAGCCCAACTCTTTGAAAACGAGTGTCGATAGCCTGCTCATGTTAGGTATGATTTTAGTTAGTATACAGCAATTAAACGCCATTTCCTGGGCTTAAAAACAAGACCAATGTTTTTCTCTTCCAAAAGTGCCCAGTAAAGGTACAGACAATGTAGCGCCATTACATGTATATCTAGCAATCCATAACTACGAGTGGTAGTATATTGCACCACAAGGTCAGCAGCAGCCAAGCATAGAATATTGGAAACGAACAAAGCAACACTTTCATAGCAGAATATGTGCGACAGCCAAATAAGCCATAACGCGAACAACGGTAAGCCGATCATTGAAAGTGTTTAAAACGCATTGAACCCATTCATGTCTCCTGATAGTGGGTAAATTTGGGGAAAGAAAAATCAATTCATTGGTGTACATATACCTATGTACATACAAAGTATATATGTTATTTTGTTACTTTACATAACTTTATAATGAACTTATAACTATGAAGATCCATGTAGTTAGTACTTACATTGAGAGGTGCTTTAAAAGTTGATTCTTTATCAGTGACACCATATTTGTGCTGTGCTAGACGTTTCAGGCTCGTTCGAATGGCGACGATATGATGACAATGACCCCCAATACTTATCACTTTACTTATATATCACTGCATTTTATTTTCAATTTTTCATTACACTTTTATTTAATCAGCAGCTTACACTATTTGTGTAAACCTTTCTTTTCTTTTTCTTAATTTACTGCTGTGTTGGATTTTTTCTTTCTTTCTCTACTCCACAAATTTCAGGCCACCAGCAACAGCTATTGGTATGTGCACAATTTTAATTTTTTTCTTAGTGCAATTTTCTCAAGCTGTTCAACAGTTTCATTACACATTTCACATACAATTCGTTATTAGCAGTTCCTAACATATTTTCTTCTTTTTTTTTTTTTGATTTTTATGAGTGCATATATTAATTTTTCACAGATAACTACTTTTTAGCACCGTCGCAGTTCTTTTTCAACAAAATTTTTCTATTTACTTTTGTTTTTTGTTGCGCACCAAATGACAGTCAAAAGGTATTCTAATTGGAATTTGTAGTATGACATTTGCAGATGGGAAATTTTTTTATTTCAAAGTGGCCAGACTAAACGTTATAGAAAGGAAAAATGAGACCGTTCATATAGGGGAAATTTTCTATTAACCTTTCTATTTAAAACATTATAAGAATTTTGATATTTTGCATTTGTGGAAAAAAATTGCATGTTTCATGTTATACATTTACACTGATGTGTTTGCACTATCATTTTTTCATCGCAAATGAACTGGAGTGAGCGGCTAAGCAACAGTAAAACCGAGACAAAAGTTAACACGTACACGTGATTTGTATGCACAATTTGTTTTATGGGAAATTTTTGGTATGAAAATAAATTGTGTGGCATCCTCATTTTTTGATAACTGGAATGAAGGAATTTTTTATTCGGAATTTGAATTTTAAATAAACTAAAAATTTTCGTGCTTATCAAAAATCAATAATAATTTTCTTTATTGAAAGTATTAAACATGGATTGCGACAAAGATTGTGAATGTGGGTAAGTCGAACTTTGATAGATAAAGCTTCGTTTCCCTTAGCTAATATTCGTGTATTATTTACCATACGTGACCCTGGCTCGAAACCTACATGACAGCTTGGGCATTTCTGTTGTAACACAAAAAGTTTTGTCCGAAGTTTGCCTAGGCATCCAGTCTTGGACTAGTCATCCAGCTCTTCTAAAGAGCTTTTAAGCAGGTTTGGTCATAAAGAGTTTGTTATAAGAAACGTCTGCTTAGTTGGGAAGTTGAAATAATGGTACGTGTCTTGTCGGGATGTAGTCTGGACAAGTAAGAGTTCTGGGAGTAGTTGCCGTTGTTGACAGTCCTTTGCCGGATAAGGTATCGAATGTGGCGGTCTATATGAACTCCTCCCCTTATTTGTTGGGGAGACGCTTAAAAAGAAAGGTCGATAAAACAGTTTAGCATCCGGTGCATATCCTTACTACATTTACTACCATCATCTTGCTCCCATAATAGCGGCCATTATCAAACACTCTCATATCCGCATTTAAACAAAGTGATCGAAAATAAAAATGTCGAAATAAATAATGTCAAATTTTAATACATTGTCAGAGTATACAAAGAAAAATATTACGAAGTCAAGCACAATATTTAGCATATAAATTGAACGTTTGCAAAAATTCCACGACTAATACTTTGAGGCATAATACAAAGCTTTTATTACCACAAGCGTCAACTCTTTCACGCACATTACGCGGTCGCACCCAATAAGCTTGTGGATTTCAATCCAACCGGCATCCACTATTCTTGTCACCTTGCACGAAGGTCATTGAAAGTTTTGCAGTTGATACATCCCACATAGCCGACGAACAGCTGTGGGTTTGTTTGAATTGAATAGGAGGTGAAGTGTGCAATAAGAAGACACTTCATACGCCTATGACGCATGCCTCAACATTCAACAATAGCCGGCTTTTTCATAATTTCTGTGCTGTATTCCGTCACTACAAGAGCTAAATAACAAAGAAACGAATTGGTAGATCAGACTCTTGCTGCCTCTATCATTAACACTTTATCTTTAGCTGGGGAGCGAACTCGATTTAATATCCACAATATTTGTAGTAGGTTGAAAGAAGCTAACACGCTTTCGCAAATATTATCTCTTGTGAATAACGTGACAGAGATAGAACGGAAAATTTTAGCTCAATTGCTATATTAAACGAAGAGTAACAACAATTACAACCCCAATTTAGAAAGCTTTACACATATACAAGCATAAAAAAGTGTATTTGAAAGCGAAAAAAATGTTGCTATTGTCATCGTCGTGTTCCACGAAAGCAGCAACGACTGTTCGCACCATCGCCCTACTCGCACAACAATCGTTGTCAGTTGCTCCACAATCGCTGTTGGTGAATTTTGGTGCCAGAGTTCCGTCTACATTTGGATCACAATTATTATTCATAAAACGCTTAAAGTAAGTGTGGAAATTAAAAAGTGCATTGTTAAGAATTTTTTGTTTGAAATATGAACTATAAATTTAAATTGCTTACGACACAAGAACAACTATAAGTTAACAACAAAAGTCAACTTAAATTTGCATGAAAAATGTGATTTTTTTATATGTATGACGGAGAAAAAAGCTGCTTGCCAAGTGCAGTTAGATAACAATTTGCCCGGTCGTCTGTGCTGCAAAATTTTTCCGTATTTTATTGAAAATTCATTTTCTTTCCTTGTTTTTACAAATTTGCTAATATTTAAAGAGCGTATTCATTTGAATTTCCAATTAGTAGCTCATTTAATTGGGAATTAAGTAGAAATGCCATTTAATTAGCGCCTAACTTCCGCTTTGTGTGCATATGACCTTTATTTGCTTTGTAGAGGTCATTTGTGGTGAGATGAGACCACGATGTGCGGTTAAGAGAATTATGGAATGTAAATGCGGCAAGTAAATGGGGAAAAATATGTCTGACTTATGCAAACGGGCTGTTTTTTTTTAAGTTAACTAAAAAACACTTTGTTTTAATGATATTTTTTGCTGTATAAAATTATGTATGTATTTGTCTGTGATGCCAGGCAAACTTCTAGGTTAAGCGTCATATCAAATAGTTCAATCGGCATTCGAGCTAGTACCTGAAGGTGCTTTTGAAAGTGTAACAATAAAGATAGGGAAAATATATGACTATATATTATGAACGTATATATGTATGTATGTATATTTGTATATACCGCTCCGGTGTAAATCTCGATATTGTGCAAACAACAGCTCGAGATAATCCTTTAATCGGGTAATTCGATTATGACGGTAATCGACAACAGTTATTCGATTGGCAATATTCGAGTTTCATTAAGAGTTTTCTCGATCGGCAATGAGTAGGAGATTTCGCTTACAAAAAAGTACGTATTGGCCTTAGGAGTAGACATAGCATCATTGCGAAGTCGTGACTGTTCCGCTTTCCTTGTGGAACTTATATTTTCCTTATAATTGTGTTTATCTTTGTCGGTATCTATACCTATATCTCGATTCTTATATCTTATCTCGTATAAAGTATTTATCTCAATTAACAATTAAAACTTTCTCTTTCTCTCCCCCACTCTCGCATAAATAGATCAGATATGCCTATCAAGTCAATCTTCGCTCGTCAAATCTTCGACTCACGTGGTAATCCCACTGTTGAGGTTGATCTGTGCACCGAGTTGGGTCTTTTCCGCGCTGCCGTACCCTCAGGCGCTTCCACTGGCGTTCATGAGGCACTCGAATTGCGTGACAACGACAAGAACAGCTATCATGGCAAATCTGTACTTAAGGCTGTCGAACATATTAACAAATCTCTGGGACCTGAACTATTGAAGGCTAATCTCGAAGTTACCGATCAGGAAGCCGTTGATAATTTCATGATTAAATTGGATGGTACTGAGAATAAGTCAAAATTCGGCGCAAATGCCATTTTGGGCATCTCATTGGCTGTGTGCAAGGCTGGCGCCGCTAAGAAGGGTGTACCATTGTATCAGCATATTGCTGATTTGGCTTGCAATAAAGATATCATTTTGCCAGTACCAGCATTCAACGTGATCAATGGTGGCAGTCATGCTGGCAATAAATTGGCCATGCAAGAATTCATGATTCTACCAACTGGTGCTGCCAGCTTTACTGATGCCATGAAAATCGGTTCTGAAGTATATCATCATTTGAAGAAGGTTATCAAGGATAAGTTTGGTTTGGATGCCACAGCTGTTGGTGATGAGGGTGGTTTTGCGCCCAACATTCAATCGAACAAGGAAGCTTTGGTGTTGATCCAAGATGCTATTGCCAAGGGTGGCTACACTGGCAAGGTGAGTTGTTGATCTTTATTTGCTATCTTTGTATACGAGTATTTTCAACACTTTTTCCATTCTAATTCAGGTCGAAATTGGTATGGATGTTGCTGCCTCTGAGTTCCACAAAGACGGTCTATACGATTTGGACTTTAAGAATCCCGCCAGTGATAAGTCGCAATGGTTGTCGCCCGAGAAGCTCACCAACTTATATCAAGAATTCATTAAGGAATTCCCCATCAGTTCCATTGAAGATCCCTTCGATCAGGATCATTGGGATGCCTGGTCGGCAATGACTGCCGCTACACAAATTCAAATTGTTGGTGATGATTTGACCGTAACCAATCCTAAGCGTATACAAACAGCTGTTGAAAAGAAGGCTTGCAATTGCTTGCTTTTAAAGGTCAATCAAATTGGTACCGTTACCGAATCCATTAAGGCTCATTTGTTGGCCAAGAGCAATGGTTGGGGCACTATGGTGTCGCATCGTTCCGGTGAGACTGAGGATACATTCATTGCCGATTTAGTCGTTGGTTTGTCAACTGGACAAATTAAAACTGGCGCACCATGCCGCTCTGAACGTTTAGCCAAATACAATCAAATACTTCGTATCGAAGAGGAATTAGGCGCCAAGGCGAAATTTGCCGGCAAAAGCTTCAGAAAGCCACAGTAATTGTGAGCAAGATTTGATATTGATAATGATTCCAACATGCACACTAAAATTAAAATAATATCAAAGAATAAAGGCAAGCAGTAGAGGTAGTCACAGAGAACAAATAGTGGATGTGAGCATGGCAAATTAAGTTGAACTTAATTACTAGAGAAGAATATTATATGCAAACCTAGTACCTTAAAGGAGTTTAGCCACTTGCTAACCACACACAGGATACATACAGAAATAGAAATGTTAATGTTGTTATACATAGTATATGCACTGAAAATACACACATATGTATCTATATATTGTGATTTATGAGTTCTCTTTTATTCTACTACCTACTTTAAAATTTTATTTAAATTACATTTGCAAAATTTTTGCTCTACATAAATTGTTCTTTTTTTAATATAAAATTAATTTAATGTTAATTTTATTTCGGTTTAATACGTAATAATATAGCATAGAAAAACAAATAAAAAACAAAAGCCAAAAAAAAAAAAAAAACACAAGAAATTTCATTCTATTAGTATTAAGATATTTTAGCTTTCTGTTCCCACCTGTCAAGGAAAGTTTCAGCTGATGGTAATTTTTGTTTTAAAATTTTTTCTATTACGTTTTTGAAATCCCTAAGTTTTTTTTTTTTTCAAATTAAATTTAGCTTGTTATTTTATTTCTTTTAACACCAACCCAATATGACAAACAAATACACTTACATAGAGATAGAAATATAACATTTGCAAGTGTTATACATGTAAGTAAGAACTCCCATTAGTGTAAGACCGATGCCAAATGCTGATCGGTCTTTAGCTCACCCATAATCTTTGACTTAAAAACCTCTAAACTATTTGTTATAGTTATTAAGATTAATAAACTGTTCATCTTTGATTAATCATCATTTGTTTGTTAAATGTATTGATGTGTCGGATTTGAAATTAAAAAAAAAAACTTGATAATAAAATGTTTTCAGCAAATTATGATATTTCTTGCAATTTTCTGTTATTCGGAGTTAACTAAGTTTTGTAAAATTCTCTTATAAGTTTGAGTACTAAAATCATATAGAATTAAAAATAGAATAGAGTCTAAAGTAAAACTTTCTTGTGATCAAAGGCTCGTCTTATTGGTGTGAGGTTAACTGAAACGCGACTTTGAAACACAAATTATCTCTAAAAGTACATAATTCCAAAGTAGAACTAAAACTTCTTTGTAGCTAAACAAAAGGCTTAAAGTGATCAACTAGAGAGTTGAATTTTTGTTTTTTTCACACATGTGTTTCGTTGTGCTATTCAAGGTTGAAAGAGACATGCATTTGATTTAGCGATCACGTGTTTATACATATGTATGTATGTATGTACATGCTAAGGTGTGTGTTGTTATTCCAATAAACGTGTTGCTTTGTATTTGTTGATACATACATACACACATATGTATGTATGTGTATTAAGGCGCCTCACGCTCCATCCAAAAAATGGACACGCTGTTTTCATCGGAATTATAAACTTCAATGCATTCTAATACCTTGGTCAAAATATTTCGAAGAAATATTAAGATTTACTGGGGCTAAACTGCGTTAAAAAAACGCTAAAAATATCGTTTTTATGTACATATGAAAAAATATTTTTTATTAAGCAGCAGGTGAGTATCGGGAAATTTTTCGTTACCCTAGGTACTAACAACTTATGGTACTAGCCCAACCACATCAAACCTCCAGCGAGGTAACCGCTTTTGGTTCACATAAGCCGCACTACCAACCATCCGGGACTGAGCGAATTTCTATTATCTTTTTATTTGAAAGCCTGGCAGTACAAAACATGCATTGATTCCGTGTTTTTAAGGTACATACATATGTTTACTCACTTTGTTTTTGTAATACGCAAGAGAAAAGTGGAGGGGAAAAAGCAAGGGACAGACGAAGGGAGAGAGTACTTTTACCACAACCTCGTACGTCGGCAAGTGCTCTATAATTGCGAAGCTTTTGAAATTTTGGTGGTTCTCAAAAATCTTCAAATCCATCAGTATATAAACCATCGGTTTCATCCACCAGTTTACGACCATCTATTACCAACTTTCATACAATTAAACTATTCCATAAATGGAGCCAAATGGTCATCTATCGCAAACACATATTTAGCAAACTGAGCTCTTGCAAACCAAAACTGCTTACGGAAGGAAGGTGGACTCAACGTAGTAGTCGGTAGGTTTCCTTCAAGCCATCTTTTTGGCAGAGTTCCTAGAATATTTTTGACTATGCAGTTTTGGTAGTTAGAACTCGTTCAAAAATTTACCTGAATTTTCAGAATTTTTGTTGTCGCATGAACGAATTTTGTTGTTGCATGAACAAGTTTTTATCTTGCCCAATGTAATACTAAAATTGATTGTACTACAAAGTTGCATACCCAAAAATATTCTAGAAATTTTGCCAAAAAAACTTGCAGATTTTGATGGCCATTTTTTAAAGTTGCATTAGCATTCCTGAACTCTGTATAAACTTTGAAATGCTTATTTTGCTTATGGAATTTACTATATTTTTTTAAATGAAACAAAAAAAAAATAAAATTTAAGACACGACTTCTGATTTCTTCGAACGGTATCCAATTTGCAATTGTACATGAACGGCAACCTTCTAAAACTATACTCATTGGCAAACACATTTCCTTTAAATTATTTACCATGCAAATTTGTAATATTTTTTATATTTTGTCATATATTTTGTTTTTGTTATAAAAAGTGTAAATTTTACATTTGTCTGATTTGGTTTTTTTTATTCATTTTTTAAATACGATAAATTAATACAGCCTGAAAAGACCCTAAGTCAATTACTAAAAACTAAATATGAAATTCAATGCGAACATGACAATAAAACAATAATAATAATAATAATGTAGCGATATTAAAACTAATTTAAAAAAAAAAATATTATTATAATAAAGCGAAGAGAAAACAATTCTAATTATGAATACATGTTTTCTTTGTATACATTTGCGCATAGGAAATTGACTTTAGCTAAAAGTACAAACAAATTTTAAAAACTTAAAAACTACACATTCGGCATTCACGTGCTAGCTCCAGCTCGGCGCGACTCTTCTTTCTCCATTCTTCTTTAAGGCACTGTATTTGTGGCGATCGCAATGGGCCATGTTGTTGGTCCTCTCAGCACGATATCCTCCAATGATTCTTTAATTTTAATAAAGCGACGTTTAAACTCTAAACCACAGCCTTTAGATAAACGGAAATCCACCAAAATTTTCCCATCCATTTCGATAATGTACGCCTTGAAGACTAAACGTAATTTTCGACGATCAACAGTTGATATAGTGACCACACCACCATCGCCTACTTTACAACCGAAACCCAAACGTTCGATGGTAGCTACGAGACGTTTAATGGTGTCATCCCAACGTGTTGTCACAAAGAATCGTGTCATACGACGCACCAAACGATGAAAGACATTTTGTGATGCCGATTGTGTTTGATTCATTTGTGTGCAGACCAGCAGATCATCGAGTAGCGCAGGTTGTGAGAAGCAGAAATTGAAACGTGCTTCTTGTGCAGAGGCGAGATTGTTCTTGTTACTGGCAGCACCACCAGCACCTGCGCCACCACCACCGCCACCACCAGGTGCACTACAAACATCTGTCAAATCAATTGGTATTTGAGGCATTGGTTGTGAACAATAATTGCGTGATATTGTGTCATCAACGAAATGATTCGTGAGACGATGATTGCTCGAGCGTTGACGTGCACGCTTCGCTTTCGGCGATTGCAGATCGAGCGCGGCAGCAGAATCGACAAGATCATGAGATTGTTCTGTGTGGGAAAGAGATGGAAAAGGAATATGCATTAGATTTAGGCATTACAATTTTTGCGCATAAAATTGTTGTATATAAATAATAGCAAACAGAAAAACATAGTTAATAATTCACTAAAAAAAAAATTACTAAAAAAATTAATTCACTAAAACAAAAACTATTTCACTAAAAAAATTAATTCACTAAAAAAATAATTCACTAAAAAAACATAATTCACTAAAAAAAAACAATTAATCACTAAAAAAAAATAATTCACAAAAAAATATAAAAAAAAATCAATATTGCATTCAAACTGATAAGCGCAAAAACCATTTGGTTTTTGGTAATAAAGCTCTATGGATTTCATTTAAATTTCTACCATACAGCTAAAATCACCAAAGATCAAATAACATGCAAAACGAAAATAAAATGCAAAACGAAAAAATAGCAAAGAAAAAAAAACGCAGCACAACACAAGCAGAAGCACAATTTTATTTCAAATCAAAACTTTTTTAAAGCAAAACATTGCTTACAAAATCAGAAATTTTTTTAACAAATTATATGCATTTTCTTTCTGAAATTTGTAATGTATTTTTTTATAAAATTTTTAAACAAATTATCTGCATTTTTATTAAATATTATTTTTTCAATTAAATTTTCCTATTTTTTATTGTTTCAAATGTTTAAATAAACATTCAAAATTTTCTAATATTTTTAATTTTATTTTGAAAAAAATAAAAATTAAATTAAATTTAAGTTTTCAAAATTAGTAAATTTCATCTATCACAATTTTATTTTTGAAGTTTGATTTAATACTTTTTTTCTTGTATTAATATAAACAAAACACTGTTTAGGTGAGTTTTTTGCTTAATTTATTATAAATTTTAATTTTTTTCAAAACGTTTTTTTCAATTTATACTATATTTTTCAGTTATTGTTATTGTTATGTTTTTGTTTTGTGTATAACCCGTGAAATATAAATAAACGTTTACGAGTATTATATTTATTTTATTAATTTAATTTTTTAGGTTCAGGACCGGCCTTCTATGTTTACAAATTCAAGTTATTTGTTTATTTTTTTGTTGAGTATTTTTTAAATTTTTTATTAAATTTTGCTTTATTATGATTTCTTATTTTTGAATTATTTTTATTTCCTTACAACTTTTTTTATAAATTTAAAATTTCTTTTTGAGTCAAAAAATATTTTTTTGTTTGTATTTAACATCACTTTTAAGTTTCCCTATGTATATTTTTATAATACATTTTTAATTTTTTTTTCAATTTTTTTTTTTTTCTTTTAATTTTATTATACATTTTAAACTTTTTTGCCCTACATTAAAGTTGTCTGTAAGTGATAAATTATTCAATCATTACTAATTATCAAATTCACGACAGCTTTAATTCATTTAATTTTTTCACAATTTTATTTAAAATTTTTTCACATACACTCTTTCCAAAACACGCATTCATATTTTTAAAACACATTCTTTTTTATTGGTTTCAAGGAAGTTGAAGCAGACTCTTCAATGCTTTGGTAATCTAGCTTTATGAAGTAGTCAAATCTATCATACAGCTAAAGCGCCAAAGCGATGAAAAGCTGCCAGCAGGCGACGCGAGCTCAAAATGGATTGCAAGTAATAAACGCTTCGCCTAAAAGTATGCACCATTTTATGTACATAGTTTGCAGTAAAACAGCTTAGCCTAACATAACATAATTTAAGGATGGGAGTGCTTCGCAGAAGCTTAACACGTTAAAGCAAATGATATAAATTACACTTTTTATAGAAAAATAATTATTTTTTCGTAGTTTTTGACAGTTTTCATAATCACTCTTTGTTTTTAATTACACATCTCTCAAACATGTGGGAATTGTAGTAATTCAAGCAACTTTCATTTAGGCACAAAGTTACCCTCAAAGCTTAACGCATACTTGAGAGTCACTAAGTACCTGGGCAAAAGTTGCTTAGCATCAAAGAAAACACGTTGCAAAGTTTAAGAGATTTTCTACAGTTATAACTTTTTTCACTTTAACACAATTCTTTTTTTTTTGTTGCTTTTTTGTTTGTACTTAAAACAATTGATTTCTATATGAAACTTACCATTTTCATTGAATTGCATATTACACCATTTGTGATCGATTATTTTATCAAGCGTCAGTCGATATGTAGGATTTGTAGCTAATACTTTGCGCAGCAGTGTTATCGCCAATGTGTCCAATTTACTCCAGGGTGTTTGTGTTGACCAACGTTCATTATCAGTCCAATTTTTAAATTCTTGACAATTCGTAGACGGTTGATCCCAGGCCAATTCTATTGAGCAAACAAAGAAAGTTCATAGTGAAGTGAAGAGAGAAATATTAGTTGTGAGATTTAAAAGGAGACAAATTAAACATTACAAATATTGAAGCAGAGTTCCGAAAAACGTGAGATAAATAAGTGAGCGAAGAAAGTTGGAAAGCACTATGGGTATAAGAAAGTATGCTATATTCACAGCAATACTTTTCGACGCATTCATTCAATTTATTCTGTACGGCAAGAGAAAATGTCTGCAAAAAAAATTTATCCACTGACAAAAATGTAGTACTGTATTAAAAAAACGTTGTATACTTTAAGGCAGAAAAATTATATAGCATAAAATGCTAACAGACCGTTTCCGCATAACAACGTTTCGGGATGTAGTTTGAGCTATAACCTAACCTGCAAAAGTATTTACACACAAACACATACATATGTATGTACACTGAGAATTCTTATAATTAATTAATTATTAATTTAAAAATATTTTAAAATTTCTTACAACTAAAATTTGCACAGTATTTGTATAAGCAAAACATTAACTTTGGTGTGACAAGTCAAACACGACTGTGATAGAACACTTGAGAAATAAAATCTAATTTTTTTAGCAAACTTAATTAAAAACACTAAAACAAGTAAGCAAGGATATTTAAAAAATAAATTACAGTAAAAAAAATTTTCAAACGAAAATAAAATTAATAAAACGTATCAGTTAAATGAAAAAACTGAATTGAATAAAAACTTTTACACTTCCTTTTTTAGTTATTTTCTTTTTAAGTTTCGGAATTATAATTTAATTCAGTCAAGTCATGATAATCAGTACACCTCTTAACTGCGATGGCTTACAAAAAAAAAAAAATTGCATACATTTAGGCGCTTAAACAAAATCTAAATAAAACACAATTTAATTACACTTCATAAAGAACAAAAGTAGCAGCATTCAAACAATATTTAACGAACAAACAAATAAAACTACGAACACAAAAACGCATAAATAAATAAACGAGCCAAAACAATCAACAAAAAGAAAAGAAAAAAAAGGAACGTCAACGTAACAAATGTGCAGCAAGCAATTTAAGCTGGAGCTTTGGTATAAAAGCTTTAGATGATAGCATATTTAAGAATCTACAGCTAGAATACCAAAGACACAGCAAAAATGATATTTGATTGATATTGAGGTTGCGTGGCTGTGGCGATTGATTAGCTGATTGATTGATTGAACGATTGATGATGATTTTAAAATGGTGCAAATTACAGTACCGCGCCAACAGATTAGAAACAAGAAAACAAAGTCACACGCAGTTATTGCTTTCAATTTATTTTTATATAAATATGCAAATCTGACTTTAACAACTTAGCAAACTTTTTAAAAAAGTTGCAAAAATTAGCTAATGTCTTCAAGTTTTCTAATGCGTGGGCGTGGTACTGTTGTATATATACAAATTTCTATTCTTTATATTATTGTAACCTAAGTCTAAATTTTTGCTTACAAAATACACTATTTATATACATTTGTAAAATAGCAACAAGCATGTGAGCGATAAAATATTAAAAAAAAAAAAAGAATTATTGAAAATTCAATGCAGCGAACGTATGAGTTTTGAAAGGTCCGTACTCGTGGCGAAATTAGCACGGCAAACAAAGCAACTTAAAAAAACACAAATAAAATAAATAAAAATTCACGAAAACAAAGATAGCAAGTAAGAGCGCTTAAGTGCGGGTGAAACGGTACATTTTATCTATACCTAGCTGTGGGATTTTAGAACATTCCACTTATTATAGATTCGAATTTTTTATTAAAGATGCTAAGTAAATCGTGAGCCCAAAAATATGTTAGTTTTGGAAAGTTTGTTCAGTGGAGGTTTTCAAAATTTCACTAGCGGTCAAATAAATTATCTATCTCTTAAAGTGAGTAGAGGACAAACGTGTGACGATTTTATTAAAGCATTTCTGGCATATATTTCAGAAAAAAAAAAAAAACAGACGAGAACAAGGAAATTTAATTGAAAGGTAGAAAGTTAAACATTTATTGAGATGACTTTGAAAAAGAAAATTTCTGTGAAAGAATCATGAAAGGAGATTTAATAATAGGCTGCCTAAGGTTTTCCAAAATATCCACAAATGTAGTTCAGAGCATTAATGGCGCTGTAAATCAGTAATGATTACTTTAATTGCTCTTAATTACTGAATGATTAATATTGGAAAATTTAAAAAAAAATTTTAAATAAAAAAATGTTTCAAAAAGTAATCAAAAGTAATCATCCAAAATAATTAAAGTTAATACAAAATATTATTTTAAATTTTTTTTTGGTTTTTTCGTGATAACCCTAAAACTACTTTATGCTTTTTTAATTGTTTTTGAACTATTTTTAATTACTGATTGATTACCATTGGAACAATCTAAACAGGACACTTAGAAAAATCGAAAAAAAAAATTAAATACAGAAAAAAAATAAAAAAAGACTAATTAAAAGTACTCAATAAGTAATCAAAAAACAATCAAAAGTAATCAAGTAATCAAAAAACAATCAAAAGTAATAAAAAAAAATAATCAAAACATGTTCATAAGTAATCTGGCAAACTAAAATAATTAAAAGTAATGAAAAAAATTATTTTGATTACTTTTGATTATTTTCGATAATCATAAAAACTTATGACATTTCTTAATATATTTTTTTTAAATAACAATTAAGAACCGAAAACAATTTGTAATTTATCATTAGTAGTCTTTTTCAAAGAGTAATCAAATAACTAATAATCATTACTTAAGAGATCAGATTAGAGCCCCACTCCTACTATAGGCCATCAAAAGACATTCTTCTCGGTACCCACAAGTGGAAGCAGGGGAAAGGGGATAATCTACCTGTTGGAAAGATTAAAGGACCACAAATTGAAATCGCGATTGGCGTCGTTGTGATTGTAATTTTTACAACAGATTCTTATAACTTTATATTTCGAACTCGCCAAATGTCAACACAACAAGGTATACAAATACAATATTGTAGCAAGTGCAACGTCTAAACGAATGAACCGAGTTGCTACAAAAAAACCATGTATGTATGTTTGTATGTATGCAAGTAAAATATATTCCACGAGTTGATTGATGAGGATGCGCGAATGTGTCGAGTGTAACGAGCTGGACGATTATTGATGCGAAAGTAGGAGTAACATATGTGAATATGAATTTGTGTAAGCTGGGCGTGTCAACCGACGAAGCGTGCATTACAAAATATTACAAAAAAAGCATACACTCTACATATGTATGTGAGATTCCACATTTCTTTCAAATAATGTATGAGGGCGTTGAGCTGCTGGGAGTCAGCCTGTTGCAAGAATTAATGGAAAATAGTATAGACAAAAACAAAAGCGAACAAAAAGAAGCGAATTCAAGTGAAACGCATATGCATACATATGTACATATGTTCATAAATACATACGATAAATAACACTGTGCAACGTGTGCAATAATTTTGTTTTTGAAAATGTCTGCAAAAAGGTTAAACTACATATAAAATAAAATATAATCTTAGGGCGCAACTTTAACAGAAGCATTGACTCAGGGTTTGCTGTGATTTCAATATAAGCTGTCTGAATTTAACAAAATTTCAATGGAATTTCGATAAGAGTAACTTTTTATGAGTAAGGCCAAAGTATTACTTCAAGGTGTGTCCATAGTAAAATTTTATTAGGCTGATTTTTTTTTAACTATAAGTAATTTTGAGGTCGCTCGAGGGTTAAGGTGCGTTACAGATGCTCACTAAAATTTGAAGATGTGTCTTCCTCGTGATTATTTTCTTTTGGAAAAGTTTTAAATAAATTCATTTAGGAGATTCATAGAAGCTTAAATGGCAGTTACAATAATTCAGTGCAAGACCCCTAAAAGTATGCTACAATTTCTGGCTATCATGAGCATGCATTTTGCACAAGAAGATGCAGCAATGAAATCATGCCGCCTTAAAATTGAACGTTGCACTGTATAATCTATACATTCTTATACTTATAGCTACTTAAAAAGACATGCATTCAATCACGAATTGCTTGTTTGTTAGTTCGAAAAGAATAAAAATATGACAACAATAATATGTATATTGATGAGTATTTTTTTTTTTTTTTTTTACTTACCACCCGCTAGCATTGTAACCAATATAATGCCACAGGACCATATATCGGCAGGTTGTGCATGGTAGGGTTTGACGAGCACTTCGGGCGCCACATATGGTAAAGTACCGCAACGTGTATCCAGCAGGCGTTCCTTGCCTTTATATCTGTTTGGTAGTGTGTGTGTTTGTGAGATAGAAAGCAGTAATAAGCGGAAATTAATAATTGACTTTTTCGGTTTGTTCATAATATTACAGCTTAACTTAATTGGAAATTGATTGCTTATTAATAATAAACAATTAAATTATACTTGTATTTTGTTATTAAAAAAAAAGCAATTAAATAATTAAATTTTAATAAAATATTTGTTCTGACTCCGAATATCAAAAAAAGAAAACTAAAAATCCTTTTGCCAATTTGTTATAAAACGGTCATTTGAAATGTGTAAATTTTTGCTGGGTGTTTGAAAAGAAAGTGGAAAGCAGAAGTAAAAAATTGTTGCATACTACAAGGCACCAAGTTTAATTTTTCTTGTTTTCCGATCATTTCGACACCAAACAATAAATCTAAATTTGTTGCACACTTTAATCGGCCTATAAATCAATCATCAATTAATTTTAATTGTTGTACCTAATACCTAAACATGGTCGCCATTCCGAAATCCGATATTTTGATATTATCATGTTCGTCCAAAAGCAGATTTTCCGGTTTCAAATCTCGATGCGCTATGCCGTGCTGATGTAAATATTGTACGCCGGAGAGTAGTTGTAGAAAATATCTTTGAGCTTCATGTTGTGGCATGCCAACATCGGGTTCTAAAAAGAAAAAAGAGAAAACAAATAAGCTAATTTTGCAAACATTTAACAACAAAAATTATATTCAAACAGAAATAAGCTGTCTTGCAAACGAAGCGTCTTTATTAGGAGTTTCACAGAAAAAGTGAAGTCCTGGACGTTGTTAGCTAATTAACGCAAAAAATTGACTTTTCGAATTTAATCCTAAATCACCTTTAACATAGCTCTTATTTCAAATTCGAATGTCTAAAATACGTCGTAAAAATCTTTAATTTCGAAAATCTGTTCAAAGGTTTTTTTTTGTAAATGTTGTCAAACTAGTTCCAAATTACGATTTCCAAAAGAAATTACGTTTTTTAACCATGCAAATATGCAACGTTTCAACTTCGAACTTGTTATCGAATTTCATATTTGTAGAGAATTCCGAATTCAATGACTGAATTGATAACAAAAATGGAAAACGCGAAGCACTATCGAAATAGGTACGAAATTCTGAGACACTTTCAATTTCGAAATTTTTTCGAACTTGCAAATACATATATTTTCGAACAAATACAAAAAACTATAAAAAAATCATTCTTTAAACATTTTGTAAAATAAGTTTGAGTTCGAAATTTTTTTCGAAGTAATTTTTTTTGTTGATATTGTCAAACTAATTCTAAATAACAATATAACAAAGAAATATCCTTCCTTTGAGCGCGGAAATATGCAACGTTTCAACTCCGAAATGGTTTTCGAATTTCACAATTGTAGAAAATTTCAGAATACAGTGTTTGAATTGAATACAAAATATGTAACACGTGTGGCACTATCCAAAGAAGTACAAGGTTTTGAGATACATGCTTCTTCTTTTAATTCCGAAAGTTTTTCGAACTTTCAAAAATATTTCGAACAAATAAAAATGCAAAAATGTCGAAAAAAGCATTGCTTAAACCGTTTGTAATATAATTTTAGATTCGAAAATATTTTCGAAGTTAAAGTTTGGTTGATGTTCGCAAGAATTTTACATTTTTCCAAACTCATAACTTTAAAACGAATAATATTTTAAAGTTAAATTGTTCAAATAATTTTTTGATTTCAAAACAGTTGTGCGTTAAATCGAAATTATTTCTCACCTTTTACTGTTCACCCTGTTTAAGTGGACCTAGTTTAGATATCATATAAAGCGCCTTGCATATATTATAATGCACCAAGCTACCTGTTACCACTGTAACAACCGACAACATGAGCAGCGGCCTAAATCTTGGCGCCCAGAACGTTAAAATATCGAAAACATTTTGTATGGCATGTACGCGACGCACGAAAAATGAACGCAAAAATTCCATTGGCACGTAGAATTTTTGACGTTCTTTTTTTTTTTTTATTAAAATTTTTGCGCTCAAAACATGAGACCAACAAACAATTTTCTTCAAAGAACACACATATTTATGACCAACTAGACAAGAGACTATTTTTAGGAACGTGATCGATTGACTTTCACCGTGCAACTGAGGATGAGGAAATGTGATGCTAATGGATCTAGAATGTGTGCGAGAGTGAATGTCAAAGGTCAAACACAAACAAATTAGCAGGTAGGTAAAATAGGTAAACGCACATTTAGATTTACATATAAGTTAACGTACATATACCTTTGAAGCATACATCCCTAACGCTGATGATCATGCCGGTGCGCACTAGTGTTGTGAAATATAGAATATTTGATAAACCGGTTTCCGAGTGTGGTTCATTGAGAGAATGGGTTCAGCTAACTGTAAAGTCAAAGGGTTTGGTACATATTTTACGATTTCGGCAAGACTTTTTATCGGTTAGCTAAAATTGCTCATCAGCACCCTTGGAAGCTTTCTCATAGGTTTGTCAGCCGTTCGGTTCTTTAAAGAACCCATACATCTAGTTCCAATTCCTTGGAACTGTACATCACTAGCACACAGGCAATCCAAATAAAAAAGGATGAATTGCAACTTCCAATAGTGCAGCAGCTGAAAAATGTATTAGAATATTGTAAAAGAAATAAAAAGAATTAAAATCTCGCACGATACACACAAAGAACCAGGGTAAGAAAATGTTGTAAAAGGAAATTCCAAAACTAGGCATGGCGAAGTAAAAATAATGATTGTGATTCAACGGCGACAAATTGTCAGGTAGGCAAGCTGTATTTGTAGTTTTAAGATTTAGTGGTGGTGGTGGTGGTGGTGGTGTCATTGTAAAAATGTAGAAATTGAGCAAAAAGGATATATTGAATATACTGTGGTAGATCAATACAAAAGTATGCAACATTAGACTGATTGAAAAATGTACTATATTTTTCAAAAAAGCTGGCACGCTACTACAGAATGTTTTGTTCGTTTTGTTTTGTTGGTTCCTTAACTGGTTGGAGTGTTTGTGTATAAGCCAAAAAAAATATGAGTCAGTCTAATGTATATGTATGTATGTATGTATCTTTGTAAGGCAGATGTGGTAAATCATAATAACAGCAGATAAATCATTAGGCAGCATTGTATTGCACATATTGAACACATATATAAAGGCGGTTAAGCAACCCAGTCACCATTTTGAGCTGATTAAGGGAATATTCAGATGGCCAGCGTAAATCGGCTTTCAAGAGGTACAAAATCATATTGAACTAGGGATGCTACGGAAGTGAGTTTCGTAGCACATTTAACAATTTTTTACCTGGATGATGCCATTCAGCATGCTTTTATGGGGTTGCCACATATTTGCCTTTTTTTGCAAACTTTTTTAAATTGATTGAGATATGCCAAAATAAATTGTTTTCTCTCTCTTAAGTCTTACTTAAGTGTTGCTACTACGAAATTTTTAAAGCGTTGCCACCTGTTTCAAACTTTTTTTTTTTAATTAATTAAGATATGCCAAGATGGGTATCAAGCGAAAGGTATTTTAAGTCGTGTTTCAATAAAAACATTTTCAGGTAGTTTTACCAGGTAGGGCTGCCATCTACTCCCATTATATTTTTTTTACATAAATGCCATTATTAATTTTCCATGATGAACTTTTGAACACAGAAAATATGTATGTATGTATGTTTATATTTCAAGTTCATGCACTTAAGTGTTGCCATTGAGGTTTTTATATGGTTGCCAACTATTTGGAATTTTTACAAATTTATTGAGATACATATCTAGCTAATATGGGCATCAAATGAAAAGTAGTTTTCTATATACGCCATTATCTCGAAAACTAATTGAACGAATTAATGATGTGGTTCAACAAAAAACTAGATTGGAAAAATCACGGTTGGCCAGGTACTAAAGTTTGAAGCGAGCTGGACCTTTTCTTATTTGCAGCTTTGCATAAAAATATTTATCTGCTTACATAGTATAAGTATCTGAACAACTTAACGCAATCAAACATAATTACGCTGGCTCACCTTGAAGACTTGGACATTCCTTTTTTATGCATCAAATCACAATTTTGTTTTATTTCTGCTTACATTTTGCTGATGATTATGTAGTCATGTCCGCTTACAGGTGAATCGCTCAAAGGACGGATATATACTACATATGTGCACACCTCTACATGGATATACTACATAATATAAGAGCATTATTTACACGTGGCTGACAAGTCAAAGCGATTACTTTGAAAAGTGAATATTTTTAAAACCAAACCGAGAAAAACAACAAATGTTATTCAATAAAGAGAGCAAAAGAAGAAATTGAAAAAACTAAGTTTAAGTCAAATTAAATCAAATTTAATGAAATGAAATGGAATGCAGCTAGGGCAAAGAAGATGCGCAGACCAAAAATAGGAAGGAGAGAGAAATTAAATAAAAAATCAAATATATACAGGGTGGTAGATAAAAAAATATGTAAATGCGAAAATGGCACAATCAAATTGTCGTTATTGAAAAATCCATTTACATATATTAAAACTTTGTTCATATAATAGAGATTTGTAACAAATAAAGGAATCAATATAGATATAGGGCTCCATACATTAAAGTTCTTAGGATTAACAGAGAAACAGTTTGAGCAATATTCCTCAATCAGGGTTGCTATTTAAAAAGGGTAAGAAGAGGCCCTAATTTTCGATATCGAAAATTTTGAAAAACATGTGAAAATTAGAGAAATAGCCTGATGACCACGCCTACTTACAATTGCAGATCCATCTGGGTATTGAACTTGCGATTTTATGCAAACTTAGACTTTATTACATGTTTTTTATCCAATGTCGATCGCAGCTTTCTTATTTAGTAAAATTTTATTTAAGGCAACGACAAACCTAATTCCGGATCATCCCACAGGGACAACTATGTAGATATGCTCTTCAACGCTCTTTCAGGTGGTCAGCATTTCCACAAACTTCAACAAGTTCAGTAATTGCTTTAATTTCATTCATTTTTCTGCTGGGCAATCTATAAATAATACCATATACATATACATACATATGTATGTACATATGTACACACATAAAGGACTATTAACGAACAGTAATGTGTAGTAACATTTTCAAACCGTTGATTTACCTGTAGAATAAACCAGCTGTATATGCTTGAGTGCTTACAGACACATACACACACACACACACTTATACATTCAAATACAGTTCGTTAATAATGGAAGTGGAAACATCAGATGGTACTCACCGAGCACTCAAGTGCCCGAGAAATGCATCTTTAAGTGCACTTACAACTACATATTTAGATGGGCAAGAGAGAGTGTAGGAGGCTGCGATATGCGCGCCCTTCAAAAAATAGTGTAAGTGAGTATGCATAGGAAATGAGAAATACAAATTTTTATACAGATGTACATAAATAAAAAAAAAGTTATAAAACAGAAACTTTAAAAACATTATAAACAAAAAAAATAAAAAAAAAAACTATAAACAAAAAAATATAAAAAAAAACTATAAACAAAAAAATATAAAAAAAAAATATTAACAAAAAAAATATAAAAAAGAACTATAAAAAAAATATAGAAAAAAAATATTAACAAAAATTTGAAAAAAAAAAAAAATTATAAAACGGAAACTTTAAAAACATTATAAAAAATATTATAAAAAAGAACTATAATAACAAAATATAAAAAAAATTATTAACAAAAATTTGTTAAAAAAAAATTATAAAACGGAGACTTTAAAAACATCATAAAAAAATTTTATAAAAAAAAAGTCTAACAAAAATTTGTAAAAAAAAAAAATTAAAAATGCCTTTGGTTTAATTTTCAATTTTGAGATTCTGCAGTGAGATTTTAGACTTTAAATTATATATTGTACACTATCATTGTTTTTTGGTGGGTATTAATACGAGTATGTATGCATGACACTGAATGTAGGAGCCTGCGATATTCTAGCAAACCTTTGTGTATGTATGACTTAGTAGTGGTAATGGCAATGGTACTGACTTGATTTTGGTCATTTGGATGGTTGGTTTGATGGTGGTAAATGACTATTGAGTTGAGTATGTTTTCAACAACACCAACAATGTATAAAAATTACAAACCTACACACCCACATAGCCATATACATGCATGCAATATAGCCGTATAATGAACAAAGTAACGTTCACTAAGGATACTTCACCAGAGATTTAGAGCGGAGAGAGAGCGAAAAAAGGTAGGTAGGCAGCAAGCAGTTAGTGATGTTGACAGGTAAAAATGCACGCAAATATATACCAAAATACGAAATATGTTGCGCATACATTCATAGATATATACAATGCATTCCTACATATATGGTTATATTGTACATAAGTATTTACATATACATATACTAGTCACAGATACATATATAAGAAAACTTCGATTGCAAAAAATCTGCACTTGAAGACAAGTCAATGGTATTTCAAGATATATGTACATATGCACATACAAAGTTTACAAACATCCTAGATATGTATGTAGATGAGATGCAAGTGAAGCGCATAAAAAGGCGGGCTACCCACTAAAAAAAAAAAAATTGTGAAGTTAGCGCGCTTATTTTATAAATTATTAATAGGAAGTATTCAATCAAAAATATTGAATTTAGTACTCGCTCCAGGAATCATTCTAAAAAACGGGAAAAATCTCGAGGACACACTAGTTATAATATCAAATAGTAATATAAGCCTAATATAAGGCACATATTTTTGTTTTGGGTGTACGATTTACATATGTATGGATTTATATACATAGTAAGTACACAAAAAAACTTGAATACTGGTAAGTCATTCACACGAATGAGCGCCATAAAACGAGCGTTAAAGTTTAATATAAAAAAAAAAACAACAAAAAAGTGAATAAAATGCGTAGGGGTGCATAGCAACAGTTGCAGTTAATATTGAAAGGTATTTAACATCACAGCAGGATTTAAATAATTTCAAAGTAGAGGTATTTCTAATGTCATTCCACTATGGAAAATACATACTCGTATGTACATATGTACCTGCTGCCTGTATGTATGTATGCACATTAGGGTTGTTAAAAATGGAAATTTTAGATGAGCAACATAAAAAGTACTCACAACAGCTTATAATGAGATTGCAAACGGGTCAATGGCTGAGTAGGATTTGTTTATTAGAGTAGCAGTAGGCAAAATAACAGTTTTCAAAATTTGTGTCTGCCTGTCTGTATGTTTGTTCGCACGTCACTATAAAATTTCGGCATATACTTAAATGCGATTTGCGCCGATTTATTGTTAGATATTCAATTAAAAGCTTAGGATCCATTTATTTTCGCTGTACAGAATGGTGCCCGTGAGGATTGACTCATGGTATTTTAAAAAATATTGTCAAATTTGAACAACCCGATATTATTTGAAAAGGTATTTGAGCTTTTCACTCTCTTTTAACTCTTTTTGTAACTCCTCATCTTTGCTGAATGTAAGCAACAATTGGTGTGTAGTTCATCTTAAGCTAACAGTACATACAAAATTAATTTGCATCTCCCAAGAAAACCAAAATTTATGTGATCAAGTTAGTTTATTTTAATATACGCCCATTTGAAAAGGAATAACCCATATGTAAGACGAATGGTAAATGCACTGCAGCCCCACAAAATATGTGTATGAGGATGGTGTGAGTGTTTGTTTGCAAGGCTACAAATTTGCATAGCAGAATAAATCAATGAAGCGTAAAGGAAAACATTAAGCAGAAGCATAAGTACCTCAGGCACGGAAGCATTTGTTAAACTTTAGTTTTAAATCAAGTTAAGAGCGTGAATGAAAATGTTCATGAATGATAAATATCAATTAAAAACTATTTTAGATTAACTGAGGGTAGTAAAGGAATCTAATGAAAACTGGTAATATAAATATGTATGATGTAAAAGGGTTTTAGTGCTTACTAGAAACGGGCATTATAATAAACTGAGCCCGATTTCAAGCATTATATCTCCCATACCAGATAAGATATGGCACTTAATTATAACTCTCATTGCCGCGCTCATTAGCACCTTTCGTTTGAAACCCATATTGTGCTAACACATTTTAGGTCATCTTGTTCGATATCTCCAAAACTGTTTGAGTTATGGAAATAAAGTATATTTTAAATTTCACTTTACTCTTGTAATAAAGCAACAGTGAAAGTTTCATTCAATTCCATTCAGCGGTTTTTGAGTGATGCGCGCTCAAACATAGAGACAAACAGACAAAAATTCTAAAAACGATGGATTTGACTTGTATAAGCCTAATAATGATACTCCTAGCTATTTTTTTTTAATTTTTTTTTTTAAATATTCAACAACCTGTTAAGGCTGGTTTTCATTAGGTCAAAATATGACATCAAATGGTGGCATACTAATAAAAACGGCTGGCATATGGAGTCAATTGCGTTTGCAGTCAGTTTTGACGACTCGTTGTCATATAAAATGACATGCATGTGAAAACTGTCAAATTCCAGTATGACAGCGCAGTTTGCAACGATTGACACGATTGCCAACATGTTGGCAAATCTATTTCATTTGACTCAATTCGTTTGTGGAGCCGGGTTCGCACCCCAAATTTTGTGAAACAAATTTTTTTTTCCTTTTTTATATTATTTTTTATATTTTTTCCATTTTATATTATTGTTTTCTTTTTTAATTCTGTAATATTACCATTTTGTGGTCGGCTACGTTATATTCATATCTCAAATTTGTATATTTTTGTGTCGGGGACCAAACAAAAAAGTGAAAATATATAAAAAAAATAATACTTGCAATTAAAAAACAAAGAAAAGTTAATAAAAAGTTAAAAAACATTTAACAAAAGTTGGGGTGGGAACTCGCTACCCTACAATTGATAGTGGAGTAGCTTGTCAAACAACTGACTGGGCAATTGTAGTGAAAACGGGATGTCAATCGTCTGACACCACAATTTGACGTCAGTCTTTAACGCGCTCTGCTTTATCGACTTCATGTCAGTTTTTAAGTCGTAATGAAAACACATTTGACACCAAATCGCCATAGTGTCAGTTAAGTCAGTTTTTGTGGTCATTCATTTTGACCTAATGAAAACCAGCCTTTACAATGAGATGATTCAAAATTAATGTGAGCACGAAAATAAAGAGAGAGAGAGAGAGAGAGAGATCACGTACTTCAAGTACTTATTTTTTTAGAATTATTTAATCAATTTTCTGAGCTCAAACCCGCTTTTATTTTTATAGGTGGTAATTTTTTCTATATTTTTAATTGAATGTTATAAATTTCGATTTTTTTTATTTTATGAATAAAATAGCAGAATGAAAACATTTTTTAATTCTCAATTTTCTGCTTAGGATGGGCGGACTCGCCACAAATAGTTGAATATCAGGCCTTTTTGACAGGCATTGCTGATCGAATACTCACATTCGCCACTCAACAACAGCAACAACATACAATCCGCAAACATATTTGCTTGCTTTTTGAAAAAAAGGTCGTGAGTTATCGCATACATCTGTCACTACTCATTGTTAAGGGACCAGAGATGAGTTTGTGTTTAGTTGGTAGCTAGATTTGTAGAATTGTAATGGGAAATGAAATGCTTGATGTTGATGAGATGTCCATTGTTGTAGGCTTATATTTCTATGATTATTAGAAGCGCATTGATGTGCAAAGAGGTAATAATAAGCACATTTTGTGGGTGCACCAACATCCTTATGTATGTCTGTATGTGTGCCTCATAATCATCATCAGTGCGACTATTGTTGAAAGCGCATTTTGTTAGTTATGAGTAGAGTTTTATAGTTATTAGCTACAATTGCTACCGCCAAGGTGGAGGTAGATTAAAAAAAAAAATTATTGAACAAAGCAAGTCATAACAATAAAACTTTGTGCTTGGCTTGGGTTGGGCCTTTAAAATGTTAATGATTTATTACGAAAAGTTATTAAAAATTTGCTGTAGCAGTTTAATAAAAGCTTGGATTAGTGATAAGTACAGAATTTTTTATTTTTTTTTGATTATTTATTAGGAGTGACAATTTGTCAAGAACACAGAATCGGGAGATTTTGACTCTCTGAAAAACAATTTCAAATAAAAGTTCACAGAAATGCAGTCCTAAATGAGTATGAATTATGATACATATAATTGCAAAATGTGGCGTTGGCGCTGTAGTCAAGCTTCAGTTGAAATCCTTTTTTGATGAAAACTTATTTTGAATATCCTTCCGCAGAACTTATTTGTGCATTCATGTGCCAATCACAATTATCTTTTGTTGTCTATTTACAGCTTATTTACTTGTTAGCTTTGCATTTAAATGGAAATAAGTTTTCATTCACTCCACGTTTACAATAAAGTTGCGTATGTATGTATGTATATTCAATTCAATTTGATCCATTATATAATTGTTGAATTTCGAAGCCCTCTTGGTAAACAAAATTGAATACAAATGATGTAAAAACTTGTTCCACATAACAGTGGTTTCTAGCGATATAACTTAAAAATACATTTTAAATGGTGGTCAATCATAGTCATATTTAACAAAGATTTTAGCTAAAATGAAAGTAACAGGATCCTCTCATGAAAAAAACTAAGTTGGTTGGTGGTATCAAGAAAGTTTTTATGTTTTGCAAGGTCACCCTGTGTCAACTATTTTATTCCCAAACCATAGCATAGCTGTGACAGTAAGCGAAAAACGCCAAACTCAAGTTTGGAGAAAGCATTGCCAGAAGCACAACCATAGACACAAACCGTGATTTTAAAATGTTAAAATTACATAAAATTATGTTCATTTTAAAATCACGTTTAAGTAGATAAAACACTATTTTATTTGACTATGTTTATGGGCCTTTAAAATAGCGAATAAAAATAATAATAAATGAAATGTCGTGCCTAAAAAATATTGTCTCTCCTCTACTTCCTTCTCACTTATTATTGAGTGTAATTAATTATAAACTTAACAAAATAATTGATTTGTTTTTAAATGGGGAAGTCCTTGCATAGCACGATATGTCATATTAAAACTGGTATTAGAGAAATCGGTCCAGTATATTTACTCTTTTTCACTTGCGAAAATTTGGGATTTAAAATTTAATAAATAGTATGGATCAGATAATTCATTAACTAAAGCAGCTATAAGGGTAAATTTGGTGGCTTTATTGGCTTACTTATCGTAACGGCGATTCTGGAAAATTTTTGGAAAATGGGCTGTCAAAATTCATTTTTTTTTATATAACTGGCTCTCTAAGCACTATACAGAGGTAAATAGTCCAAGCAAAACAGCAAATAGTAAAATATGTATTCTTGTTTAAGCAAGAAGTTTTATGAAAAAATGTAGGATATCTATACCATGTAGAGCTTTGGAGCTTTAAAGCCTTTTTGATATCGTTAGGTATTTAATGTTCGGTTCCACCCAAAGTCAGATTTTTTATCTACACACATAATACACGTTATAATTTTAATCAAAGTAAAAGCATAGGTCAGTTACATTACACAAATTTAGAAATTTGTGTAGCAAAATTAGTCATTACTATTAATCATACGACCACCAACATCATCACTTTTGCACAAACAAAACAAATATCAAAATTAACAAAAGGCAGCGGCACTTCACAATTTACTTCAGGGAATTTATGCAAACCAAAAATTAATTACACTTCGTTTGCGTTTCATTAAATATTTTTTTTTTTTTCATTTCATTTTTATTACTCACCAATTCTGTCAAACAATTCACCACCAGCTGCATACTCCAAAAACAAATATTCAACATCGTCATGTGAACGTTTACCAAAATAACGTAAAATATGTTTATCCTGTAGTAGCTTTTGTATGCAAACCTCTTTACGTACAGAGAGCATAGCATCCGGATGCTTTTTCAAATCGACCATTTTCATAGCAACAGCTTCGCCGGTTTGACGATTAATCAACAATTTTACTCTGAAAAAAAAAAAAAGCGAAAATAAAAAAAATATATACATATATAAAAACGAGCAGACAAGAGATATTGGTAATAGCAGAGAGTAGAAAAACGACAAAAACATATATATTTTTTGATAACAAAAACAACAAGGGTTGAAAAAAGAGAGAAATTAATTTAAAAAAAAGAAGGGAAGATAAAAGAAAGGTAAACTAATCGCAAAATATGTGTAAGTATGTGCATATGTATGTATTTTATGCTCTACATGAAATATTAGAATGGTTTGAATGACTCGACTGGACTATAGCGGCGTGTATCAGGTACGGTGGCCATGCGACATTTAATTAGCAAGGACAGCTATTTTCTCCCAGGTGCAGAGCTTTAATTTTTTTAATTGAAATTTTTACTTAACTTAAAAAGACATTGAAAATGTTGGTCAATCATAGTCATAATGAAAAAATATTTTATTTAAAATGAAAAAATTAAGTTGTTTAGTGGTATGAAGAAATTTTAATGTTTTCAAAGTCACCCTGTGTCAAATATTTTATTCACAAACCATATCATAACTGTGGCAATAAGCGAAAAGAGCCAAACTTAAGTTTGGAGTAAGCGTTGTCAGAAACACAACCATAGACACAAACCGTGATTTTAAAATTAAAACACCGTCTTAAACATACAAAGTATTTTAAGTTGATTATGCCAGACATGAAATGATGTTTATTTTTGAATCATGTTTGAGTTAAGATACCACTTTATTTTTACTTGACTTTGCTTATAGGCCAGTGGTTTTAGATTAGACTGAAATGCGACTAATTTCTCTTTCAAACTAAACAGTATAGGTAGTATGTTGTATTTTTGGCATGACTTGCGAAAGTTGGTATTTTATTTAAATCACAAAAATGTGGTAACCGTAATTATAACTACAACAAATTTGCAAAAAAAAGCAGACTGGATACAAGGCGAATGGACTGCTGAGAGTCAGTAAGGTACGTACATACTCGTATGTACAAATGTGTGTTTGCAAGTACGGCATATCATATAGCAATCAACGGGATTCCCGACCAAAGGACATGCGAATACACGAGTTACTTTACTGTAAACAATACAAAAAAAGTTATGCTGTCAGTGCGCTCGTATAATCCTTGTTCGGCATTCCCTACAATAAATTCGATTTGTACACACATACCTATTTGCCATTTTTCTCAATCGAATATTATCATTGCTGTTGCGCTTATTGTGATTGCGTAGGGGTTGGAATGTCATGTTCGAAAATGTGCGCAAAGTCCCAGATTATATACCTAGCTTCTCAGAATTTGATTCAAAATGGGTTTTTCGCCGACTCCGAACGGCATCTACAAAGCAGATGAATTTTTGCTGGCAGGAATACATTCGGAGAGTTTGCCACACCACTGCCGAGGGGCGACCCCGTTTTGAAGAAACCTTTTCAAACCACTTTTTGATGTAACCTGTAACAGGGCTCAAACCTTGGTCCTTCGGTGTGGTAGGCTGGCAACACTACCGCCACACCACGGCGGCCGCCATTAACTACGTTACATTTTTAATGATTATTTTCCAGTTAATTAAAAAATAATGAAAAAAATGAAATAATCAAAAAATGTTTTATTTTTTAGATTGTTTTGAATCTTTTCAATAATCGTAAAAAATCTTGATTTTTATTTATTTTTTGTCATCGCAATCATTTATTTTTTTAATCACCTTTTATTAAAAAAAAAATTAAGAATAATCATTACCAATTAAAAAATCTGTCTAATCAATTGATTACCAACTACTAATCAAATGTAACAGGTCTGGCAGAAACAAAGTAAAAAGAAAACATTAAATATTTATAAAAATTGTTTGATACTCACTCTCCATAAGCTCCCTCGCCAAGTGTTTGGGCCAGTGTCCAACCTTCGACAAACTCTCTTGAGCCAGTTTCTCCTCCACTTCCCGACAAAGGCATTAAAGAGGTGGACATATTGTTGTTAGTGAGTTGTGTTACGGCGACGTCGTTGTTGTTGTCTCTTTCTATTCTTCTCTGTCAAAATTTGGAACAACGGTTTACCGTAAAAACTCTATGGCTGTTTTAGCTTCTTTCTATTTTGCTATCTTTGTTCATTTGTGGCCAACAACGTCATTTCGTCTGAACTCACTCACCGTCGTTTGTCTTGCGGTGATGTTTTGTGTCTTCACGCAGTTGCTGTAATTAAAAATTGTTATTTTTGAATAAGAATCTTGATTATTAATGAAGTGTGTTCTAGCTGTAAGCATTTAATGACGCTTATAGCGAATTTGCTAAATAGCGGTGTGGCTATTCCACTCAGCCAGTGCCCTACAAAATCCAGGACAGTCGGATGACCCAATGCAGTGCTAAAAGCGGTTCGTTCCTCAGGCCGCTGCTAAACTAAGGACTAAGTTGAATGCCTCACATTATCTGAAAGGGGAAATGCGGATATTCTGGAAACATCTCGACTTTTTGAAAAGACATGGCCTCTGTCTTATAATGTTCTACATGCGGTTGATTGAATATACATACATACCTACATGAGATTCCAAAACGGCCGGACCTAGCGTCTGGACTTTTGCGAAAGATACGCATAAGATTAAGTAAAGACCTATAAAGGCAAAGTGGTAAATGAGATGCCCCAGAAGCAGGTACCAATGAGGACATACAAGGAGAACTTAGAAGAAACTTTAGGAACACGGATTTTAACAGGAACCACTCTATAATTATAGGAACTTCTGAACCTTTCAAGTGACTTATTATAGTTTCACTTACCCAGGAGCATGTACGCGAGTTCAAATTATATTCATCGCCTTATGTCAGACGTTACACAATCCTCGACCTTTCTTCAAGCTCACTAATAGATTTCCAGTCCTCTGTGGATTACTCTGTAGTAAGCGCTACGTAATTGCGTGGTTGAAGTTTACAACTAAAAGTAGAAGAATATATGAATGCAAGTTAGTCGAATGATAAATAGAGAAATTATATAACTAAGATATCTTATATGTATATAAAGAATGAAATGATCACCACTAGACCTGTTCTTTGAATCAGTGTTTCGTCATATGCTGGGAGTATTTTCGTAATAGGAATGATGACGTTTTTATAGAAATTGATTTTATATCGTTTCATGGCGCTGATATCGAGCGATTACTAAAACCTTTCTTGTATAAATGGGTCATATAGAAAATACACAGATGGACGCAAGAAAGAATCGCATAGGAAATCGCTTTCTCTAAACTGGTCCGACAGGTACTTCCCAATCATGATGGTGCTTTAGAACTTGCTCAATGTGTACAACGTTGGTGAAATAATTTTACGGCACCCCTGACCGTTAAGGTAGTCAATTCATCAATCAGTCAATTGTAGTCAATTCTTCCAAAGATGGTCGAAGAGCCGGCGTCTTTGTCTCAACAATTAAGCAATTTCTTCGCTTTGTGTAAACTTTCCCACATCGTCACTTTTCAAAAAACTAAAAATGTGATTTTCAAAAATTTTCAGCTTATTTCACTTATCCACCTAAGCTTGAATTAAATCTCCCGCATTTACACACTCCACTAGGCCTTTACATGTGAATACTTTCAAAGATTAAATTATTAACCCAGCCGTAACAAACGATTAATCTTCGATGACTGAATTCTATTTTAAGCGGCGTTATTGTCAAAAAAAAAAAACAAACCGACATACATACATATGTACATACGCATGGGTATATAAACCAAAAACCTGATTTCGAAATTTATAAATGGCGGGCAAAGTAGAAAAAAAACCAAAGCACAAGAGCAGAGAGAAATCAAAAACAAGAAAAAGTCGAAAAAAAAATCCACGCTTAGGCACCTTGCACGTATGCTTCAAATATTTATGTACAGACTTGCATACATAAACTTATATCAGAGACATGGGTACATGGATGCTTAACCTACCGGAGGGTTCTAATAGCAAATCTGCGAACCGCTAGATAACAACTGTTTTCATATAATTAAAATTGGGTGTTGGAGGTTTTACAGATGGTCACAGTAGGCTCGAATTGGTAGTCGTTGAGTATGTGGAATACTATTGAAACAGCAGATACTGGTGTAATGGACTTAAAATACATAGTAATAATAGGTAATTACCTGCATCTCAATTACCTAATTACGTAGTAATTACTTACTAATTACATATTAATTACTTATTATTACATAGTACTTTCGTAGTAATTGCTTATTAATTATATAGTAATTAGTTATTAATTACAGAGTAATTACTTATTAATTACGTAGTAATTACTTATTAATTACAGAGTAATTACCTATTAATTACAGAGTAATTTGTTATTAATTACAAATTAATTATTTATTAATTACACAGCAATCAGTTATTAATTACACATTACCTATTAATTAAATAATAATTACCTATCAACTATATTCTAATTACCTATTAATTACATAATGAATACATATAACAGCTATTGATGTAATGGATTTAAAATGAATAGTAATTACTTATTAATTACATTACAATTACTTAATAATAAATACATTATAATTATATATTAATTACATTGTAATTACACAATTAATCGTATCCATTAATTCCATTATCTTCTTATTTCTGATCGGGTTGCTTAATTTATCCATTTGAAGCAAAGAAGTGCACCCTCATCGACCAACAATGTGTCCTGGAGGATTCGATATGTCACACCTACCTCAAGCATGCGGATCTATGCAGATCGAGAAAACATAACCTTAAGCTTAAGTGCTGGAGAATATCATCCTTATTAAAAAAAAAATAAAAGAGCTAAAAATTAAATTATTTGTTGGAACGATTGGTTAGCTTGTTCGTTGGCTTCCTCGACTGATGTCTGCAAATTTGTCATGAAATGTGCAGCATGGCAGTTGACATTGCGAAGTGTGTACGTCCTCAGTGTTTGATTGTGATTTGTGTTGTGCTGTAATTTCTAATTCTTTGGCATGGTCATGGTTCGTCGTATGTATTTCTTGCAAAGAGAGTAAACCCAGCGGCAATGGGAGCAGCACCAAGCACCAAGAAGTGCCATCATCATGTCTGAAGTAAGATACACCAAATACATACCGAGAACTAATAGCAACAAAAGCACAAACTAAACCTAGCCAAACGCATGCGCCGCAATGGCAGCAGCTCACAGCACAGCAAGAGCAAGAAATGTGTGGGCGCACGAGAGCGCTCAAAGCACCGGCAGCAAGCAGCATCACACTCTGAGTAGAAAAGGAGGTGAAACAAGCAGTAACAAAAAGGTAAGCAACCGAGGGCATACATACACACAGTTCTACATTTCTTCGTGCTCCAATCGAGTTTAACAAAAGCACGAAAAATAAAAACAAAGAAAAAACTATAACACTAACAAAATTTAATATATTTTAAACGAAATTGAGCAGGTACAAAAAAATTTAAATTATGCAAAAAAGCAAACGAAACTAAGGTAAATATTTTGTTGGTGCTTTATTGGTAGCTACCGGTGACGGTCGTTGCCAATGAGCAAGGGAGTTGCCAACGTAACCACAAACAATCGACACCAAAATGTTAGGAATAGCTCTAGCTCCTAACTACTCCGATTATCAGTTTAACGAATATGAATGTTAAATGCTCTACAAAGGAAAACTTCATAAATTTACCATTGGAAAAAGTTTAAAAATAATTAGATAAATTTAAAAAAAATTCAAAAGTTATCAGAACCAATAAAAAATTATTTTTGGATTATTTTTGACTACTTATGACCTTTTTTTAATTCCTTATAAAATTTTTTTTTTCTCTCAATTTTGTTTCTTAATTTTTTTACTTTTTATTTTTTTTTAGTTTACAATTTTTTTTCCTATTTTTTTTTTTAATTTATTAATTTTTTTTATTTATGTACATGCATATTTTTTTTAGTTTTTCAAGAGGAGATTCAGTGAATTTTAAAGACAGTCACAAAAGGTAGTAAATATCATTACAATCCATAAGCAAACGGCAACCCTACACCGCAAACACTTTTCACCTTCTTCTGCATAGCTCAGTTTCCTCGACCTTTAGGTGCGATACAAGAAAAAACCCAGAAAGACATACATACCTACAAGCGTTATTTTGAAATACAAACTCAAACGAAAATAGCAAAGCAAGCAAAGAGGCGTTATTTAAAGCGGTTGGCAAAGAAAAAAACAGCGCGAAAAGTGAAAAAAAAACCAAACCAAATGGAAGTGAGGGCGTCGAGAGAGAAATGAACTTTGTTTCTAGCGGGCAAATGACAAAAATAAATCGCAATTGTGAGGTAAAGTAAGAGCCACGATGGGGAAGTAGATTAAGGCAAAATGGGGAACGATAAATATGCTAAGGTTGTATGGGGGAACTAACAACAGTTCGTTTAGTTAAGTTGTCGCTTTAATCTTTTTAACCACAGTTGGTACTAGCACATATTTGGATTTTTCTTTTAATTTTTTTTATTCACCACAGATTGAAGATATTGGAAATTCAAAAACGAAAAACTGAATATATGTTTTTATACATTTTTTTATAACAATTTTCCAACAAATGTTTTCGTTGGTTTTTCTAAAAATTATTTAAGTATTTTTTAGAATAATTCACGAAGTATTTATTTAAATTACTCAATTAATATTTAGTACACTGACCATAACTTAACTCGCATAGGAAAAGGAAGAACTTTGAAGGATGTTGGAGCATCTTGAATTTAGAGCTTGGAACAGACAGGGAACGGATCAGCTGAACTAGACAGCTGTAACCGCATGAGGTTATTAAGCTACTTTTGATCAGAGGCGCATTGCAGGCATTCTGTGGAAGTCTTTGGAATCAAAAGGTAGCTTTACCCGGTACAAATGTGCTTCATAAACTTAACTCAAACTAACATAGAGGGTAATATGGACAAACATTTGAAAACTTCAAATTCCACAAAATAAATCGTCAATTATTAAGTTAAAAAAACACTTTTGGTTTAAATTAAGCACCAGCTAAGTAGTAATGGAACAGACCCGCTCAAGCATTACAAGCAAACACACACACACACACACACACAATAGTGATTAAAACAATTCTTACTGCAAAGCGTTCACATTCACGCTGTACCGCCAATAATAGTTTGTTGATTAATTTTTGCACTGAACAAACGAACAAACCAAAAAGAACATACGAGCACCAAACACTAAACGACCAAAAGACCGACGACCGAACAACGAAAATGTGGCGTGCAAAAGTTTCAATTCGGCACTAATTCAAACTTGGCTCACAAGTTTTAGGCTACCACACTACACTACACAACACACTTTGCTTGCAGTAGTGGGACGGACGCAAGGTCCATAATAACTGATGATGCTGTGCTGCAGTATTTGTTGTAGTTGTTGTTGCTGCTCTCTTGTGCGCCTCCATTGAATTACGAGCTTGACTCTTTCAGAGCTTCCATTTTTTTCGTTGGGTTTTTGCTCGCTTGAACGTTTCTCTACCTCAGCACGAGCGGAAATAAGTGTTCGGGGTATGTATGTATGTACATATGTATGTTTTGGAGGATAATGCTGTTGCGTTGGTTTTTTTTTTGGTGCTTTTTTGTCTTATACTATTGTTTCACCTAAGCGTGCGGCTGCCTCCCTCAAGCAGCAAACGGCTTGCCTGCTGACAAAGACAAACAGACTCTCATGATTGCACGCGTGTTCAACAGGCCACATTACATTATTAAATAGTGTACAGCGCCCCCCCCCCCCCCCGCTCCTCACTCCTACTACACATACCTTCATCATCATTGTACATATGTATGTATGTATGTATTTAGGTTTGTTTCGCTCTATTTCTGTTTCCATTATGCTCCTAGCTGAACCCCGCCGCTCCTGCATCAAACGCTCAGCTTCATTGGCACATTCAACAGTGAGAGCTTTTATATGATTGTACTAGGTATAACACTTAAAATATTCCTTCGGCCTTATGCGTCTTTTGTCTGTTAATTCCCTTCCTCTCTCCTTTTCGGATAAAGTATGCATGATTGTCTTTGGCTATTTCTTTTGCTGCCGGTCAGTCAACGACCACTGCCGAGGTCGCTGTTATAGGGTTGGTTGGTAAATTTTTGGTATGCTCGGGTTGTTTTTTTTTTTTTTTTTTTTTGGAGGTACAGAAGGGCTCGTATGAGAATGAAAAGCTACTAAAATATTATGTGCATGTGTCTCACGTTACGAGCCTGTGTAACATTTGGACATATTCTATAGATAGTAGGATCTTCTTAAATGACAAAATCACACCAACAAATTGACTTATTGACGTACAATATTTAATATCGACTACTTTGGTCTGTAAATTGGGAGCGTTACAAATTGAAATTTGTGTAAATATCTACCTACACGAGGGGACATCGTAAGTTTGTAATTCTGAACTGATGCCAAGTTTACACAGTCGCTATCAGGGCTAAAAAGCTATCAATAGTCAACACTTCAACATTTTGGCTTTTTGGCAATGTGACAAATCCATGCACAAATGTGTTCAATGCGTCCCTCTTTAGCCGTTGATAGCCAAAATAATTAACAGAAACGGATGGAAACTTTAGCAGGTAAATTTTACAAAGTCGCTATTGAAAAGATAATGCCATCTTGGCATTTAAAATTTTATGAATTTTACGTCGTGTTAACGGTGACTGCCTCAAGTTACTAATATGCCACTTTAAAGTCGCCATAGACTCCATCTTCTTTACCAAAAGTTATATTTTTGAGGACCATCACATCAATATGGAGCTATACTCGTATAGTGGCACCATAGCGACAGTCGGCAATTTGTAGTAATTATTACTTCAAAGTTCCATATTGTCATCAAGCTGCGGTTTGGGGAACCATATTTTAGAGTTATTTCTTACAACAACCAAATTCCAATTAGATCTGTCAAGTTCGTTTAGAAACTTGATTAGACAGATTTTTTAATTGGTAATGATTATTTTAATTGTTTAAAAGAAAAGGCAAAATTATAAATTGATTGCGATTAAGACAATTACTAAAAATTTAAATAAAAATATTTAATAAAAAAGAAAAAGAAACTGAAAAAAAAAGAAACAAACTGAAAAAAAAATTTAAAAAAAAAACAAAAACAAAACCAAAAACAAAAAAAATCAAAAACTAAAAAAAAAAAAACAAAAACAAATAAATAAAACAAAAAGAAACTCAAAAATTAAAAAAAAAAACAAAAACAAATAAAAAAACTAAAAAAATTAAAAAAAGAAACAAAGAAAATTTAAAATTAAAAAAAAAACAAAGGATATTAAAAATTAAAAAAAAAACAAAGAAAATTAAAAATTAAAAAAAAAAAAAAAAAAAATATTTAAAAAAAAAATAACCAAACATTTTTAATTATCAAATACAACCTTTTTGTGATCACTTTTTTGTTTTTTTTTTTATTAGTTTTGATAATTTTGAAAAATTATAATTTTTTTTTATTATTTTTAACTTATATTTAATTGGAAAATAATCATTAAAAATGTAAACTAATTGCTAATCAATCATTAAATGAATTTGTTCGAAAAACGCTCCATTTCGTAAACTTTTTCACCAATGCTCTATTTTAAAGTTTTAATCAAGAACGCCCTATTTCAAAATGAGTTTCAAAAACGTATTATCTCAACAAAACTTTAACTCATTTTCATCTATGATAGGGTGTTTTTGAAACAATTGCTGGTGTATTGAAAAGTATTTTGAAATAACGAGATCCACCTATTCAGGAACATTGGGGCAATAATATGTTTAATGAAATTATCAAGTTTATTAAATAAAAAGGGGAAAATGCGAAGAGAATTGGAGGAAGCGTAAAGTAGCAAAAAAGCAAGATGAATAGGGGCAGTGACAGAGATGTGAAGTTTATATAGTTCCCTCTCTACTCATGCGCTACTAAAATTTTGAACGCAGCTGTATGTATGTACATATGTCTTCACATGCGCGCAACACGCCAGCATAGACACATACCACCAGCTCCACTCATACAAGATTTTAATACCCTTCACCTTTTTCTTTGTTTAATTGAAAGCATTCGCTCAACACACAAAACAAAAAAAGGAATAAACATAAAACGAATTGCAAAAGTTAAGTATTGTCTTGGCTATGGCAGCATAAAAAAGGATGTCATCATACCCTCAAAAGCAATACCAACCAGCGCAAAAGCATTATATCCGTTGCAGGCATTGATAAAAAACAAAACGAAAAAAAAACTCGTCTTGCTGGAATTTCCACTTTGAAAGTTATTTTTTTTATTTTTTTTTTTTTTTGCGTACAAAGTCTTCAACGATTTGCACCTATTCTGCGCCGGTAAAAGTGTAGCTTCCATGGTCGTCAACGAAATATTCGCAACGCAAAAAAAAAAAAAAAAACAATCAAAAAAGGAAATACTAAAAATACGAAAAACAAAAAAAAAAAGGTTCCGACAAGTTCAAGTCGTTATTGCTGTGCCGGCTGCTGCGCCTTCGTCTTTATAACGTCAACGCCGTCGTCTTCGGTCTTCGAAAAAACACGTTAAATTGAAATGCGCCACGAAAAAGTTGCAGGAGCTCGCTTGGCATCAGAGTGAAAAAAAAACTATAAAACACGTACAGGCATTTACCTTGCAGCATGCAATCAGTGGCATGACTGTTGTTGTTGTTGTTGTTGTTGTTGCTGCATGTTGCGCCTTGAAAATGCATTTCATGCGCAGCGCGCTTTGCTGATCAATTTTTGTGACTGTTGCTAGGCGGCCATACAGCAATGCAATTCCAATGTCAATATTGTTGTTGTTGTTTTTGCTGCTGGAGCGGATGTTGTATTTAGTTGTTGGCATTTATTTGGTTAGTTGTTGTTGAACAACAATTCAAAACGAGATTGCTCCCAATCAACTGCCAGCCACCAAATTTTGTGGCATTGCACAAAGTTGTACAATGGCGCATTTTGATGAAATTTGGGTTAAAAAATCGAATACTACGGCAACGTGAAAGCTATGGTTTTGCATCGAAAACTATAGTAAAAATCTGTAATTGGGAGATACCTCAAAAATAGCCTTTGAAAAACGTTTTTGAAAAATTTAATTAATGGTTCTTTTATTTTTTTGAGGTGATGAAAAAATATTTTAACTTACATAAAATTCAAATAAAACAAGTAAGGAAAGGGCTGTCTTCGGCTGTGCCGAAGGCTTCATACCTTTCATGAATACGCATAACTTTTTTAAGTGTCCGATCCTTACTTACAATTGGCCCAAACCAGAGTTATCGGAGCAATCGATTATATGGGAGCTATATGTTATGTTAGTCCGATCTGTATGATTTTCACTGCACACATCACATATGTAATAAGTACCAAACCTGCAAAATTTAACGTTCCTAGCTTCTTAACTGCAAAATCTATAGCCCAAAACCCATTTATCGAAACTATCGATTATATGGGAGCTATATGTTTGGTTGGTCCGATTTGAGTCATTTTCACTACACATGTTACTTATACAATATGTACGAAAAGTGCAAAATTTTGCGGTCCTAGCTTTTTAATTGCAAGATTTATAGACCAAAACCCGTTTATCGGAACAATCGATTGTATGGGAGCTATGCTTTGTATCGGTCCGATCTGGCTGGTTCCGACAAATGATTAATCCCATGCAAAATGGCGGCACTATACCAAATTTCATCGAGATAGGTCTAAAATTGAGGGACTAGTTTGCGTTCAAACAGACAGACGGACAGACGGACAGACGGACAGACGGACAGACGGACGGACGGACAGACGGACATGGCTAAATCAACTCAGCTTATCATCCTGATCATTTCGGTATACTTAATGGTGGGTCTATCTCTTCTTCTTCTCATACTTACAAACATCGGACCAAAGTTATAATACCATTTCATGTTCATGAAAGGTATAATAATTTCTTTTATTCTGGTATTTACGAAAAAAAAAAATTTAATTTGTGAAAATTCATAAAAATTTAAAAAAAAAATTTTTTTTTACTTTTCGAACATTTTTGAAATTTTTCGATTTTGCGACTTTTAAACTTCTTCACATTTTTAAAACAGCGAATTTTCTCAGCGTGCAGCTGGTTATGCAAAAAATTTCAAGCAGTTTCAAATCGGTAATTTTCGAAAACTTTTAATATTTTAACAAGTTTTTGAACTTTGGTAAGGATTCGGATTTACGACAAAGTTTCAAAACATTTTTATTTTTTTTTTGTACACTAAAATAAAGAAAACAAACAGCGCTCAAACGCATTTTATTTATTCGGAATCAAGATTTAAAATGGACTTAACGAATATTCAAAAAATTTTCAAATTTTTTTTAATATTCGATTTAAGGGTTTCAAAATTTTATAATACCTAAATACGTGGAAACTTCAAAGTCGTTAATTAAAAACAATACAACAATTCAAACACTTTTTTTAAATGCCGCATCCAGGTTTTCAAAACTTTTTGAATAAGATATTTAAATAAAAAAGTCCCTGAATTGTTTTAAAAATTAAAGTGCACAAAAAATATTTTTTTTTTTCAAAAACGCTTTTCAAAAATTTATTTTACGTATTCAAATTAAGAGTTTAAAAATATATTGATATGGTGAATTTTCAAAAAGTTTCAACACTGGTTTTAATTATTCGAATTTGGGATTTAAAAATATTTAGAAATTGAAATTGTTCCAGAATAATATTCAAAAACGTCTAAAAAAAAGTGTTGATTGGTTTTCCATTGATTAAATTATTTACGAAACATGGAAGCTTCAAAACCTTTTCTTAAATATGCGAATTCTGTATTACCACATTTTTAAGAAAAATTAATGCGTTTAAACGAATATAATTCCAAAGTCGAATCTGAAAATTTATTTACATTGACAGACGATTGATTTAAAAAATGAAAACACATCAAACTTTTTTTAAAACTTGTGTTTTGGTTTTCCAAAATATTTTCCTATTCAAAATTAAAGCAATTAATGCCAAATTTTTTCCAAACATTTGAACATTTTTTTTTTTCATAAAAATTCGAATTCAAAATTCGCAAAATCTCTGATTAATTAGTTTTGACGAAGTTCCGAAAATCAGTCAAAACGTTTTTTTTAAACATTCAAAATTAGTATTCCAAAGCTTGTTGAGAAATACCCCACAGTGCTGCTGCGCCAACAACAACAGCAATCAACCTACGTTGAAGATAGCCAAGTGAGCAGGCCGGCTTTTTTAGCTTTGGGCTTCAGGTACAACCACCGGCCAATGGTCACATTAAATACAAATCATTTTTGTACGTGTGTATGTATGTCTTCTGGATGCTGCTTGGCATTTACCGGCATTTTTTCTCGTTGTCTTATCCCTTCGCTTCGACTCTTTCCTTTACCTTTTCTTTTTATTCTGAATTCATGCGCCAACGGGTTTTTCTTTTCTTTTTTTCATTTTAGTTCGCAACCAACGCATGTTCCCCAGAGTTTTTTTATTTTGAACAAATTTCGCGCGCGCGCTCCTTCGCGCATGCGTCTTTTAACGGCCTTTTTCGTTCGTTGCGCACACATTGGCCTTTGAATTGATTGCGAATATTGAGAAATGGATGCAGGCAAAGACAACGCTCACCAACAAATTCACATTGTACGCCTCGCATGCATTCACTGCCTACGGATTTCATCCATTTCTACGAGTAGGTTTGGCTAGGAATAGGCAGTAAACTCACCTTACAAGTTTATTTTTAGATATTTTGTTGTATTTGTAAGCCTGTTTGGGGTAATTGTTTAAGCTTTTTAGTTAGTTACAGCGAATTTGCACCAATTTTCTGGAAATCTTGAACAGGATGCTAGATAGGTAATGGCTTAACCTATTGCAGTACCTACCCTGATCGAAATTAAGGCAGAATGTATTGAGTTATCTGTAGGTAGGTGGAGTTCGTCGTCAGTTTTATGAAGTTGTTGATCACACTTCAGGGAGTCGCTTTTGCAAAAACCAAGTCAGGTCTCCCACACCAAGCAGAGCTCCCTTCAAATTCTGATGGAGTTGTGAGGTGTTCCTGACGGTCATGGTCGAGCTATTAAACATTCGATCATCCTTCCTGTAAGCCAGCATGCTTCCAAGATCACTCATGACTTTCGAATATTTTAAATTAATATCAGTGAGTATGTGTTATTAATCGATCTTCATGAAAATGTCACAAGTTGATATGGACACTGGTCACAGATCGCTTTGGAAAAGTCCGCGATCTCATTCGCTATATCTCCCAAGCATATGCACGAGCAATTCAATATTAAGGGCATGGAAAATCAAAGGAAGAGGGAGTAGACACTGAAGAAGAAAAGTTCGAAGAAAAAATAGTTGCTTTTTTATAAAATTATAAGGGCATGGTTGTGCAAGGCTTTGGAACGCACCTAAATAAAATCAGTATATACAAAACAACGACACCATGCTTAACAGGGGCGGACTCTAGATATTTCCCTGCGATAAAGTAAATCGGTGAAAATTGCATCCAATTCAATGCAAGTTACAGTGTGATAAGTGAACAAACAGAGAGACAAAAAAATTATTTCTTGAATATCTCTTCAGGCACCGGCCTATTACAACATTATATGTAGATTTTTGAAATATTTTTTGTTTAAAATTTTTTGTTTTTGAATTTTTCTGAACCTTTCGATTTTAAACTTTATATTTTTTATTTATTTTGTTTTACTATTTGTTATTATCTTTTATAATTTGTTTTTTATATCTTTTAATTTTTTTTGTTTACTCTTTTATTGTGATTTTATTTAAATATTTTTTTATTTATTTTTATTTTTTATTGCAATTTTTTTAATTTTTTTTCTATTTATTTTTTTATTTCCTCTTATGATTTCTTATTTCTTTTTTATGTTTTTAAACTTTTTATTTTTCATTTAATTTTTTTTATTTTCATTTTTCATTTAAAATTTTTTTTTTAAATTTTTTTAAGTTTTATTTTAATTTTTTTATATTTTTTTTTTTTTTGTATACATACTTCTTTATTGTGATTTATTTTTATTTTTTATTGTGATATTATTTTTATTTCTTCTATTATTTTAAGGTTTTTTATATTTCTATTTCGACTTTTTATTTGTTTTTAATTTTTTATTAAATTTTTTATTTTTGTAACTTTTCTAAAAAATTATTTTTATATTGTTTTTTATTTCCTCTTATCATTTAATTTTTATTTTTTTATTATTTTTTATTTTGTTTATATTATTTTAAATTTTTTTATTATTTTTTATTTTTTTTTAATATATTTTTGTTTTGATCAGACATATTTATTTATTACATATTTATCTATACTATTTCATTTTCTTGTATCAAACATTATTTACATAATAAGTTTTTAAACAAAAAATCACTCAAAAGCTTGTTGTTTTTTTTATAAAAAAAGTTTCAGTGAATAAAGAAAAATATTAGTCACCCTGTATCGGACAGATATAATGTGCATAACAGTCTTTCTGTACCTGTCTGTATATATCTATTATGGTGAATTGCTGTATGTGTACATCGTGTTTTTGTGTCCATTGGTATGTATGTATGTACATATGTATAAGGTGCATAAGAGCGCCGCCGCCGCTGCCATAGGGCGTGTATCCTCTGAAGGTTCGCAGCTACTATTTTTTGTGCACAAAAAAAAATCTAAAACTCGCTTGGGAGTCGATAGCAGGGAACTGATACATTTTTTGTATAAAAATTGCTTTTACAAAAAAAAATATTCAAATAAAAAAAGTAAACAATTTGAAAAAATTAGAAAGATTTTTTTTTCTATTTTTTTTCCAATTTTTTTTTTTTGTATTTCTTTTTTGTCTTGTTAAACTAACTTCACTTCAAATTCTGAATTTTTTATAAAAAATTTTACTTACATACATGTTTTGTGCGCCAGCCAAAGGCCGATCGGCGGCTTTCAAACTCAACCACCGGCTTTGCTCCATTTTGCTTTGAAAATACTCGCGAATGGTCCACTTAATTGTGGTGAACCAATCATTTCTGGGCGTCGCATTAAACATTTTCCACACAACTTAATGCGCATTTATTTAGATAATTTTAAGCAGAAAAAAAGTTTATTTTAAAAATGTGGTTTTTATATTTCTTCAGGCGCTCCGACCACAAAACTCCAATATCGGTTGGCTTGTCTGTCTGTCTACGCAACGGCACGTACAAAATTGTCATTTACAGTTTTTGTTGTTGTTGGTAGGTATCTACACCACAAGTTCCGTTTTTTTTTTGTGTTCGAGTCTATTTTTTTTTTTTTTTTTTGCGCCTTTAACACTTAAATATCGAAATTGGTAAGAACTCGCGTACCTCGAAAGTCAATTGACGCAACACTACTCTTTGAACCACAAGAAAAAGTAGATCCAGTCCAAGGAGAGCATCTGCTTATTTTTTTTTTTTTTTTTTTTGTTGAATGCAAAATGGAAAAAATTTTGGAAATTTAAGCTTATACCGTTTCCTTTCGTTACGAGCAAGTGCCAAAGTTAAACTGCAAAACCGCCAACTGCCGCAAAACGGCAATTGCGTTCCGCATCATCATTTTCAACGACGTCGCAGCTGCTGCTGCCAACGTTAACGTTGTGTGAGACACACGAGCAGAAGGCAAACACGAACGTATCAACGAAGGAATGAATAAACGAATGAGGGAGCAAGTCTATGTCGAGCAAGGGACCCAACAAGGCAGCCGAATAGTCAAACCTGTGCCAAAAGACAGGAAAGCAGCAGCAGCAACGAGTTAGCACGTAGAGCAGGTGAGGGCTGCGGGAAAGGTAAAAAAAAAACCATACACACACACACAAAATAGTAGCAGGCGGCGGGGATAACAGCGGTAGAGAGTATAGAGCAGCAGCATCCGAGCGCGACAACAGCATTCGGCTCCAGCAAGGGAGCGCACATTTGACTGCAAAGAGCCACAAACAGGCAACGAACGCCATTACCAAAGCTAAAGTCATTTACCAGTGAAGTGTACCAGGTTTCGTTTGCAAGAGTGTGTGAGTTTGTTTGTATGTCTAGGCACCCATCGTTTGCCGTCACAGTTGGGGATATATGTATGTGCATGTGTGCACAGATGAGCTCCGCTGTAACACAGCACCAAACTAGTTGGGAAGGGTAATAGTTTACAACTACAATATTCGAACTCATCTCAAACTAGTCCGTTCAGAAAATTTAGATTAGAATTTTTTTTTTTAAAACTGATATTTCCAGTATCAGAGCTCACCCTTATGGACCGAGACGTTATCGACATAAAAGGCATGGAAGGAAGAGCTTTCGAAAATTCAAAATATCACTTTCTCCTATGAGACCAAAAACAACTGCCGAACTAGTTCCGCTTGGCGTTCAACTAGTTTCGTGGTAATTTACAACGAGTTGCTTTGACTGGCGGGTCACTCAATTCGTTGTATGCATTGTAGCGCATTGAGAATCTATCATCGTCTCGTCGGGAGTCATCGCAGGTCGCTTTCGTGTTTCCAACTACACCTTAAGCATCAACCACCAACACCATGGCGTCGAACTCGAACTCAAACTCTTACAGGAACAATAGCAATCGTAACGACTTTTGCAGTCTGCATTGATATGTAGGTAGGTAGGTGGGTATGTACATATGTATGAGTGTTGTTGCATACAACAACAAGAAGCATGTATTCTACTCCAACCACAAACTCCAAACGTTTTTGTTTTTTTTTTGTATGATTGTCCTTCTCCACCACAGAGACACAGCATCTTTTTGTTAAACATCCACCAACGTCAACCAGCGCTGTGTAACAATCTGTGCGCTCATGGAAGCATAGACTCTCTCTCCTTCTCTCTCGCTCTCTCTCAGTTCTTGTGTTTGTAGTTATTATTGTTGTTTAAACAATCAACCTGCTATGCTAAACTGTGACTCCCTTACCACCTGTAATTCAATGTAGCCCACTCTATTCCGCTCTACAGCAACATCATTATGATGTTCATTATTAACCACATCATGACACAACAAGCAACCTCATTATTATCTACAAAAGCAACTTCATCATATGTCAAATCTTCATCTTCAAGTTCATCTTTATCAACTTCTTTACATTTTTTTTTTCACATCTTCAACTTCACAAACATCTTCGCGTATTCGATTACTTAGCGTGCTCTAAAGGTGTTGTTGTTTTAGCAGCAGCTTTGTTGTAGACAAACGGTCGTTTGGTTAGTCGGTCGGTCGTGTCGACGGGACGTTTAATGCAGTCAACCTTTGACAATTCATTCGTTTAGCCAGCTCGTTAAGACGAAACACAAGCTACAAGCATTGGTAGAAAACTAAAAAAAAAGTTGAAGTAAGATACAATAGTTTTGCTTAGTGTCATTTTTTAGAACCGCGGGACAACCCAACCAACCTTCAAGTTTCAATTAAAGCGTTGAAATGGTTGAATAGTTGGGCCTGGGTTTGGGACCCACATGTAAAAATATATTTACATATAATAATATTGCAACAGACGAATGTACATACATATATGCATATCGAAGAAAAATTCAATTCTCGTGCTCAAAAGTACAGTTTAAGGAACTTTTGTTTGTCTGTCTAGATGTTTGGTCGCGCATCACTTGGTAACCGCTTTATAGAATTGAGCGCATCTTTCACCGATATATTTCTAGATGTCCAACTTAAAGTTTAGTACCCTCTGTACTGCAAGGAAATATTGCATTCCCCTTATATATATATATTTAGTGGTGGCAGTATATGTAATCCTATATGTAGATAGCAGTAAACGTCAATAAAATAATATAACGAGCCTCGCATAAAGTTTCTGAACTAGGTCGTCATTCCACGATTCGCATTAAGTCGAAGTTCTTTCACTTATCTTTAAATTTTCTATACTAGCCAATGGACACTACTTTTGACCGCAACTGTGTGTGCCGCTTTAAGAGTCCTTACCACTCAACAAGGGCGCTATAAATGATAATTTGTATGTACTTATTTATGATAACGAATACTAAAAGTCATCATATTCACACATCTGTTCTAGCAGTAATAAAATGTATACACTTAAATTAATGATGATGATGATGTTCTAACCAAAGTGTGTTAACTACAAGTTGCCACTGCTGCAAGAAAAAGATTGGAAATTCATCACAATTTCAATGTAATCATCATTTCAACTTGTATCCTAAATCTATCATTATATCCTTTACGAGATGAACTCTCGGTTGTGCTTGATTTTCATGTTCTCCCTTTACAACCCTGCATATTATCACAAATACATACATAGTAGATAAGTACAGTGGTGGCCTTATACTTAAGATATTTATATATACATATGCAAAAAAGAAAGTGATTAGTCTAGGATAACTCCCTTTTTTTGAGCACGTTCTATGCGAAGACTTATTGGTCACTGTCATGGCCAAATGGGGAGTGACGAACAGATTTCCTTTGTTTTCCTACGCGTAGAGTCGGAAAACTTTACTTTCAACACCTAAAAGTAGGCAACAGAAATTACAATCGACTCATCCCAACAGTGCCTATAAAGGTATTAATCCTGGGCCCGAATCGTGACAGACGTGAACGAGCAACTTGCTACGTAAAAATGTCAATATCGGATTATGACAGCCGTGAACGTACAAATTTATCGAAATTTCGGATGATGACAAACGTGAACGAGTAGATGGACGTACTCGTTCGTTCGAATTGCCGCTCGTACACAAATTGTTGATCGAAGGCGGAACGAATAGAAGCAAATATTTGAAAATTAATGCGTATTGAGTTTAAATTTGTATATATTTATTATTTTAACTATACTTTTGATAAGGGACAAACTATAATTAACTTAATTTAACGAAAAAGGACATAATTGTGAAATTTATTAGCGAACATCCCGATTTGGGCAAAACTTTGATACCAAACTGGGAGTAAGAAAAAACGGCTGAAAAACATATTTGGGAGGAGCTTTGAGCCATCCAATAACTGAAAATGACAAAATATCAAATTTCACCCAAAGACTTGTGCTTATTTAAATCAGCCTCGAAGAGTTCTATGTTTTTCCACAAACCACTTTTTGCTGCTCTGCGAATCATCCGTTTCGAAACGTACAAACGGACAATTCTTTCTCAGATTTGAAGGAATACTGTGGACGGATATGGTGCTTCTACACATTTCAATCAAATAATCACTGCCAATAGCGTATTGATCTCCGCCACTCACAAGGGCTGAAAAAGTTGCAGGTAGTTGCGGGACTGAAGGGACCGACTACTTGTCATGACACGTAAGACATAAGATTAGTTTTAGTGAGGACATGATTGGACACCTCTTGTTCATCCCACATCGTTTAATAAAGCTGCAAAATATAAACAAGTACAGAGGTTGATTGCCAAATGTGTGCATATGCATATGACGCACTTACGCATTATTTCAAAGCGGCAGAGGGTCACTTTGGTCTTTAAAGTGTTTGCGACCTCCCTTTCGTCGTTTTCACCCTCATTAGAGCTTAAATAACACATAAAATTAGGTTCCGTTGTCTCTTTGCACAAGTTTTATATTTTGACAACCTTATTTTGACGTTTAAAACCCTATTGTAACCTTGAAAACTGAAGAAGAAGGAGAAAACAATCGATAGCAAAACTGACAATTACGATACGTTCACTTTCTTCTGTAAGAATCCGATATTATTCATTCGCTCTTCGACTGACGTAATTTTTGATCGTACGATAGTGCACTCGTTCACGTCTGTCACGATTCGGGCCCTGGATCCTTTTTTTTCGATTTGAACAGATCAGTCGGACGTTTTTTTGCAGGGAATATTTGTAAGCGCACTCATTAAAAAAAAATTTTAGTAGTAATGAAAAAATTTCAGCACTCATGAATGTGACTACCAACCAGGGATGGATCCACGATGATGGTTTTCGATTTCAAAAATCATCATTTCCAATTATACGAACACCACTGTATTATTGTTAATGGTTCGTTTGTTTTTCACCCCTCATTTTAGTGAGTGTATTCTACTTGTATTTGCTCACTTTTCTTGTTCTTATTTAAAAGGATTTTATGTATGCAATATGTATCTTATTTTTTTTTTTAATCCCATTTTAATTTATTCCATTCTTGCTAAATTCTTTCACACACAACCACAATTCGACACACAAATATGACATTGCATACTTCAAGCCGTTCGAGCAACGACTTATTCGCGCTTGATTACCAACGGAGCTTCAAAATTATAGAATAAAGTTTGTTTACGTTTTTTGTATTTTTTGTTTTCATTTTTTATTTGTAATTATGTAACGATTGCGCCATTTTTTTCTCTCCGCTTAATTTTCCACATCTTGTTTCCGCGTGGCCACTATGTGGTATACGTAACATCAATGCGCTCCCTCTCCCTTTACGAGGTGAATGTACGCAGCACAAAAAGACGCACTTCAACGGTAAAAAAACACACACACATACAAACAAAAAGCAAAAGCGATTGGGGTGCACGAATAAGCGTGTTGATGGAAATTTCAAGAATGGTAAAGGTAGTGAATGCAGTTTACTTCTTTTTTATTTAATAGATTGTGTGTGATTAAATATTTATTTTAATTGAAATCCCGATGAATAGTCAATTTACTGATTAATAGTCAATTTATCGATTACTTTAATGAAATATGCAAGTATAGATTTGCTGAACTTTGCACAACTATTGTTGATTTGAGTTTTAAATTTTTCAATAAATCCAGTTTCAGATTAATCATATTTAAAAATTAGTTTTATTATCTGACTTTATGACTTTTAGACAACTAGTCATTGGGATTTTAAATTGTTTAATGAATCTAGTTTCAGTTTAAAAATGCTGAAAAATTATTTGAAGTTGTCAAAAATCAGGTGAAATAAATTTTAGTATTCACAAAAAAAAAAACCTAACAATTTTTGATTTACCAATGATTAAAAATAGTTTTAAAGCAAGAATCCAAAAATTAATTCTTTTCAAATATTACTAAATTTTTATAACTATGACCAATTCTATCGAAATAAGAATTAAAAATTTCACAATAATCAGTCGGATTAAAAATTAAATCGATTTGATTTTTGAGTTTTCAATTTTTCTGTGAGGGCTGACTTTGATAAACGCAAAATATACTAAAAATAGTTAATCATCAAAATTTTTGGATTAATCAAATTATGATTACTAACTTTTCCTGCATAATTCAATTAATTTGATTACAATTTATCAAAACTTGATTACGCAGTAAATAAGTGATTTTGATTATTCGCACATTGTTTATGTAAATTTGTCGATGACAAAATTTAAAATTATCAAACTAATCGTTAAATAACTAACTGTGTAATAGCGTAATCGTAATTAACGAACTGGTTAATTAATTTACTGCTTTCAAGAAACCTTTTTTTTTACATTCCGCGATGACTTTCCCCGAATTAATTTGCATTTCTAATAGTAAATAGTCAAGCCAATCACAGAAGCCAAATTTAAACGTGTTTGATTAATCGGATTAAATCTTTGGGCTAAATAATTAATTCTAATATTTCGTTAGTATGTAGAAGAAACTCATTCTCTCGATTCGAAATAACTCGTTCCTAATTAATACAAAATTGCTTCGATTGAGTTTCGAATATTCGCACTAATCTATTTATAAGTACTTTAGAATTGTGTTTGAATAATATGTATATTTGTCTTACATATTGAATTCTCATTTGTTGTATATAAATAATTGTGTAATCAATAGCCAATACAAAGCAAACAAATATATATTTACCAGAAGGTATGTATGTATGTAGACAACAAGGGTACTGCGTCTAACAAAAGCCAGAAAATGCTGCCACTCACCCTGTTGCGGCCCGGCCAACCACCTCTCGAGTCACGAGCTTGCAGAGGGTGAAAACTAAGAACTGTTAACATAAAAGCAACAGGACGCAATTATTTGCATTAGGGAGAGATAATGGTATCGGTGATATGTACAAAATGAGAACGAAATAATGCTAGCCTTAGCGCTCTCACTGTTTTCACCACTCTCTCTTTTTATCTCTTTAATTCTTGGTGAAATGCCATACAGTTCTCAGAGCGTAATGATTGTTGTAGGAGTTGGCCTTGCAAAATATGTAGAGAAATTAAATACAATACACTCATTAGTTGTTGATAAGAACTGTTATGAAATAATGGTAACATTATTTGCATACGAGATTTTTTTTTAATCCAAACGTATTCAATTAGCATATAACGGGTAATAATAGCTATATTTTAGAAACCTAATTGGGTAGGCATTATTTACTGTTGAGGCTTAAAGGCTTTAATCTGCATAAAACACTGAGGTACACACACTTTTTTCTTCTAATGATTTTTAATTTTTTTGAGTCCCTAATTCTTAACAAATGCAATATTTTGAAACAAAGAGCTTTTGATTGCAGTACCAAAAAGAAGCGATCCAAGAAAGCGTGTCGACTCACTAGAACGAGCGTTAACGCCGAAAATAATATTTTGAAGATCGAAGTATTCTATGAGCTTTGAAGATCGAAGTATTCTATGAGCTTTGAGCATAGCGCGCCGAACTTAAGTCAACCAAAGCATCCTGGAGGGAGCATGACGCTAAGCAGGACGAACTGTTAGTATAACTTTGACACCGTCATCCTTTTTTCTTGTATTTCTAACAACTAAACTCGAAGCTCGCTTTGTACATATGCTTTCCTAAGCTTGAAGCATTCCCATTATATTTACAAATACTGCAGTGTGTTAAATCTCCAATGTTGTTGAAATATTCCCAAATTGATGATTTTGGTTTCAATATTTTAAAATGGAGGAATTCCGGTCCTATAGAAATGTTCGTTAGTTATGCTTTTCAGGAAGAAGTGTCGGAGTTGGCTGCCGTAAGTAAGTTTTTATTTCAAAAAAGTTTTATAACAGAAATTTTACAAAATCGAGTTTAATTCTAAATTCATTTACTTAAAAATAAAATTCATTTTAATTGTAATTTCAAAGGATTTCTTGACAAACTAAATTCTTAAATCAAAGTTTCGGAACATAAAAATAGCTTAGCCAACTAACATTTCAATTGAGTTAATGAAAAAAAGTATGATTAAACTAGGGCATTTAAAATAAAAAAAGGTCTAATACGGCACTCACAGTCCACTGTTACAATTCAAATTTTGTACTAGATAGTAACTTTTTTCACATTTTACCACCTAGTGGAATTAACACACTAGATAACATGGGACCGTGAGCGCGTTATAATTATTCATTACATATTCTTTTTTTTTTCGAATTTTAAAATTTTTATTATATTATTATTCTTAAATATATATTTAATTCTTTAACATTTGATACATCAAGTTTGGGGAAAAGTGTAGTAGTTTCAGAAAAGGTAGGGGAGTAAGAGCGAAGAAATAGCTTGGATGGCTGTTGTGAATCAGTTATGGATGCTTTAGAAAGAGATAGAAGGTTGTATTACTTGTAGAATTGTACAATGCACAGAATGGAACAACCCCTTGAATCCCCCCAAATAAATCCTAATTGGCGTCTGTTAACACGAATTAGGAGTTAGAGGCGAGCTGTAGTGTCGTTTACTCAATGTCTGGTTATGATAAACTTTATCCTGTGATAACCTAACAATGGGTCAGAATGACAAGTTCGTTTACAATTTTAAACCTCTACAATTACGATAACGATTTTGGGGGTATAAATTTCGAGTGTGATATTTCTCTCTATTTCACACAAGACAGAATTCTGAAAACCTGTATGTATTCATTTTCATAAAATGATAGTTTTTGGTAATTTATTTTTTAATTTTCGGTTACTTTTTTATTGCTGTGGGAACACTGTTCATTACTCCAAAACGAAGTAAAAAAACACCATTTTTGAGTGAATTCGAGTGAAAAGAGAACATTTCCTAGGTCTTCCTTTGAAGGGTGGCGTCCGGTGATTGGAACACCTAATCCATCTCGGAGTCTTCTGATTAGCCTATGGAGCACCTACGTTGGAGTACTTTGAAAATGCTGCCAAAAGATTACTCTATATAATATTCTACAGTACAGCGAGAGAAGTGTGTGTATTACCCCCTGCGGGTTAGGGGTTTAGAATATGTCCGCGGTAGGCATACCGGTCGTAGGAGACGACTAACTAATATGCACAAAGGTAATGATGTGCAACTCTATGGTTGATCTACGGATATGATGCCTCTCACCTCTCATTACCCATCTTCTCTTTCCTTTCGGAAGGAGGAATGACATAACCTAGAAGGTTACACTGGTCATGCCAAATCGCTACCACGGCAGTCGGGCAGTACCGGAGCGTACCGGATTCATATCCGACCAAGGACTGTCATTCCGACAACACTCCTCAAAACCTTCGGCGAGTGATTTTGTTACTAAAACACCAACAATAAGAAGTGTGTGTTCTTTTGAAGACCCTCTCTCGCTTTGCTGTTGAATACTCCATGTTGGGCATCGCCATGTAAATTGGACCACCTTTTTTATATAAATGAGGATAAGTGTTGGAGTATTTCGATACTCCCTAAGGAGTACTCTTTGGATTATGGAATAGAGTATTTCGGTTTTTTCGAGATGAAAGGCCACAACTGGTTATGGAGTTATAGCTTAAAGCTTTGTGAAATTTTTCCTGCAATATAACAGATTTACTTAATTAAACTTACACCTGTCGCTCTTAAGTTTTTTAGCACAATTTTTTTTTTTGTTTTTACGCATATTGTCACTTGCAAAGCGAATTGAAATTTCTGCGAATTTCGCGGCCTCGGATTGTGGGTTGCGAATTTGTGGCGAACTCGCCGAGAAATGGCGAAATTAGCGAAGATAAATTTTCCGAATTGCCAGTGGCGAAAAAGTCGCATTCGCTTCACCAAACTTCTAAAATTAATCGAATGTTATTATAGTTTTTCCTGGCACAAAAAATTGTTTTAACGAAAAGATTGATAAGAAAAGGGAGTAGTTAATAAAACCCAACTTATTTGTATTTATTTGAGTATTTGTCTGGCGCAACAATTTTTTAAAAGAAATGCATAAAGCAAATAACAGTGAGCAATTAATTTGATAATACTTTACAATCCAAGTCAACTGCTGAAACACGTCCAAAAATGTCGGGAGAGGTATCAAAAGACGCGTTTGACCCCGGTATCAATAATCCGAAGGGGGAATTCAATATTTTGTTTCAGTGAAAAGTTATTAGCAAAAATTGACCCAGGTCCGATTCCAATTTCAGGACCAAATTCATGGTATTTATATGCAGAACACCTTCCGGCTGCCCTCAGCCGGTTCAACTCCGGCTACGCGATCCTTAGTATTTCAGCACAGAACACCCTTTTTGACAGTTGAGGTAGAATGAGTAGTTTTATCATTAATCTTTGAAACAAAATGCAGTTTCTAGATTGAGAGGCACAATACCACAACAGTTTGAAAAGCTGGTTTCGTTGATGAAGAGTAAATTTTCCACATATAAATATGTATGTAGATCAGTGGTGGCCAAACGACCACATGCGCAATTATGCTTGTATGTGTGCCAGAGAGAGCTCAGCGCTATGATTACTTGATAAAAGTAAGCAAGATTGATCGGCCACTCTCCCGAACTTCGGCTCACGACTTCATTGATACTATGCGTGTGATGGCATCGACGTTGGCAGCAAAAGGTAGCCTATGCACGCGTGCATTGATATTTTAATTCTGGCCACCACTGATGTAGAACAAAACATGTAAATGACAGAACAATGATAGAAACGTCAAATTCGGATGAACTTTTTGAAATTGTCTGAATGGCAACATAACATGGCAGGCGAAAAAGTTCACTCAATTTCAAGTGACAATATGCGTATACATAATTCTTCTTATAATTATTATTTAGAAAGGTTAGCTCTCTAGCTGAGGTTTACTTTTGACACTCCCATTTTCTGGGTTTTTTTTGCTGAACATAGAAAGTTGGAGTATGTTTTGAATTTGTCAAGGAAATGGTATTAGAAAAATCAAAATAGTAGAAAACTTGTAAATCAAAAACAGTCACAAAATTTTTTTAGGTCGCTTTCTTGGCATAGATTGCCTAATAAAAAGTAGTGCAGCCAATACATACAATATTTTTCTTTTTGACTATTATCGTTACTCTTTAAAGAGCACAGTGATGTCAAGTTTTTAAAAATCAAATCACTTTTGTGCGATCCAGAAGCAATTAACTGAAAGTTACTCGGATTTTGAGTTGTGACTCTTTTTGATTTAGTGTGCGATATGTACGTATCTACAATTAAAATATATACGCATCTTTGCCCTCTTTCCAGAAGCTATAAATCGGTTAACATGGATTGCTAAATATTGTGGTTTCGGTCAAAATTAGAGCCTTCAATGGTTAATACAATTAATTTATTAACTCAAACTAAGAATTGCACATTTATGCTTCAGACTAGAGGGCCGAGTTTTTTAATAATGACGAATTGAATTCTTTTCAGGACATAAAGACAACCTGACTTACTTTACCAAGTGCATAGTAAAGTGAAAAGCTTCAATGAGATAAGATTAGCTCCTATTTGTTGAAGCATAGTTAGCACAGAAGTTGACTTAAAGCTGTTACTTTATACATAATCTAAGCCAAAACTGATTATCAAAGCTGGATAATAGTAACTAAGTTTTGTCAAAAATAACAGAAATCGAATCACAGCAGTTGCTAAATAACGAAATGTGTCGCCTTTTAAACGTACACCATTAGATCTCCCAAATGTCGATCTAAATAATAGAGTAAATGGATACATTTTCTGAAGCCAACCTTTTTAACATTTTTGTAATGAAATACACTTTTAGCTATTTTTTAATAATTTCTATAAAAGGCAACCCAGAATGTAAATGTTTTTAGGGAGCAAGATGGCGCCAATTGTCAAAATCTCTCACTACAGAGCTAACCTCTAGTAATTAAATCCTGATTGAAAACAATTAAAATAAGCATTACCAATCAAGAAAAATCCGTCTAATACTAATTACTAATCAAATTTAACAGGTCTAGTTTACATTCAAAGCTTATAATCAACATGTCATTTCGATTATAAAACGCTTGTGCATGATCCAATAATACAGGTCGTTTTGATAAGCCAGCTGATTTTTATTTGTTCTCGAATTTTGACAATCAAAAGATTTTTCAGTACAATTTTGATTATAAGCTCACAAATTACAAAAACAAAATACAAAGGGGGGGTGTATGATTGTCGAGCTGCTACGGCCTGTTATAGTTGGATCATGAGCTTGTGCTTAAATATTTTGTAAGTTTAGTATCACTTCAGTAAGGCTTTATACATTTACTTGGCTTGTTGTGTACTTATTACAGATCATAGATAATGTGTTGATGTTGCATTTTAGATTAATGAATATTTCTAAAATTAAGTTACTCAAATGGTTTTGGACAATTTTCGGAATCATACACTTGTCTCATTTCTTAGGTATTTTGATTTGAAATTCATTATCGTTTTTAAGTTACAGTTGTTCAATCCGACTTAAAACTTGAGTTCAGTTTAGTCAATTTAGACATGGCTAGGTAATCTGTTTCCAAATCAAGGTAAATATAAGTTTCATTACAAAGTCGAAGTTCTTGGATTTCGTGCAGACTATTAAAAAAAAGGTAGCTAAATATTGTGTTTGATGCTGTGTGTTTTTAGGATTTAGTTTACATCATTTTGTCACTTTTGTGTACTTTGACGTTTCTTTTCATATAATTCTTTAGGTGTGCATAGCTCTGTTTTAATCTTATGTGCTTTATGCTCTTTACGGCGATATTCGGTTGGCGAACGCCAATTACTTTGTATGTGATAATTATTTTGACCTTGTACGTTACTATTCCTCCACGATTGTGTTTTAATTACTTTATCTCTATTGTCAGATTGTTTCCCTTTAACCTCCAGACTATTATTTTTACGTTGTGTACTGCTATTATGTGCCGTCTCAAAACTATCCTCATAACAAACTTCATCTTTGGCACTTTCAAACCCACTATTTCCTGTATTTGAAGAACGATCCTTGCACGTGTCAGATGACGTTAGGATATTACTGCCCCTTGAAAGATTGCTGCTACAGCTGCTACTGTTTGTGGGTGAAGTACTATCACGGCTTAACCGCAGTGCTATTTGAGGTGATTGTGGTATCTTTTGATCTGATTGTGTTGTTTTATATTGTGTTCTAGTACCAGAATGTTGTACCCTACTAGACTGTTTAGTTTTAGGTGACTGTGATACTCTACCAGATTGTTTAGCTATGGGTGACGAGTGTGTTGTTCTACCAATTTGTGGTGTCTTATGAAAATCATTTTTGTGAAACTCTGTTGTCTTACAAAACTCTGATAAGCTATTCCTTGATTGTCCTCCACGACTACTTCCTTGTGATATGCTGTTGCTTCCATTAGATGTGATACTACTTCTTTGTGATCCGATAGATTCATCAAATTTATCAAAACCGTTTTCTTCTCCAAATTCTGTAATATTGTTTGAAGCGTATGCTGATGAAGTTGCTGTTGGCGATGGACTCAATCTAACGCGCGGTTTTAGTTCAAAAAATTGATCACCAAAAAATATTGGCATTTCTTTACGTCCGTTACGATTGATTTTCACTTCATCCGTAATGGGATGTGTTGCTAAAGTGCACTCTTCATCTAGCGCTTCTTCAACGCTGGGATTAATTCCCACATGACGCATTAGCGCAATAGTTTCACGCACAATATTTTCATTGGTATCCCAATCTTCAATGGTTGGTTGTTCACCCAAGGGTTTGGTGCCCGCAATTCGTTGTATTTTGGCAATAAGATCCAATTTATGATTCTGTGAGGTTGTCAATTTACTTTTTTGTTCATTTTTCTCTTTTTTCTGTTGCTGCACAAAATCCAAATGCTGTTTGGGACGTGGATAGAAAATTTGTGCTGAAGGGTTACTCAACTCGCCATAAATGAAGTTATGATATGGCTGTGAGTCAACAATTTCCTCCTCGAAGTCTGTTTTGGGCACCCAAGACATTGTGAATATTTCAAATTCTTTCTTGGATTCTACGGACCTGATTACGAATCACTCTGCAACTAACAATAAATTATTACTAAATTTAAGCTTACATATAAAAAAACAAAGTAGCAAACTGCAGTGCGCTTAGCAAGAATAACCTCAAATAACCGAGGCACCGTTCTGCTGCTCAGATTCATAACCTCCAGTATTACATTACATTTTAGTGCACATATTGCTGTGTCAGGCGGCTTTCTTTAATAGCCCACGTCACTGCAATTGCACTTTTTTGTTTTTCTTTCCTTTTTTTTTTGGTATTAAAATTCATGCACTTACAAACATGTGTTGCGATTTCTTTTGATGGAACAAACTACTACTTTCAGCATTCCTAGTACACCATTATTATTTCCACTGTTTAAAGGTTAGTTGATGGTTCACTCCAAATAGTTTTTATTAAGAATGTGCATTGTAACCAAATACAGTTAAATAAATTAAATGCAAAAGTTGTAAAACGAACGATAAAAAGAGTGAATTTCAAAATGTCTGCAAATCTTTATTTTTCTTTCACACGCACTTTCTTAGTAATACAGGTATGCTTTGAAGCGCATGAAACGAATAAGACACAAATTCAAAGCAACACTGTTTGTACAGGGCAGCTCAACCAAATTTTGTATATTTGAGACCCAACGCCGCAACCGGTTTTTTCCAACCGAGTCACGCCTCTATTCTAGTCTAGTGTGGTAATAATTTGCTGTTGGAGATATCGAAAATTTTAATATCTTCTTAATATTTTTGAAGTATAACATTCTTTTGTTGTTGTGGTCAGGTTTTCTGCACATAAAAAACATGGATCGGGCCCCTAAACCCGGGTCATTTTTCGGTTTTTCTCAAATATTTTCCAAAATAATGAAAATATTGGTTGAGCGGAGTTATATTCATGCTCCTGGGACGGAAACGCGTCTTTTGATAAATCTCGCGACATTTTCTGGACGCGTATTAGCGCTCGGTACCCCACGTAAACGATTACCGAACCTATTAAGCCGGCACATTCACTCATGGACGCGGATTTAATAGCATACTAAGCCCCGATACACCGACGAATAGTAGGTATTATCAATCTCCAATACCTTAACAATGTTAAATGGCAATTATGCCATAGGATGTTACTTTTCAGGTAACGTCCAAAATATATTTTTCAGGGGAAATTATTCAGCCACTCACCGGAGCTTTAAGGATTTCGCCATAATTCATTCAATAACAATTTCATAATATACACTTTTCAATAACCATACGAATATCTAAGACGCCTACTCGATTCATTCAGTCACTAGAACATTGTGGCCACAACAACTGAGTAACAAATTTACAGCAAGCCAATGACTCCAAAAGCGTGATAATTCCAACGAAAATTCTTGCACAAAGTGATTAATAATTGCGAAAGTGCGTTGAAGGAAAGAGTCACAGAACAAGAGAAAGAAAAAATGCAAATAAAACTGATCAACTCGTTCTTGAAATTCGTTCAAAGCACCACAAGAATCCACAGGCATGCCACATTGATTGGCTCCGACTTCGACAAAAGACATCACGAAACCACCAAAACGAGAGATATGCCCAACTAATACAATTTTACGAATATGTAGATTAACGAAAAATGTGGATATGTAAAAAAAAAGTAGAAGCACTGGGCAACAGACAGTCAGAGATTATAAGCAAAATAATATAAACTACATTGAAGAAGAAATGAGTACACAAAATGTGGCTGAAACATTTCCATACATAAAAAGCAAATGCCATTGACACTGAAGCGGCGGCGGCGGTCAGAAGCCAAACGAAGCTTAGCGCGCGGCCCTGCTAAGAGGGGAAATCCGAAGCGTGTCTTGAAGTTGATTTAATTGAAGGGAATGAAAGATGTATGTATGTACTTATTCGTAGTGAGGCATGCAGTTACTTATATAAATACTAGTTACTATCGAACTAGTCCGAACGAGTCCAGTCAAAAATTAACAAAGAATCTATTCGGAGAATACTAAAGGCTGCACTGACTGCAATGATTGCCTACAAGAAATTCCAATTAAATCGCTTATAAGCACCGCCAAGGATGGGAATCATATCAGGCCAAGTTATAATTCCGCATCCGCCTTTTCCAAGCATCAGAAGTTAGCTTTCTTGCGCTGGTACTGGGCGAGAACTGACAAAGGAATTTACCGACTCTGTGTGGATTTTGTTGAACGCCTGTCAGAACATCTTGTGCTCAAATAGCTTTTTTATATAATTCAGAGATGGATCTTGCGGATGTGGGCAGCTGGTATCCATCGAGTACAAGTCATGAAAAGAGGCTAGTGGTTTGATAATAACGAGTTTCCCAGTTATGATAGGAAGATAAAGAACTAGTGTTGGATTAGTTTACAAGTCGATTTAACTGCGGGGTTCATGCAATGCATGAAGTATGTACGAGATGAAAGCAACAATTTCTGTTTTATTGAACGATACATTCATCAGATACAAGTTTTAAATGTTTTATTAAAAAAATAAGGTTGCTTACGTCCATTACGGTGAATAATATAAGTCATAAGTCCGGAATGGGGGCGTTTTATTTACCGGCATATTTACATATACATATGAGTCACTAATAGACCTAAGATGCTATACATTTTTGAAATGTAAAAAAAGTTATTCAAGTGCGATTTCCATTATGTACATACATACCTTAGACAACGCCGGTATCCAACCACCATCCATGTTCTCTTGGACACTACTGCTTCCATGTTTTTTTAATTATTTTTTTTTTTTTGAATTCCAAGCTGCGTTTACGGACTACATTTCGCCAAGCAAATTGGACATTTCATATTCAAAGCGCGCGTACTTGCTTACATACGTATGTATGTATGCCTGTTGATATTATCGGGTTTTATAGGTTACCACCTCGCCGCTCCAACATCACTTCACTAACTAAATTGAAGCTTGGAGAAAACACGTTTCTTGAGCTTGCCATGCTACATACAGAAATATGTATATTGGCCATACATACATACTAGCATATACTCCAAACGCAAATTTAATTACCAGCCAGAAATTCGAAAATGAAGGTGATAGTATCCACCAACGCTGTCTCGAGCAAAAGGCAAATGATTCAACTTTTTTCCAATTCTTTTGTATGCTCTTGCTCATTTCCATTTGCGTAAAAGCACACATCAATTGTGAAGATCGGGTTAAAAAAAAGCGGTTTAGACAAGTAAGGAAGTCTATGTTAACGTCAAAGCGAAAATTTTATAATCAGTTGTAAGTTTGAACCGCATAACATAACGTCCGCAAGAACACCTGAACTGCCTTATCGTATTTCAAAACCAAAAAGGACGTTGTCTACCAAAGGATTCATTCCAGTTTATAAACCAAACATCATCCCGAAATTTTAATGATCGGTTCTTGACAACTGAGCCGGTCATCATCTTGCTCTGGTCGGGTGTTCACTCCAACCTCGTACAGCTCTGTTGTAGATAGTAAATTATGTTTACCTGCGAGCTTCTACAACCCGCAGAATGTGAAACCAAGGGAGTTACCTAAAACTAAATGTGTTCTTCATCCTTCGGTGGACGATTTCAAGTGAAAAATAGGCGCCAGGACAAATCCAGTGACATCAAAGGTATTTGCGTCTAGGGCACCCACTTTTAGATAATATATGTAATTTCGAATGATATCTTTCTTCCAAATAACTCGAGAGCCAAATATATGGGCTAGGTATAAGGCCTCTAGGAATCGAAGGTCTCAATAGATTCCTCGGTACTGGTGCAGTTTAGGGGGCCCACCCAAAACTTGACCAAAAAACTCGAGTGAGGTGTCAAAAGACGCGTATTCACGTCTAGATTTAGAATCTGAAATGAGATTTTTGTTTTTTTCAGCCGTTCAAAAGTTATTTGCAGTTAAAGATCACAATTTTCTGTCATTTTCATGTGGTTGTTGTAATGGCATATTAGGCTGAGCCAAAAAAGTGAAAAAGAGTGGAAACGTGGGACGCGGAAGGACATCGCCGTGGCGGTAGCCACGGCTATGACACACACCCGGAGTTGGAATGGCGTAGCCCAGGGTTATTTTTTTGAAGCGCGGCCGAAGGCCGCCTACGCGGAAAGGTGTTCTGTACATAAAAAACATGGATCACGCCTCATAACTTTTGAACGGTTGAAAAAAACAAAAATCTCATTTCAGATTCTAAATCTAGACGTAAATACGCGTCTTTTGACACCCCACTCGACTTTTTTGGTCTAGTTTTGGGTGGGCCCCCTAAACTGCACCATTACCGATTCCTCTTACAGTGAACTATAGTGGCTTAAAGCATTCCTTGAAATACATGACAACCCTAACTGTGCTTACATTCATGAATAGGATGATTGACCTGAATACTGTGGGCACTATGACAGGAATTTGTGCTATGGTGATTCACTGATATGTTTTTGACATGCCGAGAAAGATGGATATGCTGAAATCCCCAAGAACATCAGCAGGAAATCACGGGTTAATAATTCAGTAGCAAAGCTAACCCACATCTATCCACTAGAATACACTTTTTAAAGTAGCTAAAAACTCCTCTTCAAAGGCATCAACACTGGCTCGAGCTGCTAAAATAATACAGCCAAAAGAAAAAAAATACAAAGGAGTTCAATAATCGAGTGCACTCGCTCTCACCAATGCATTCAACAGACTCTACGAGCCACAAACCGGCCCTACGCACAATTTAACATCATACCATTGCACTTACTCACAAAAGCATTCCATCAATGCAATTGCGCCAAAAAAAAGAAAGAAAAAAAAACAACTAAAAGAGGACGTCAATCATGAAGGGAATTTCGTTTAATCAAATAGATTTTTCCACATATTATATATTAAAAAAGTACATTTAACTAGAGCAGTTCGTTTATAAACAATATTAAGTTATATTTGCAATTATTAGATAACTGCCGGAATTGTATTTAGCATGCAATTATGTACTCACTTTTTCTCGGTTGGGATTTTCCAGTATGTGCTCCCTTCACCGGCTGATGATCTCACACACACACGCCGCTTTCTTTCTACGTACACGTTTTGCAGCCTTTTTCGCACGTTGAATTCACTTCGTGTTCGACAACTTTTGTTCATAAAATTCATTAAATTTACTAACCCAACAGGTTTTCTTCTCTATTTTTGATGATTTATACACAAAATAATTTGACAACACAGCAAACAACCGCTTGTGGTGACACCAAGAAAACTGATGGAGAAATTTTTCGCACGAGTTTCGATCAGGGTGTTTGAGATACACATTTTGTGATGCTGTTTATTAAAAGGTAGTAGACGAAGAGCATGAAATTAGTAGTAAAAATGTGTACTCACTGTCCTGTCAACAAGTGCAAATGGAACACAGCTGATTTAGCGTTATGAGAACATCTTCGTTATCTATAGAATTCTTCAAAAAACAGATTAATTTATTTTCTGAAGCGTGTCTATATAAGACCAACTATGCATACCTGCCGCAATTTCAAATTTTTTCCGAATTCTTTTTAGTTGCTTGAAAATCCGGTTTGATAACGACCAGTACATAATTGTAGCAAATTGCCCAAACTAACCACGAAAGTGTACTCGTGCCGATGCTACACGGAAACACTGGCTGAGGGCATGTACAAAACACAAACTGACACAAACAAAGTACATTGAAAATGTACGGATGTGTGTTTGTAATTCGCCTGGCTTCCACCTTCTATTAATTCGCCTTGGAACCGAATACATGCCCGTTGCTTTTGAAATGTATTTGTAAAAAAGAGATGACTATACATATATGAGTGGCAACTAGTTTGCTCATGCTTGACAGCTGCTGAGATGGCGATGCCACACTTTCCGCTCGGAATATTTTAAATAATAAAAATTTAAAAGGAATAAAAGTTTAGCATAATATGCATAATTTAAAAAAAATTAAATAAATTAATAATAAATCAAATACTATTTCCATCACCGTCGATGTACCGGCCTCTGCACTCCTACAGACGCCTTGATAAGACATATCATCTCTTGAAATGAGACGGCTGAAAGGTCAGCCTACACGTTCCAAAGGGAAGGAGTATCTTAAGCCCTGCAACTTCTCTAACTTAATGATACGAGGCTCATACATATAAAAGCAGCCACTTTCCCTTTGACATCTTTGGACTACTCAAGTGATGGGTATTGAGCATATATGTACATTAGGGCGGGTCGATTCATTAACCGATATCGCGCCATCGATTTTTCGATAGGTTTTGGGCTCAGGAAAAAAAAGTTCCACTACGCATACCCCAAAAAATAATTTTCGAGCCTGCGAAATTTCATTTTTTTGAATTTTCTTCGACTTTGATTTTTAAGGTTTTCTTCATGACCTACTAAACAAACTTTCATTTGGTTTGCAAATTTCCATGTAAACCCTTTCCGACCCAAAAATGTCCGCTAAAAACGTTGGCGATAACAGTTTTTTGAAAAAAACAATATTTTTTGGGTTTTGGGGAGTGTTTTGGTCAAAAAATCTATTCTTTCGCTATTTTTTTTTTTAAGGGTTTCTTCAGCATACATGCAAACACTTTTTCGATGAAAACGAATTTGTCTCACATATCCTGTCCTACTCAAAATTATGCGCTAAAAACGTTGGTGATAACAGTTTTTTGGAAAAAAATTTGTTTTCGGTTTTGGAACATATTTTGGTTGAAACATCTACTTTTTCAATTTTTTTCATTTTCAAGGCTCCAAATCATTTTTTATGTATTTTTTTCGGTGTCAATTAGCGTAGTCCCATGTGAATTCATGTGCTAAAGACGATGGTAAATTCAGTTAAAAAAAAAAAAAATATTTAATGGAGTTTTAGATGAATTTTGGTCGAAAAAACCAATTTTTTAGATTTTTCATTGACAAAACTCTATTTTAGTATTCATTTGGCGATATAATGAAAAAATCACAGAAATTTCTTTGTTTTCTCTTCCTGGTGCGATTTAATATGTATTAGTGATCGATATTAGTTATCGTTCTACAAATAAAAAGCATTTTTAATATTTTCCTAACCGGAGTCATCACTATGATAAGCGTCAGTTCAAAAATTTTTCCGCATTTGACAATTGTATGAGTAAATTTAATTTTTATATTTTTTAATACAAAAAGTGTGAAAGATGTGGGAATTCATTTTAAGGTTCAAAGATTTCCTTGCAAATCCTGCTTGGATTCCATTCGGCTCACTTTACTTCGGCTTTCTACTGTAGTCGCCATGATCCCTTCGCGATTTTTATGAATTGCACGTTTGGATACGTTGGATACTAGTTGAACGTACCGCTCGGTGCCTTGAATATGGCATGGAATATTCGGATCCGGAAGCGGCGGATCTTGATCGTCTTCGTCTTCAAAATAGGCTTTCAAATGTTCATACGGTATGCCTCTTGTGAATGGCGGTTCTGACAGCTCTTTATCGTTTTTTCAAATCAATCATATGAACGTAATCAGTGCAATCAAAATGTATTTTTGGTTTTACATACGTAGGCACGGAGAGATGGATCAAATAAATTATCACGGATATATAAAATTTTTTCCAGTGCATACTTTCGGATATGTTTTCGTTCGTCGAAGAGCATACCGAGTAAAACATTTTCACAATGTGCAAAATAAGAATTATTATCAATTGTGTTGTTGTGGGCATTTGCATTGTGCTATGAAGAATATTTTCTTTGTACCATCCACGAAACTTTGAAATTTTTCCAAATATCGTCCAGACCTGGACAATTCCTTGTATTTTTCAAGTAATGCATGTAGTTTTTTTGTGATGCATTTTTTATCCAATAAATCGATATTCAGTTTGCTCCAAATTTGTATAAGTTTATTGTAAACGTTCGGTGTAAAAGTCTTGTATGTGATCATTTTATTTGTCTGTCTGGCCTGATCGGCCAAAAAAAAGTAAAACTTCAGAATATGGAATTCTGTTGGCAAAGAAAGCTCATCTAGATCGCTTGCTGGCCCAAATAGTTCCACATTATAAGAATACAAGTTGCCTAATGGTGCTGACGTTGATGCTTCTTCTACATCGCCCTCATTGTGCTCTACATATCCTGATGATGATGATCCTCCTACGTCCATACTGTGTTCCTTAATTCACTTTTTCACTGTGCACAAATAATTCAAGAAAAATAATATTAACACCACACAACCGCAAAAAAATCCAAAGTTTGATCAATGCAAATGCACTTTTCACATAAATTTGCAGTAATTACGCACCTTTACTTTTGATTATTTTTTAATAAACTGTTTGTTTACACTTATTTTGTCGAAAGAATGAAACATGAAAAAACTTTATAAATAAAATAGTTGATTTTGTTTTTTCAATTTAAAACTTCAACTAAAAGTAACAGTTAATATGAGAGTTATAATTAAAGTATTAATGAGAAAGAGAAAAATAGGAGATCATTGATGGTAGATTACTCATAAAGAGAATAAAGTAAGAGAGAGAATTAATAAGAAAACTTGGTGGAAGAGGATGGTATTAATTAGGGCTGTGCCTTTATTCGATTAATCGAGTAATTAATCAAATTTTAAGTTAATCGATTAATTTATTAATCAAAACCTAGTCTCAGTTATTTTCCCAACTACTTACTTGGTTTTGCATTTGTCAACGATCGACATTGATGTTTGAATATCGGCCACTAATATCGATCACTAATACATATTAAATCGCACCAGGAAGAGAAAACAAAGAAATTTCTGTGATTTTTTCATTATATCGCCAAATGAATACTAAAATAGAGTTTTGTCAATGAAAAATCTAAAAAATTGGTTTTTTCGACCAAAATTCATCTAAAACTCCATTAAATATTTTTTTTTTTTTTAACTGAATTTACCATCGTCTTTAGCACATGAATTCACATGGGACTACGCTAATTGACACCGAAAAAAATACATAAAAAATGATTTGGAGCCTTGAAAATGAAAAAAATTGAAAAAGTAGATGTTTCAACCAAAATATGTTCCAAAACCGAAAACAAATTTTTTTCCAAAAAACTGTTATCACCAACGTTTTTAGCGCATAATTTTGAGTAGGACAGGATATGTGAGACAAATTCGTTTTCATCGAAAAAGTGTTTGCATGTATGCTGAAGAGACCCTTAAAAAAAAAAATAGCGAAAGAATAGATTTTTTGACCAAAACACTCCCCAAAACCCAAAAAATATTGTTTTTTTCAAAAAACTGTTATCGCCAACGTTTTTAGCGGACATTTTTGGGTCGGAAAGGGTTTACATGGAAATTTGCAAACCAAATGAAAGTTTGTTTAGTAGGTCATGAAGAAAACCTTAAAAATCAAAGTCGAAGAAAATTCAAAAAAATGAAATTTCGCAGGCTCGAAAATTATTTTTTGGGGTATGCGTAGTGGAACTTTTTTTTCCTGAGCCCAAAACCTATCGAAAAATCGATGGCGCGATATCGGTTAACTTTCGTCCATACAAATCAACCCAGCCTAATGTACATACATCGATGACATCAATCTACCGACTTTTCCTCACCTCGCTGGCCATTCTACGCTTCGTTCTGTATATTATAAAGTGTTAAACTTTTACTTATCCAGCCATATTTTGGACTGATGGACAATGCCTCAGTTCATGTCTTTCTGACAGCCTTTGCATTTCCGGTATATCAGCAATGTCAATATTCTCTACTCTAGGGCATCAATCAGAGCCCATACAGAGATCTTAAATGGCTGTTTGTTTGACCAATCAAAAAAGGCCACCCCACTCTGGGCTTTGCCAGCTGAAGCCAATTAGAAAAGCTAAGGAATCACGGATCGTGTCCCACTTGGGTTTTTCAAAGCAGTAAAGGCCTCCCGCTTTATTTGCTTCCGTAAGTGAGTTCCGACAAGAATACTCTCCGTCCATGAGCATCTCCTGGAGCTTTCGCCCAAATGTTTTTTACCTTAATTTTCATTGGAGTCGGTTTTTATGAGGTTGGCACTTTGTTGTAACTGTAAAAATATTCCCCACATCGTTGAGAGTGCTTGCTCTACCGTACAGCCACGCCTTTTTACACACCTGGGTTAAAACTACTCATAGTAAATAAAACATTTGCATACTTTTAGGCGTACATCCGCTCTTCAAGTAAAACCGGAAGTGCTGCTCAAATACCGTTAACATTAGCAATGCTGCACACAATTTTTAATATTTAAAAATTTCCCACACTCCCTTCCCAACAGTTTTACAGCCACTGTACTCAGTTATTTAGGTGGTACCTTAAAGGAGCATTGAACTTCCTCAGAGCCGAACAAAACCCACTACGTGTGCGGTGGCACCAAGAACTTCATTGAGATGTACATAAGTGCATGTATGCTATTAAGTAACGGTAAACGAAATTGAGAATCGACTCACGAACACGAATTGCTTACGAGGATATTGGTAAAAGCATAAAAGCGACAAAGTAAACGTAAATAGAGGGCCATTCTGAATTTTATGTATGCGGGCGAGAAATTGTGCTGTGAGCTGGCGTGAGCGGGCGTTAGCGGTTGTGAGGGGGTTGTGCATAAATTGCATTAGTTAAAATTTTGTTGTACGATGCGCATTCGAATAAAAATTTCGTCAAACTTGGATATGCGTTCGAGCCGCTTACTCGATAGACGGGACGACGATGCAGGCCAAATTAATACCATACCACGACGATTTCTGCTTTTATGTATGAAACGATTTATGTTTGTATGTTGGCACCGTTAACACGGACATTTAACGACTACGAGCAATTCATTTAGTTGCAGTTGCATCGTGCTGGAGGACGGTTCGGAAAATCGGAAAAACTTACTGGAAAACACTTGAAGAGGAAATATAAAGAAAGTGAAGTAAAAGTAATATATAAATTGAGCATATAAAAAGTTGTTAGTGCATATATTTACAAATACAATGTAGTATAAAAGAAGCTATGCATGTGTGTGTGTGAATGCATGTTTGGGTAGTGCTAATTAAATATTGTTAAACAAAGCTGATAAGCGCGTGTGAACTTAGTGTAAGCGCTGTTATCTATCAAAGTGAATGTAACGGCTTTTTTTTTTAACAAAAATCGGAAATTGAAAATATTGTGAGGAATCGGGGAAAAGTGTTATTCACATAAACTCGTTTTTTTACTGAAAAAAAAAAAAAAATTAGAGCATAAAAGGTTGTGTTATTAATAAAATTGAAGCAAAAAATAACCAATTTATTTACTACAATTGTATGTATGTACTACAAACCCATGAATGTATAAGATTGTACTAGGGTGGTGAAAAATTAAGTTTGTTTTCTTAGCTTTTAAATTTTGTATGTGGTTGCAAATATTTTTTTATTCAACCAGAGAGATATGTACATCCATATGCTTATCTGTATAGCCAAATATAATACTTTTAGTTTAAGAACTTATGTTTGATTTTTTCAAAACAAAAAACATTTTTTTCTCTTCGAAAAATAATTTGAAAAATAGATAAAATAAAAAGAGTTTTCTAAATTAGCTTACATGAACAAATGGTAAAAAAATCGGATGTACATATAAACTCTTACATAAATAAAAAATTATAAAAAAAAATAGTTTAACAAATATCTAACACAGAAATAGGTTTTCTAGAAATTCATACCTACGAATAACTAAAAATAATATGTGCAGAAGTCAAAAAAAAAAATTTTCATTTCAATTAAAAAAAAATAATAATATTTGGCAAAAGTTAAAAAAGATTTTCCTTTAAGTAATTCGAAAAAAAATATTTAAATCTAAAAAAAAATTGGAAATAATATTTTAAAAAATTTCTTGTGTTCCCAAAATGTATAAAAATATTGTTTTCTAAATCATACATAAAAAACTATAATATTAAATAAGTATAAGTTTGAAAAAATTTGTTTTCTGAAAAAACTTTCAACATTAAAAACATCACAAAAATGATTTGAAAATCCTTTTGAAACATTTTTTTTTTGAAAACAACTTGAAAGATATTTGTTTATAATTCGAGTAAAAGAAAAAAAGTTTTCTATATTATAGTAGAAATCTATTAAAACAAATTCTAAAAAAATATTTTTCCCATTCAAAATTTACAAATTACTGAAAAACTAAAAAAAAATTGCACTTTTCTTTAAAATATATTTTTGTTATTATTATGATTGCTAATACTTCACAAATTAAGTTTAAAGTATTCAGAGATGTTTCGAATGTACAGATATGAAAAATAAATTATTATTTTTAATTCTTTAACCCATCTTTTCAATTACCACTAGTTTAAAAATTATAAAATACTTGAAAAATTAAAAAAAAAATTTATTCAAAGATTAAGTTTTTTATTGCTTTTAGAATTTTTTTTAAATTTTTGTTTATAATGCTTACTAATACATCTATGAATTATTAATAAAAAGTTAAAAAAATAAATAAAAACAATTATAAAAAAATAAAAAAAAAAATCTCAAGGTAATAAAAAATTTAAATCAAGTTTGTTTTTTAAGGATTGAAATTTAGATTTAGTTTTTTGAATTGACTACTGTATCATAGGGACACGGTTTTGTAAAATTTAAGCTAATTTGTTTTTGACCTCACCCTAGTATTTATGTATATTCAAGTACTCGCACTCAATTTCTAAACATCAAATCAGCATAAAAAGGACACACTGGCCTACTTATGTACATAAGTATGTACATATGTATGTAGGTAAATAAGTGTTTGTGGCAGGATAGTTAAGTGGAGTAGTTAGGTATGCATGTCTGGCATTTGTGGGCGTTTTGTCGCCCAGCCGAGCTGTTGACCGCTTTCGATTGATTTAATTTACATGACGTGCATTTCAATGGACTTTGCAGAAGCACTAAGAAATATTTCGAAGTTTCTTATTGTTTTTGGTTGCAGGCATTTTTCTATTTTATACCCAGCAGCGCTTTTTCGATTTGTGGTTTTTCAGTGTTGTCTTGCTGTTTTTTTTGTGGCCTTTTGTGTTTTTTAAATTTCCCCCTTATGCTTTCTCTATCTTTCTTATTGTAATTGTATTTTTATATTTTTTATAGTTATTTTTACTTTAAATATAATTATTGATACTTTCGTTGCTTTCATTTCTTTATAATCAGCAGTGCATTTTTATGTTTTTATTTTTATTTTATTTTTTCTGTTTTTATCGCAATTTTTCAAATAGGTAAATTTATTCCTTTGTATTTTATTTTTTTGTTTTTAATTCATATAAACATCAGCCATTTTTTCATAAACATATATTGTGTTATTTTTGTACTTGCTTTTTATTGCATTTTGTTGTTATTGATTTATTAATTTTTTTCATATTTTTTTTTTTTATATTTATACCCAGTAGCATTCGTGTGGCACCCTTTCATTTTAGAGGCTGCTTTTGAACGCTTTTGTCGATTTCTTTAAAAAAAATGTTATGCTTTGTTGCACTTTTTTATGTTTAATTCCCTTCTAGTAATTGTTGTTGCTTCTGAATTTTGGTGATTTTGGTATACTTTTTCAATTTTTTTTTAGTTTGCTAACATTGTTTTCCTTAAAAATTTTTCTTGATTTTGTGTGTGATGGTTTGTTTGTTTGTATTATTATAACCAGTAGCGTGTTTTGTAATTTTTTTTGCTTTCTTTTAAATTTTGTTATGATTTTTCTATTTTTGTTTATAATTTTTTTATTATACCCAATGGAAGCTTTTCATATTTTTTTGATGAGTTTTGTTTAAGATTTTATAGATGTATGTATCGTTCCTATCGACGAAAAAGGGCGCAAAGCTGTTTGTCGACGAAGAAAGGCGCAAACTTTTTTTTTTTTTGAAGAAAGACGCATTATAAATATTTTGAGAAATAAAGACGCATTAAAATAATTTTTAACAAAGAAAGGCGCATTAAAATAATTTTTAAGAAAGAAGGGCGCATTAAAATAACTTTTAAGAAAGAAAGGCGCATTAAAATAATTTTTAAGAAAGAAAGGCGCTTTAAAATATTTTTTAGGAAAGAAAGACGCGCTTCGATAAGCTGCAAAATGGGAAAGCTTGTTTTTAATTTGGTGTAGACCTTTACTGATTATATTCCAGCAAATGGAATAACCAAGAAAAATCTATACTTAACCTAGGCCCTGGCTAGATTTTCCCTATAACGGACAACTCCGCCTAGGTCCTGCCAGGGCTTTGCCATGGAAAGCGTATGTTTTCCTATTTGCGGGCAATTTACCGTGTATTCTCCAAGGGGCATACCTAGTTTTGCCACGATTATTTACCTGTAATAGTCCTACCTAAATTTTTGAAGCTTGCACCTGCTTAGCTTTTAAAATGCAGGGCCTGCTTAGTATTTTCCTAGCTTGGGCTGGCCCAATTTTTTTCAATCCAGCACCAAATCCCTTGTGATGCTTACTGTAAATGTATACAGTGCGTCTTTTTTCGTCGAAATACTTGGTTATGCGCCTTTCTTCCTCGAAATATTTTTTAATTCGCCTTTCTTCGTCAAAATATTTTTTAATGCACCTTTCTTCGTCAACATTTTTTTTAATGCGCCTTTCTTCGTCAAAATATTTTTTAATGCGCCTTTTTTCGTCAAAATATTTTTTAATACGTCCTTATTTCCCGCAATATTTTTAATGCGCCTTTTTTCGTTGACAATTTGTTGAATGCGCCTTTCTTCGTCGGTAGCGACGGTATGTATAATCAAAATAATTTTTTTTTTTTAAATCAGCACTTGACTTATAATTTTAAATGAAGCTTAATTTCTTTGCCTTTTTTACGCTTTTATACCCAGTAGTAAGTTTCCCGTCTTTTGTGTTTTCCCTGCGGTTTACTATCCTCTACTGGGTATATATGTACTTAACATTCAAATCCAACTAAAATTGTTTAGTTTTATTAATTATTTTTTATTGTTCCTTTCGCTTGCATTTTTACCTCTTGTTTTTGTTGTGTTTTGGTATCATTTCGTTATGCTTCTTCAATTTGGCACACATTCCCCCATTTGCAAGGCTACACGAAACGTTAATAGGTCAAATACAAATACTGCGCGCTCGCGTGCACGTCCTCGGTACACTCCCCCCAAATAGAGTTTATTGGCTTACGTTGAACGGTTGGGCGAATAAGGTGGCAACGTTGAAGTTTGTTGTTGAGGATGCCTTTGAATTTTCGGTTGTGGCAGCAATTCGTTTGGGGTGGTGTAGAGTTTCCGGTCGCGGAAACTAAATAATGCCGTTATGCATTTACAATGTTTTAATGTATACATGTACATACAAACATATGTATAACGGTATATGAATATAAATATGTGCATATGTAAGTACTGTTACCTCAGCGGATGCATTTATATATGTATGTGTACCAGTGACGTATTATTATTAAATCAATAGAGGCGGTAGCTTCAGCCCATCAGACTTTAAGGGACACCAGTGGATAACGAATTAGACAGAAGCACATCGAAATAAGAAACCTCGGTGGGGTAACTTCAGACTCATTCCATACAAATGAAATTCTTACTTATCCAGACAGAACCAGACGAATGTTTTCTCGACATGTGGTGCGTTTTCCCATAGACCTCAGTGGCGGATCAAAGAATTTGGGGTCCATCCAATTTTTTTGGGATGGAGTATCTATTTCTTTTAATGGAATATCGAGGGCATCTTTAAACCACAGTACCTGAAAAAACACGACTTTTTGCAATATAAACTGCTTTGTAAAAAAACTTGGGATGGGCCGTTCTTCAATGAAATTTTTAATGAGGGGTGTTATAGAAAAATTTCTGATATACTACATATAGTGTTTTTGAAAAATATTTAAAAACAAGGTGATCTTCCACTCAGCCGACGATTTCATTTTCAAAATGAATGCATTTACCCACTGGAAGAGTGTCGAAGTTTATATTGTACAGTGCGTTTTATGATTATAGCACACTGGAATTTCGTTTGATAGGTACCCATATTGGCATATTTTATTGTATTAAAAAATGTCGATATGTACGCGGCAATACCATAAAAATAACCCATGTGGCAACACCTAATGATCAATTCCAAACCACCGCTTCGGAGTCCAAAATGTCATATAATTCTTTATTCGAAACTTTGTGCATTTCGAGCGATCTATATTTATGAAACGCACTATAAATGTACATATGTATGTATGTATGTATACCTAGAAATAAAAGCATGCTTGATTTGTTGTGCATAAGTTCGTCCATATGTTTGTATGTCCATTGTAAATGACTTCATCCAAGCGCAACGAGATTTTCATACATACATACATACCTACACAATAATTAAATTAGTAACGAAGTCATTCCATATCATCCACTACAGCGTTGCTCATACGCCACGTCCGACCAAGAATATAATCCATCATCATCCAAACAAATAAAGAAATCACGCGCAAGTAAATGTATACAAAAACAATAAATACTACGCAATAGTATGCAACAGCTATAATATTTAAAATAAAATAGAAAATCAAAAATTAATAGCAACAACAACAAATAAAAATGTGCAATTAAAAGTGAATTGAAATATTGAAAATTCTGTGTGTTCAAAAAGTGTGTGTTTGGTTTTACTTTTTTCAACGATTTTGCCTAAATTTGTATAAGCGCACTGCCCACTGCCCTGGAGATACTGAAACAGCAATCTCGCTCAATTGCTGAACTTAAAAGGAAATCACAGCTCAAGGTAAATTTTTATGAAAAAAAAAAAAATAGAAACACATGATTTTATAAAATTTTCTGGGTAAAATTCCAGAATCACAAACTTATATAATTTGGTTTCCAAAAAACAGCTGACTTCTTTTTTGAAAATAAGTATCCAAATGAATCGATTTTTTATTTGGTAATAATTATTTTAATTGAAAACACAATAAAATAATCAAAATTAATAAAAAATTTGTTTGAAAACATCGAATAAATAAAGCAAAATAAAATTATTATGGAAAAATGTTTGTACTGAAATGTAAACTGATGTGACTAGCACTATTAATTATAAGGTTTTACCCTTGCTGTGTTAGGATTGATCCATAAATTGAATAAATAAATAAATTAAATAAATCAATGAGAATCGAAAATAATGAAAAATAGATAATAAAATCAGAGATAATAAAAAATGCAGAGAAAAATAAAAAAAATTAAAAATAATCAAAAAGGAAAAAAATTTTAAATGAATCAAAAATAATTAAAAAAATTAAAATAATAAAAAAACAAATATAATCAAAAAAAATTTGAAAAAATCAAATACAAAATCAAAAATAATAAAAAAAAAAACAAAAAAATAAAAGAAATTAAAAAAAAACAAAAATAATTTAAAAAAAAATTTAAAACAATAAAAATACAAAAAGAATCAAAAAGGAAACAAATTTTACAAGAATCAAAAAAAAATTTAAAAATAATTAAAATAACGAAAATAATAAATAAAAACGAAATAAATCAAAAAATGTAAGATAAATCAAAAATAGCAATAAAAATAAAAAAAAAAATAAAAAAATAAAAAATAATTAAAAAAACTCTAAAATAATAAAATGACAAACATAATCAAAAAATTAAGAATAATTAAAAAATAATCAAAAAAAAAAGAACACAATTATTTGATTACAATCAAAAACAATAAAAAAATAACAAATAACCGAAATTAAAAAAAGAGCAAAAAAAATTAAAAAAGATTGGAACTATCAAAAAAAAAATACAAGAATAATCAAAAAAAATCAAAAATTATAAAAAAAAAATCGAAAATATGATAGCAGTTAAATCGATAATAGCAGTTAAATCGATAATCTTACAGAGTTCTTGTTCCTCAGGTAGCCCATCAGAAGGAGTGTGAAGAGGATTAAAGATGTTATCGTAAATGAAAATTGAAAAGTTATTGTTTTTTCTCAGAATTTACAAAGATCAAATTTACGAGGATCACTTTATCACATTCGATTTCAAAGCTGCTTATCTCGGCTGGGAAATCGGCAGTAACCGCAACCACTCATTGCCTTTTGAGTTATTCATATGGAGCTCTAGGTTGACATTAGTTTAGCTGCAAAGGCCTTTTAAGGTGCGCCTACATTTCTTATATTCCATGACTGCAAATCATTCGTCTTCTTGTCGTTTACCGCGAAGTTAGAATAAACTCCAATAATTACGCATCCTAGGTCAAAGGAAGCTTTTGTGAACTTTAAATCGTGTTTAAATCAAAAATTAAATTAAGAATACAAATAAACTATCAACAACAAACAAACAGGTCAACATGCAACAACAACACGAACAACTAAAGCAACAAAAAATTACAAAAACTAGTAATTACAATGAAAAACAAAAACGTACAAAAGCAAATGGCAAAAAAGCAAATAACAAAAACTGAATGAATGTTGGCGAGCCAAGAACGATGTGAGCGCACGAGTGAGTAGGCAAAAGGTGGCTTCGTATGAATTTATTAAAGTTGATGACCATAGTTTCGCTTGCTGCGTTGTATGTATAGCACATAATTGGACAACTCTACAATGCCTGTGTGTGTGAGTTTTTATTTTGTGACACAAATGCACTTTGGCAGTCGATGTCCTTGCTTTTGTACTGAGGGCAGTGCACTCTCAGTTAATGCAGTTCGAAATATACGAATACACAGACGAAGTTACGAACGAGATAGACTACAGTGGAGCACACAGTTAGCCAGAAAAAACTAGTTTACAACTAGAATTTTAAAACTCATCTCAAACTAGTGCGAAAAAGACAAAATCAGTGACAACAAAAATAAATTGTTTGAGGTTTAGTGGAGCTAAAATTTAACTCAGGTTTTTCGGTCTTTCGAGTATCCTGAGTATCCTGAAAATTAGAACTTTTTGAATTCCGAAGACTCCCCTGTTTGCTCGAGATCCATCCAAACCAAAGGTTTTTGTGTCTTCTACAGCAAAGTAAGGAGGCTATCATATAGTCAGGCATAGTATAGTATAGGCATTATTTCTGACAAGGGTCTTGTCAAATTGTACTAAGGACTTAGAGGCCGGGCAATAAAAGGAAGTCTCGTTAGCACCATTCCCCACATTTTGAAAAACGCACTTTGCTTACTTCTTCTCTAATTTTTGCTTTGCTTCACTTTATAGTATGTCCTTGCAGCTTCCTCTTCAATTCTGCTGCGCTCTCATTGACCCTCGTAGACAATTTCGTGCTTACCTTACGAACCTTTTTGGACAACTTTGAACTGAAAGTATAAACACTTGCAAATTCAGTGACAAGGAGACGTTGCACTTTGAATATATTAAATGGAAATGTATACGTGTATGTGTGTGTGTATGTGTGTGTGTATGTGCGTGAACATCCTTTGCATTGACAGAGAAAAAGTGTCCTCTTTTTTGCTGCTTATTTCTGTCTTTCAATGAGTGAGTTTCAACTGAATACAACAAGTGCACCCCAAGGACGAATTAAGGATGAGATGTGACATGCCAGCGCACAAGCGAATTGAGTTGAAGCAATCGAGCAGCATCGCCTAAGTCAAGTTAGGCAAGGTCATGCGCCGTTATCCGCCATAGAGCTTGTGACTATTGCAGATCGTGAAGTGTGAACGGAACTTGGACACTGTGTAGACAGGGTGAAGAGTTTTTCGCGACCTTAGGTAGTCTTGCACTAGTTTGTGAATTTGAATTTTCTATAGCGTATATTAGGGTTGCCACCTGTAAAAAATTTATAATTTTTTAACTTAAGATTAGGTTGCGTTGAAAAAATTTGAACTTCTACCGCCCAATAGATAGCGAAGAAATTTTGAAATGGCCTTAAAAATTCACAAAAAGCTTCCCAAATGGTCTTGAAATGATACGAAAAAATCCCGAAAAAGGTTCTGAGACGATCCCGAAAGAGTTCCAAAAGTAGACCGAAAGGGTCCCGAAAATAATCCAGCATTCGTCCTGAATTAATCCCGAATGGATCCAAATAATCCCGCTGAAAGACTTTTTCTCTCGCTTGGCGAAACCTCACACTACCACGGGCATCGAGCAACTAACTAATCTACCTAATAACTAAAATAATAATTTATGAAAAGGCGCTGGTAAATAATTATGTGGCAAGGACGTCTTGTTAATTTTGCATTTTCCATTTAACTACAAAAACAAAAACTGGAAAAGTAATGAATCTACATTTTCCGGTTCGTAGAAGCTCGCGTGCTGGCAACGGATATTTGAGCGGATGCTGGTTGTTGGCTGCTGTGCGACTATTTACTGTTGTTGACCTTTGACCAAGGCGACGCATTCGAGCATATTTATTGCGCCCACATAAAACGCATGCTGTGGCACCTGTGGCTTAGTGAATGGCTGGCCTACTTTCTTTTAGCCATGAACCATATTCAAATACAAGAACAACACACATGGACTTACATACATATGTACATACATACATAAGTAGTCACGACTGGTGTCATAATGTCGACGAGCTTACCACTTGGTGTTTGTCGCGGCAAAATTTAATTATGTAAACATTGTAAATAATCTACTTACATGCACACATACATATATACATACATACTCATAGCGGTATAAATTGTGATGCCGCCACTAACACATTGCTATTGAAGGACCCTTTATCATGAATCAAATACTTTTACTCGAGGCCATTTTACCACTTAATGTGATTTTTGCTGAGTTTCTGCGTCTGTTAGATACGAAGTAGGAGGAAGGTGTGGATTTTATATTTATTTAAATTCTGAGATATCACATCTATGTAAGCCGCCGTGGCAGGCAATTTTGGTCACACATTCAAGACCGAAAGATGTTTAATGTGATCTGGCTCAAGACGTCTGAAACCAGCCTAAAGAGTTGTAGGTGGGATTTTTAGTATTTCTACTGACGAGCAATTTTAGTCATTACTTTACTGTGTTGCTTTGAAATGTTTGTCTCGAAATGGTCTTGAATTTATACTGCAAAAATATTGAAATGGCCTGACGGAAGTCCCAAAATGATCCGGAAAAAGTTCCAAAAATGATTTCGTAAACAATACAGAAAAAGTTCCGCAATCATTCTGAAAACATTTCCAAATGGTCCCGCAAAAGATCCCAAAAACGATATCGAGAAAAACACGAAGTGATTCCGAATACAATATCCCAAATTTTTTTTTTACATAGAACAAATTAAATTATAAAACACATTGGAAACAAGAAAAGGTAGAGAAATGGAAGTAGAAGTATGAGATGATGGGAGGGATAGGAAGAAAGTAGAATTTGTCAAATTTAGGCAAGTCGAATTTCGAACAAGAGACGTTTATCGGGTCTGATAGTATGTATTATTTGAAATGATAAAACAAATTTTTGATATTATTTAAATTTTGATTAATCGACTTTCACGATTAGTCGAATATAATAAAATCTACTTAAAAAAAAAAACTTATTTTTTTTCTCTGTTTATTTCAGTTGTCAAAATGGAACGATGTCAAAGCCAAAGAAGAAGGAGGTACGTAGGTGCTATAAATATTAAGTTATAGTAATTTAAATATGTACGTTTTAGACTTTTCCAACAACAAAGGTTTTTTCATTCACAGCACATCTTCCAAGTCGAATTTCGTCGACGTTTCTTGAATCAACGGTTGTATAATACCCGATTCTGTGAGATAAGTGACTCATCTCAGATTCAGATTCGCAGTATTACCGCGATAATATTATCAGAGAAAGCGAATTCGGATAAAATTTGGGGAGAATCTCGTGTGCTTATTGAGCATACACATATCCCTAGATTTATATATACATATATCTCTCTCTCTCTTAATCTCGTTTTTACATGAAAGCCCCACACCTCACAAGAAAAGCCCTGCAAAGTATGTTAACCAAAAAGTGTGAAACACGTGAGGACTCAAAGAATCGTGCTTAGTATCGGGTGCATGTGTGTGTGTGTATGTGTATGAAAATTACTTCATTGACGTGCTGTGCATGTTTTCAGGTCAATCAATAACTCGAATAAACCCTTAACAGGTACGAAACATACCCCTTGCATATAAATATTGTACATGCATACATACCCTGCAGGAAATATTTGTATAATATATGTATATATGTAGTTCGCCAATGAACTCGATGGTTCAAAGATGATCATTCTGAAATATTTGGAGCTTCTTTCAATAACGGCTGCAGGAGATAAGCCAAGACGATCACCCACTTCCATTGCCAGAGGTCTGATTTAAACAATATCAAACCAATTAGCTTGAGACGAACTGAAACCAACCCCGTTGTTCCGCCCTGATCTTAACGCTCAATCGTTCTTCAACGCTCTAGATTTTTTTTTGTACAGTTTCAGCATTTTTCCAACTATTTTAAAGAGGGCTAAAAAAAATCTATTTTTAGTATATTTATTAGGTAGTTCGAACTTTGGTGAACAATCCATTGTTTTTCAAACTATAAAATTGTTTTGAAATTTTTTAGAAATTCTAGTCGAAAACTAGCCATTTCAGAGCTATGTAGTTCGAACTCTGGTTCCGCCAAAAGGCATAATGAAAACAAAAAGCTCTATTGTGATGTTTCCAATTTTGAACATTCCAGTGTTTTCCAAACTTGTACAGTTTTTAAATTTAGATATTTTGAGAAATTCTAGCCGGAAACTAGTACTATTCGGGCTATGTAGCTCGAATCGGTATACCAGCATAAGAATAGAATAAAATAAAAATTTGGTGCTATGATTTTCCGCAATAGTCCAGTGCTTTTCAAATTTTTAGGGTTTTTGATTATATTTTTAGGAGCTAGTCCTCCAAAAAGTTTTAGATGTAAACTAGAATTTGTTTACACTAGTTTGAGTCCTGGTATCGGAGAAAAGAAAAAAAAAATTTTAAAGGTGATTTTTACAAATTCGAACATGCCAGTGTTTTTCAAAGCTTTCAATTTCAAATTTCAATATTTTTTGGACTGTTTGAGCCTGTAAAAGAAATTCTATGCGGAAACTGGTATTATTCTATGTAGTTCGAATATTCTAAACACCCCACACAATTAGTACTTTTTCTATCGAAAGCTGCATTACCTGGTTAATATTACAAATTTCTTGCAAGGTCACTTCCCACCTTCTTTTATTGTAGATACCCTACCAAACATACAATCACGCCATTGTTCAAGAGTAGGTTACCGACATAAAAGTGGTCTGTCTTTCGACCTACTACAAATACAAAAACAAATACAAATACAAATACATTTTGATTCGTTAAAAAATATATACAAGAAGCAATCATTTCGAGCACCTCCTACCACCACACAATCAGCGAAACAAGCCCAAACGTCCATGCCTTCGTCTAGTACATGACCTAACTCAACAATTTGTGGTGTGACTAAGGCAATGGCACAAACGGCTGCGATATGGCATTTGAACTCAGCGCCCATTGTGACTCGACCGATATCTTGCTTGAAGGTAGCATAGGAACGTAGTGTAAAGTTCAATGCACCCAATATGGGACAAAAGGAATGTTAAATGACGAGTACTCTACTAGTGTGAGTAGTACGAGTAGGTGCTTATGAATATTGGAAGAGTGCTTTGCGTGTTTTCAAGCATTGTTTCAATGGTAAGTGAGTAAATGAATGAATGACGTACAGCAGGACGTTGTATAATTGTATGTACGAAAATGTGCGCAATAATACATACAAATCTTTATTTCGATTATTTTTAACTTGGATTGAATTAAACTTGGAACAAAACTAATTTAAGGTTGGAGGAGTAGTTGTGATACATTAGCGGGTAAAAGGGAATGTCCTCCAGATACTCTTTCCGCTTTTTCCCGGTAGTAATGGATCCTTTTGGTCTTGCTAATTCTCTCATACAGATATCCAGCTATCTTTGATTTACTGTGAGCTCGGACTGCCCATAGCATCAACTATGAATAATCTTGATTGAGGACAATATTAGACGCGCTGGAGTTATCAAAGGCCGATTCACCCTATCCCCAGAGCATAAATGATGGGCCGTCAAGATAGTCGAGAGAGACAGCACATGCTGGATGTTAAATTTCAATATCTCAAAGTACCTACTAGCCTTGGACACATGATCTAGAAGGGTGGTGTAGACGTGCGTAGCACCTCTAAGGATACTAAAGGATTCCTGGGTGTATCCAAAAATATTTATTGCCAGCATTAATTTTGCACTGTTCGGGAGCAATCATGCTGAAAGTGGTACCAGTAAGTGAGAGAGACCGACAGAAGCTCCTGTAGGAAGAATAAAAGCCCTACATCACTGTCAAAAGGTTTTAGGGAGTTCAGCGAAAGTCATAATGCTTTACTGAATGAGAACCTAGGCATCATAGCCCTTTTCGCTGGTCTTTCCCTTCGTGAGGAAGTTGGGGATGCTAGCACTTGTCTAATATTTACATTGTATCCTAAACGGAAGCGATCTAAGCCTGCCATAAACCAGATACCCCACTGTTTGAGCTAATGAGAAGAGTTTGACTTTCTTTGACATCCCAGTAAGCGTAAGTCGCAATGAATAGTTGAGCGTCGCTCTGTTTCTTGGACAATACCAAAATCTTCTACAGTTAGGTCTATTGGACTTCAATGAATGGATGGCGGATTTAGATTAGTCAACTCCCTGGACAGTCGTGCATGTACTAAAAAGACTTACACTTTCGACAGCACTCCCTCAAACCTTTCGAGAGTGCTTATGTCGTTACGAGCAACAACAACAACAGTATTCATCTTACCCTCACATCCCTAAAGAGCACTTTAACGCACTAAGAGCTTTAAATTTTGTCACCTATACTTCCATAGCTTGTCTTGAAAGCTTTTGATTAATGAGAAAACATCGAAAAAGTCAAAGGTCATTTATTCATTGTGCGCCACATTTATCGAGTACTCGGTTCAATGTCATTTCAAATTAAATGCCAAAAAAAAAACTGACACACTTGCGCTAACATAACGGTAACCTACGTAGACAACCACAAGAATGCAACAATTGACCCAGATTTTTATACTTCGTTCAAATATCTATGTTAGGGTGTGGTGATTTGTGTCATTGTATTTGAATTTTGCATATTTCACATGTGTTAGTAATCGAAGTATTCGCAGATATTTATTCACCTGTTTTGTTGTTGTGATGACTAGGTTTTTAGTATAGTTTAAGTAAATAGCATAGTAAATGTAAATAAAAATATTTGTTAAATCTCTACAATACATACATACATTCATACATGTACTTAAACTGAAGCAATTTATCAAGTTATAGGGATGCGCATAAACGAATACCGGGTACAAGGAAATCGGGTATTTGAATAAAACCACCATTTCAGGTCTTTCCGGGAAGAGAAAATCAGGCTAAAGGATAACAAAAAAATCAAAACAATAAACAAACAAAAATTTTTAACAGGGTCAAAAGACTTCCTATCTCGATTTATACCAAAACACTTAGCCCCAAAGAATTCGATGATAAAAGAGCGAAACCGAAACCAAAATTGAATTTAAAGAAAAACGAATATGAACCGTTTATTTTGTATCTATTTTATTCCAAAACCAAAGATATTTCCTAAAAAATAGAAAAAAATCTAAAACCAAAATCTTAACAGTTAGGTTTAGATTCAGTGTTCGGCAAAAAGAGAATGCTCAATAGTAAATTCAATATTCGTTTCTTAAACCAAATATAATTTTGACATTCGGTTAAGCTTTGGTTTCCTCGAAAGCGGTGCCGCTATATAGCGGTAGAGTACGTTGTCAAAAACAATTCAATGTAAAAGTAATTAGGTGTAAAGTTAGAAGACGGTGAAGTTCACCGTAATGTAATATAGCGGCAAGCATGATATATTACGGCCGTCATGACGGTGAAGACTAGTTCTTCACCGTTTTTTCTCACCGCTTTTGTCATAGAGGTATGAATTCTATCAAATATTTCAAACATTTTTTACAAATACAACAATTAAAACATGTCAATGTTTTAAAAATAAATATTCACACATTTTAAAATCAAAAAAGAAAACAACAAACATTCAAATACGGCAAACCAAATAAAAAAATTACGGAACGGCGATCATGTAAGTTTACAGAAAAGCGGTGCCGCTCATGTCGGCAAGCATAATCACCGCTATATGACGAACGTTACATGGCGGCAGCGCTTTTCGAGGAAACCACGGCTTTAGTAAAAGACTCGTGTATAAAGAGCGAACAAGTTTGTCACTGAGGAAAGTATTTGGCTATCACTGGCTTGAGATTTAAATACTACTTTTGTTCGCCTGCTCGGTTCGTAAAATACTCGGCACTGCAGTTCATTAGTAGATATGTATGTACATATGTATGTATTTATTTTTGTATATGATAAGATAGATTACTTTAGTAGAATTAAATTGAGTTTGTTGTTTACAAAGTTTTGCCAAGGTGTAAAAGTCCTTGTTGATTGGAAAAAAGAAATTGCCTTCAAAGTTTTAGATTCTCTATATTTTATTGTCTTTTGGATAACAAAGATGGCATCAAAATATGATACAAAGTGGTTCTATGTTGCAAGTTATTCAGTGACAAATTCTCTATTATAAATATGTATTTTGAATTATTCATAAAAATCGAATAGGTAAAATAATACGAATTGCTCCAGGGAAGCCTTTAGATTAGACGACCTATTTTCTTCGTTTTCTTAGTTTACATTTACAATGGAATATATCAGCTGCCTCTATAATACATAATTTTGAAAAAAGGTACCTTCGTTAATCCCACCGGGCTCAGAAACCCAAAAGCTAACTCAAAAGAATCGATCGCTTCGTTCTATTGAATCATTTTAGTCCACCAACTGGCAATTGATTATTTAGAAACACCAGTCCGTATTTGGTTTAGTGTGCTGGTACTCTATGGTACTAGCACCCTCTGGTGTCAGCTAACTGCCTCGGGAAAGATTATTTTGATGCATTCAACCTTCGACACAACACGACAAGTTAATTTGGAATATTTGATATCTGTTACAAAAGCTCGCAATCTATTATTCGAATTGTATTTCAGAATATATTTTTTCATTTGACATATGGGTTAACGAATAGCTGGAACCCTACCTACGATCATGATCCAACCCAAGGCAAATTCATTCTTATGGTAATGTCAAGTGAACAGCTGACTTCCTCTTCTTCACGTTTTTAACTCGCCCTGTAATGTAGAATGCCATAAAAAGAAAGATTTGACTGTTGATTTTGAATATTGTATTTGGTATTTATTTTCAAAAAAACCATCGCAACTTACCAAAAGGGTACGATGATGATGGTCTTAACTAAATTTTATGTAATTTTTTATCACTATGACATTCTAGTTTACAAAAACTTCAAGCGAATAGAGGCGAATATTGCCGAATTCGCTCTGCCATTACCATAACAATCAATTTGCCTTGATCCAACCATAACAGGTCGTAGCAGCTCGACAAACATACAAACACACAAACATTTTCCATGTATTTTATTTTTGTAATTTGTGGGTTTATAGTCAAAATCGTACTGAAAAATATTTTGATTGTCAAAATTCGAGAAAAAAATAAAAAACAGCTGGCCTATCGACACGACCTGTATTATTGGATCATGCCTACGATTTGAAAAAAAAAATTGACATATCTTTACATCGTTGTCTCAAAATTGCATACTATATTAAAAAAAAAATTGGTAGGTTGATTGTCTGTCTGACTGAGTTTTCTAGTTCAAAATAAAAATCTCACTCTCAATCAAATCTCTTTCAATTCAAGTTATATTTGTTGTTTGATCCCTAGCTGCCACCCTTGGTCTATCGATGCTTTTGTTTCTATACTTGAATATTCTTAAATAATTTATTTATTATTTATTTGATTTATTTAACACAGATAAGAAAACAATTTTAAGCAGACATCAATCCTTTTTACGAAATCAACTCATCAACACTGTTGTTAAACGGTCTTTCATTAGACCACAACTCCCCCTTATTTTGAATATTAAGGACGGTAAACTATGAAATAAATAAATAAATTTATTGCTTGCTCTCTTATATTGCTTCAACTCTAAAAGTACTTTCATACCGTGTATTAACCTAAAAAATATATTAATTTCATGAAAAGTAGAATAAAGTTGTAATGAATGTAATGACTACTAACTCACTAAAATAAAAATCTTTGGAAACATACAATAAAAGTTCCAAAATTCAATTTATAAGCTATTGACGTCGTGATCCTCATCCAGATAAAATATTTGACATGTATGAGTGGGATAGATCCACATATGTATATAAATAGATGTCTGGTTTAATCCGATAATTTCACTTGGTTGTTTTATAATTTGTTTTTGTACCTATAATTTAAGCAAAAATTAAGTTCATTCAACTTTTTTTTGAATTGCACTGAAAGAGGATTGAAAAAAGGTTGAAATGGGATAGGAATATGATCTGGGGCAGTAGCGTGGTAAACTTGTTCAAAAATGGCCCAAAGCTGAATGAAAGTGTTCGCCCCCGAGTATTTTGTTAAAATCTTCTTTCCCCTCAAAATTTGCAATTTCAGAGGGAAAACATGTTGGCCTGGATCTCAATAAACTGTTATACTAACCCTTCCTAGCTCGAAGTTCACGAGAAATTCGTCACAATTAAACTGCTCAGTCACTGACTCTAATTAACTTCTAAAGTCTCTTAACGCTTAAACGTTAGAATAAAAACGCAAATAATTATATTAAAAATGAGTAACATTTTTTTTTGTTATTTTTGTTTGTTTTCTTTCATCTTTCCGAAAACCCCAGACGAAGGAAAAAAGTTGCATTTTGTCAGTCCGGCGCGTAGAAAATCTGTACTGGGTCCTATTTTGAGCAAGATTAAGAATGGTGCTGACGCCTTGGATGGTGATAAGAAAGCGAACGGAGGAGGTGGTGGTGGTGGTGCTGGCAACGGCAATAACGGTACAGGTGGCCTATTGGGGAGTGGCAGTAATGATCATGTAACCGTACAAATTGAAGCCGCTAAAAAGGTCAAGGTGAGTATGTGTGCGTGTGAATATTTTGTAAACAAATTAGAAACACATTTCATTTTATTCAAATGTGATGCAGTTAAAAATCATAAACAGATTTCTATGTTAACTCAAAAGTTTGGTTGTTGTGTTTATTATTCTTTGGAGCTGCATCCAACCACTTGTTTACATCTGTCGTACTCGCATTTATGTTTGACATTGAATAAATTTACTAATCATAAATATGTATGTATGTGTGTAATCATTTTATGCAGCGACACAGCATACACGGCATGATGGAGGAGGAGAATATTGTGAGGCCACATCAGGAAATCCGACAGTTGACCTTGGAGGAGAAGAAATTTTTATTGGCAGTGGAGCGTGGTGATATGGCTGGCACGCGCAGGTTAGTCGTTTTAACGCACACTTTGTACGCACTCATCCCCACATAGATACATGCATACATATGAACACGTATCTACTTTAACATTTAATTAGAAATGGGATTTTTTCGAATAATATTCGAATAAACGTATAAAAATACCACTATTCGAATAGTTAAACAAATATTGCTACTCCTTGTGAACATTCTTCAGTGAATATCGTTTTCTAAATCTTGTAATACAAATATTCGAATAGTATTATAAACGAATAAATAATTCTAATAAATAGTATTCGAATTTTTTGTACTCGTCGAATAAAAATTGTATTTATTCGAATACTCCGATGCCTGCATTTAACCCATATGCAACCAACTGTTCAACATTCACATTTGTATTACCATTTTCCAAATCGAATGCGTTATCATGTAGCCTCTAGAACTACTTTGCGATAAAAACTTATCGATGAGCCAGAGTCCAATTATCATGTGGATATCTTGGCCCGAGCACATACCATTGAACAGGACGTGACTGATTGTAGTTAACCCTGAGATCTACCTGATAGTCTACTTTCGAACTGGTGGGCCAATCTCCCGATGGCATATTTTTATCCGTTACCCAATAAAAAATAATAATTTAAAAAAAAATGCGGGACATCATTTTATACTCAAACTAATGTATCAGTCAGTAATCATTCCAAGCCATTCCACTCTCAATAAGTCACTACGCCATGTAATTCATACTTTTACCCAGTAATTTCTTCTCCTCACTACAGAATGCTGCAAAAAGCCCAAGATACCGAGTACATCAATGTGAATTGTGTCGATCCTCTAGGACGCACTGCCCTACTCATGGCTATCGATAATGAGAATTTGGAAATGGTTGAATTGCTCATCAGTTATAATGTGGATACCAAGGATGCGCTACTTCATTCCATTTCTGAGGAATTCGTGGAAGCAGTGGAGGTGCTGTTGGATCATGAAAATGTCAGCTTTCATACTGAGGGAAATCATGTGGGTCCTTTAGTAATATTTAACGTTTTGTTAGCATTTTTAATCTTCTCTATGGTTTTAGAGTTGGGAATCTCAATCCGAGGACACATCGACATTCACATCCGATATTACGCCACTCATTTTGGCTGCACATCGTGATAATTATGAGATAATCAAAATTTTATTAGATCGTGGAGCCGTACTGCCAATGCCGCATGATGTAAGGTATGTATGTATGTGTGTAAGGATGAGTTATGGAGGGGGCATATTTTTTGAGACGAGACGTAAAGAGGTTTTAGTTTTGGTTGTTGTTGTGAGTGTAAAGTCACGGATCCTTCCGAAGGGTGGACTGTTTCATTAGAATATCAAAGATACCTCGACGACCGAAGCAGGACAAGCTTTGAACAAAGAAACTAACTAACAATTGATTTCTTTTTAGATGTGGTTGTGACGAATGTGTTCAATCACGCCAAGAAGATTCATTACGACATTCACGTTCGCGCATTAATGCGTATCGTGCGCTTGCTAGTCCCAGCTTGATTGCGCTATCATCAAAGGATCCTATTTTAACTGCATTTGAATTGTCATGGGAATTGAGACGTTTAAGTTTTCTCGAACACGAATTTAAGGTAAAGTTTTTAAGGCATTGACTAAATTGAGTCTCTTAGCCACATCACTGATTGTCTTCTTCCAGAATGAATATCAGGAATTGCGCAAACAATGCCAAGATTTCGCCACCGCTTTACTCGATCACACACGCACCTCACACGAATTGGAAATCCTATTAAATCACGATCCCACCGGTCCCATTTATGAGCATGGTGAACGTATGCATTTGAATCGTTTGAAATTGGCTATAAAGTTGCGTCAGAAAAAGGTTTGTAATCGGGGAGATGGTCGAACATTGTATATGAAATAAATATTTTCTGCTTCTTCCATCTCTAGTTTGTGGCACACTCGAATGTTCAACAGCTTTTGGCTAGCATTTGGTATGAGGGTCTACCTGGATTTCGGCGTAAAAATATGGCATTGCAAGCATTGGATATAATAAGAATCGGTATGTTAATAAAGAACACTATAATTTCGACTTTCCCAAACCTATCACTGACCTTAACTCGCATAACCAAAAATAATTAATGCCAATTGACATTAAGTCACTTTGTCAGTGGTTGACATTATGTCACTGGAAATTCTGGCAATAATTTATCTGAATTGACATCAAGTGGCTGTGCCAGTGATTAAAGAACCCACAAATAAAGTGGTTCTGAGGCCAAAAGGTGACGTGTAATAATGTCAATGGACGTTGATTCTCAATATAATTTGGCATTATGACACATTACCCTCCGAAAACGATATTTGTTGAGGATGCGCACATTGCTTACCATCCAGACAATATCAACAAGACAAGAGCAACTTGGGGGGTTACTAAGAAATTATTTTTTCCCCAGCAGCGCTCAGGCTGATAGATCCCAGCGGAGTCGTAATCTCTCTCGCTAGATAGCTCGCCTTCTCTCTCAGCTAATTCGTTTCTCTCCTATTTCTTACAGGTATCATGTTTCCCATTTTCTCATTGGCATACATTTTGGCGCCATACTCCAGCATTGGACAGACGATGCGGAAACCATTTATCAAATTTATATGCCATAGTGCCTCCTACTTTACATTTCTTTGTAAGTAAATGATTGAAGCAATCCACATCGATGCTTAAAGTATTCAAGAAACTCTGCTGCTCTTCTTTAGTTCTTTTGATGCTCGCTTCGCAACGTATCGAAACTTTTATTGGTGGTTGGTTTTGGACAGATGCGACAAATATTGTGCCACAAGTTGAAGAGCTACCAACGAAACGTGGCGCTAAACCGACATTCATTGAATGGCTCATATTGGCGTGGGTTAGTGGTGAGTGGGAGTTTATAAAGTTGTTGCAAGATTTCGATGTGTTTAATTTTGCACACATTTCAGGTCTCATCTGGAGCGAAGTTAAACAATTGTGGGATGTTGGTCTGCAAGAGTATCTCAATGATATGTGGAATGTTATCGATTTTGTTACAAACTCTCTGTACGTGGCCACAGTGGCATTGCGTGTGGTGTCCTTCTTTCAGGTTGTGCTCATCCCATTCTAGAAGCTGCAAGTTGTGCTAATTAAATTTTATCATTCGCAGGTGCAAAAAGAAATGATAATTAATCCGAATGCAACCGATTTACCGCGTGAGCGTTGGGACACCTGGGATCCAATGCTCATTTCGGAAGGCCTCTTTAGTGCGGCAAACATTTTCAGTAGCCTCAAATTGGTATACATCTTTTCGGTGAATCCACATTTGGGACCACTGCAAGTGTCACTCTCGCGCATGGTTATGGATATTATGAAGTTTTTCTTTTTGTATGTACTTGTGCTGTTCGCATTCGGCAGTGGCTTGAATCAATTGTTATGGTGAGTTTTGTTTTGAAGGATCGCATTTTCAAGCATTTCACATTTAACTCGCTACAGGTATTATGCGGATTTGGAAAAGAAACGTTGTCCTGAGGTCTCACCATCGAATGTGTTGCTCACCATGAATGGCACTACGGATCCGAATGCTTGTATTGTTTGGCGCCGCTTCTCAAAGTGAGTTCGAGCGTTTGTTCTTAACAATTTTCAAAATTTTAATCTTTTATCTTCTTACAGCCTTTTCGAGACCACACAAACTCTGTTTTGGGCCGTTTTTGGTTTGATTGATTTGGATAGCTTTGAATTGGATGGCATTAAGATTTTCACACGTTTCTGGGGCATGTTGATGTTCGGCACATATTCGGTTATCAATATTGTGGTGTTACTCAATTTGCTCATCGCTATGATGAATCATTCATATCAACTTATATCGGTAAGTTCTTTTTGGTACTCAAACGCTCCCACTATTTCCCATCCTACCCAAACTTCAACCGTTTTCCGCTTCCAAAAGTTAATTTGACCAACCCACCATTAAGCAGATCTCCCTACAAAAGCTGTCATAGTCACTTATTTTTGTCTCAAATTATTACAGGAACGTGCTGACGTTGAATGGAAATTTGCGCGCTCCAAGCTCTGGATAAGTTACTTTGAGGAAGGCGGCACTTGCCCACCTCCCTTCAATATCATACCAACACCAAAATCCATATGGTATGTATTCAAGTGGGCGCGTAGAGAATTTTGTAGTGGTTCGTCGGCAGCAAGACGGGAGCATCTCAAGACAATACGGGTGAGTACAAAAATGCTATGCAACACAGTTTGAGAAACACTGTTTAACGGTTTGAACTTTTCTTAAACCCCCCACCCCCCCACAGCGCAAAGCACAGCAAGCGAATGATCGTGATTTCAAATATCAGGTATGTTTAGCTAAATGAACTTGCAAGATCTACATTAAACCCATCGACCCTAATTGATTTCAGCAAATTATGCGCAATCTTGTACGTCGCTATGTAACCGTAGAACAACGCAAGGCCGAGTCACAAGGCGTCACCGAAGATGATGTCAATGAAATAAAACAGGACATATCGGCATTCCGTTGTGAGCTTGTGGAAATTTTAAAGAATAGCGGCATGGATACGAATGTTACAGCTGGACAAGGTGGTGAGTGAGCGTCGTGCTCTGATTTTTTTTTTTTGCTTCATCCTCTTTTATATTTATTATTTCCTACGCTGTCGTCTAGGTGGTGGTGGCAAGAAAAATCGTCAAAAGGAGCGACGTCTTATGAAAGGTTTCAATATAGCACCACCCGGTTCGACGGGCTCATTAGCACCCGTTGCTGAGTTTTCTACTTCATTGGACAATTTCGATTCACAACATGAAATACTAAGTTCCACACTAACGAATTTGTTCAATTCAAATTTTATGCACAAAAATCATCAGAATGGTCATGGTAGCGGTAAGGAGTCGCCCACAAATAGTGGTACTACAACAACTACAACAACAATACAAACAACGACAAAATACAATAAATCGGCGCTGAAGCCACACAATAAACGCATTGCAGGGCATAAAAAGCGTTGGGGTAAGTCGACTCAGGGTACTCCATGAATGAAATGAAAAGGAATCAACTAACCAAGGAGACCTGATATCTATGCTCTCTCTAGACGCCTACCACGATGTCATCCTATTAGATTCAGAACCCGTAACATTTTTCCCTTGAGATACACTTCCAAGTTTGGTAGTTATACCATTACATCGAGCCACAAGGACGGTAGAGTTTAGAAACAGATTTTGTATCTTGCTAAAGGTTGGATAACATTTATCCTGTGGAGACTGATGAATTAAACCAATTCTCGAACCCTAACAACCCCAATTTCTTCAGCCTAAATTCAGCTTCCTCTAAAGTTGCTTTCGTTCTCTTTTACAGGCACGCTCATAGAAGCCGCCAAGGTGGGCAATGTATCCAAAATGTTGGGTCGTTCCAAATCAGAAGATTCAGTATGCAATTCCTCAACCAACTCATCGCCTGTACATGGTCAAGTGCATGTCACATATGCACAGAATTCGGCACAACATTACATAAGAGCAGGCGATACCACAGTAGCTGCAAATTATGCCACAAATACTGCCCACACTCCCACGCACCATAGCACATACGCAGCTGGCACATTCCTGAAGGAGCACAGCAGTAGCTTGAATAGTGGAAGTGGCAATAGTATAAATAGCAGTAATGGGGTTAGCGGTGCATCGCATTTTTTTCATACAACAACTGGTAAGTACGCTAATCGGTGTGGAACCGAAGTGATGAAGCGAGTTCGAAAAATCGGGTACTTTAATGAATTGATCGTACTGGATCATAGAGGAGTTGAAAAACGGATGGTTATATTTTATTCTTTAATAGCTGTACCTTTCTTTCGACCTTCTTTTCGTTCCGTTCCGTTCCGTTCCTGTTGTTTCTTTTCTTTACTCTCTTTTTTATTTTCTTTTCTTTTTCTCCGTTTCTGTTTTTCCTTTGCTCTAATTTTATTTCTACTTTCTTTTTATTTTATTTCATTTCATTTCATTTTATTTTATTTTATTCTATTTATTTAATTTTGTTTTATTTTCTTTATTTTATTTTATTTTATTTTATTTTATTTTATTTTATTTTGTTTTATTTTATTTTACTTTGTTTTATTTTATTTTATTTTATTTTATTTCATTTCATTTCATTTTATTTTATTTTATTCTATTTATTTAATTTTGTTTTATTTTTTTTATTTTATTTTATTTTATTTTATTTTATTTTATTTTATTTTTATTTTATTTTATTTTATTTTGTTTTATTTTATTTTATTTTATTTTATTTTATTTTATTTTATTCTATTTATTTCATTTTATTTTATTTTTTTTTCTATTTATTTCATTTTGTTTTATTTTATTTTATTTTATTATATTTTACTTTGTTTTATTTTATTTTATTTTTCTTTATTTTATCTTATTTTATTTTGTTTTATTTCATTTTATTTTATTATATTTCAAAGACGAAGAAACATTGATAACTTCGTCTATGACTTTTGGTTCTGTATAATAAAACATAGAACTGTCATTATCTAGGTTATGGTTGATATACCCGATTTCCGGACTCGGTTCCTCAAATACTTTGGAACGTACATACCTACATATACATACATACAAACATATGAGCCCTCTAAAGCACAAGTGGTATAACTCCACTTTTTCTTCTACCGAGATATTAAAGGGTTTGCTAAAAGTTGTATATAAAAATCAGTATTGAACTTTTGGACTACTTTTTTCAATTAAACTTCAGAAAAAGGTCTTCTTTAACTTAAATTGATGTTTTTCAAACTTTTTGTCCATTAACTCTTGTTTTATCGAGCACCGAAAATTAATTATACCACTTGTGCTGTAAACGATTTTAAGATTTCATTTAACTTAAACATATGAAGGGCGAGAGTGCAAAAGGGCCTAACCCACACTTTTTTCGAAATTGAGTTTTTAATGGTTTCAGTTTGCCAAAACACGTCTTGTCACGTAGGCGTTGACCAAAAAATTCTAAAATTTTTTTTGAATTTTTTATGAATTTTCAAAGTTGGCCGAGGTCCTAACCCGCGGGGTAGCGAGAGTGCAAAAGGGCCTAAGCCCTCATTGCGCCTTATGGGGAAACCGTGTTTTTGTTCATATCGCTCAAGTTTAAACAAAAACCATAAGTCTGCGACGACATCTAGGGTGTTTAGCGTTAATGAGAAGCTTCAAGTAATTATCCTACGACAGTGTTTTTTGATTGTGTTTTCGTAGGTTATGTTGTGGCAGTTCAAAGTGCGATCGGTATGTTGACGTTTATGTAAATCGTTTTGTATTGGCAATTTTTAATCAAAATTTCAAAAAACCGCAATCAAGGCGTTGTGGAGTAATCCCCACTAATCATTTTCCACTTTAGTTCATTTCTCTAGATTGAAAACTAGCGGAGATAATAATAATAAATGTATTGTTTTATTCAACAATACATAATAAATGATCTGAAGGTCTAACAATCGTATTTTCAAACTCATAGTAAATGTGTATTATTGGTTTCATAAATTTGATTCATAAAAAACAGGAAATGAACAATAGCTGACCACGGCAAAGTGAAAGGCACCTTCGGGTTAGGCCCTTTTGCACTCTCGGCACCCCTTGGGTTAGGCCCATGAGAAATTCGAAGTCTCGTAATTCCGAAACTACTGCACCGAATCGCATGAAATTTGAACCCCTAAGAAATGCTATCAAGATCTAAAAGTGATTTCACTTTCAGATCAATACACTGAAAATTCGAAAAATGCGAACGTTTTTCTCGCGTCTTGAAAAATTTTGAAATTGTGGGTTAGGCCCTTTTGCACTCTCGCCCTTCATATGTAGTTTGAAATCTGTTTCGTTTTCTAATTGCAAACCTTTCTACCGATTTTAATGAAATTTTGAAACATTAACTCTCTAGATGCTCGGCATGATTCTAGGTTAAAAAAAGTTTAAAAATTATATAAGATTTCGAGATATCGGTCAAAATGTGAGACGGGGTTACCTTAGAAGGTCTTTATGCGATATGGGTATCAAATTAAAGGGGTTGCTTGGGGTTTTAAAAAGGAGGGGTTTTCAGGTACATAGGTGAGTCCGCTCCGAAAATATTGACCAAAACGTGGACCAGGAGTGACCCCAAAGGTAATTTCTGCTTTTTATGAGGATGCTATGGGAACTAGAAGCTACCACGTTATTGCATTAAATAGAATACATTTTTCTCCATACAGTACCATGCGTAACTAAAAAAAAAAAAAAGTGGTGTTATACCACTTGTGCTTTAAAGGGCTCATATGTAACTAACAAAAAACTATCTATTCATATTTCAGTTTTTTATTAATAATTTAATCAATTCAATTTTAAAAAAGTTTCAAACTTTCTTTAATACTTATTTCCTTGTGGTTGTTATTTGTCGTTGTTATCTGTCTCTCCCACTACCAGGTCTAACTGCCATAGCCGCTTTAAAAAAGAAACGCAAGAAGTTTTCATCGAGTAAAAATATTTGTCCCGTTAACGAATCCGTATCCACTGCCAATAATAACGGTGCGTCGGAGGCAGCATTGAACGACAAGGTTTTGTATATTTCTACTAGATAGTATTGGAGCAACAACTGTAAACGTACTCGTATAAACGAACAAACGACGAACCGAACGAATCCAGCACATAACGTCGTATGTGCACGTAAAAAATGTCTTAAACTAACTAGAAATGTAGATGATTTATGATTTGTAGTAGAGAAGGACGAAAAAATATGCTTTAAGATAATACAGGGTGGCGGAAAAAGTGTCTTCAATACATTCAAAGGCTATAAAACTTTGTTGTTGGTAGTTTTTTGTTGTTGGTAGCATTTGCAATGAGAAGCTTCAGAGGTCCGACGCCCAAATGGAAAGCTCGGAGTATGAGAATTGTATTTGGATTGAATGACACTTTTTGAGCTACCTGCGATTAAAAATTATTATTTTTTTTTTTTTAGTTTTCAATTGAGTTTAATACATTTCAGTTACACAAAATTCATTTTTATTGATTTCTGACAATTCTAGAAAATCTTCACGATTGTTGATTGTGAGCCGAAAAAAAAAACTGGACGATTTCCATTCAAATATTTCTAACCAATGAGAATTAAACTTTATTTTATCCTTTTTTAAAAAGCCAATTAGAAGTGGAAGAACTAATTTTTTTTTTTTACACATTCTGTCAAGTATAAACTTTCATAATCTTTTCTTAGACTTCTCAGTGGGAACGACATTTTAATGCCAAGTCTCCAGGGCTGACAATCGACCATCGTGATAGGAGTAAAACTGTTAGACTATTTTATTCTTACCAGACCTGTTAAATAATGATTACTAATCGTAATGATTACCACTTTGATTGATTATTTTCCTGTGAATTCATTTAATGATTAATTACTATTATTTCAAATTTTTAATGATTATTCCCCAATTAATTAAAAAATCAACATAATCATAATTTTTCACGATTATTAAAAATAATCAAAAAAATCGAATTTAATCAAAAAAAATTTTTTTCATTTCTTTTTTTTTTCCAGTAATCATAATTTTGATCGTGCTCAAGTTATTAGTTAGTTAGTTTTGAAAACAATTTGAATAATTATTACTCTTCAATTGATTACTAATCAAATCTAATAGGTCTTTTAACATTCAATTGACTTAACCCAACTGCCATCATTAACATTTACTCGCTTGTTATGTAAAACGAAGGCGACACTTTGGGGCTCACACACCCACAATCACTACAACAAAATAAACACACTCTGACATTTAAAAAAAATTTGTTTCCTACGATTGAGCGGCATCGCTACGTCAGTTTACCTAATAAGCTCATTAATTACGCTTCCACTAATCGCTATTAGTTTTCCTGTTTTCTATGTAAAATCAAGAATTGAACGTCAAACACTAACAAATCTTTTCTTTTCTTCACCCCTCTCTTAGGCACTTAAACGCGTCTCCAGCTATCCAGCCTCACATACCGATGGTGCTACGCCAAATGGCAAAGATGCCATGATCAACGCCAAGCCACGCCGCCACGAACAGACACAAAGTCAACATGACTCTGTCGAAACGTCAACGGAATTTACACTCTCCAATGAATCACATCATTTGGATCCATCCAATACGTCCGTCAATTCGCGTGAACCATTAATAAGTGGCAGTTATGCTTCGACAAGTATAATGGGTTAAATGACAGTTGGGTGAAACGAACTCGAACAACTCACATTTGATTGGACTTGGGAGAAATGTTGGATGATATTTAGTAATGGGCTTGAAGCATTTTTCAATGATAGAATTAAGTCAGCAACGAATACAGTTAGAAGAACAAAAAACCAAATTGATCTCACATTGTTATAAACGTACAAATAGGAGAATTCACTTAACCAAAAAAAAGTACAGAATCGTAAAAAAAGTATTAACAACATATTCATTCCTATACATATCCTAAATGCGCAGAAACTACAGAATGGCACGTCAAATTATAATTAAATTACAAATATACCCAGTTTCGGACTAACATAAAAAATGGATTTCAGCCACGGTCCGAAAAGGTCTTTAAGTTGCGAAGTCATAATTCTCGAATTTTGTGTTCCTCTTCTTCTCATTTTTAATATGTAAAAGGTGTTAGATGATTCCACCCCTTTAACTTGCTTTTCCTCGAATCTCAAAGTTTTTTATGTATCACCGAAACTGCACTTCAACTCCTAAGCTAAGACCTCCAAGCATTTGCAAACGATCTGAACATATCATCATTGTTATTATTGCATGCACTCTACAAACCCTAACTAAACATTACAATAACTACTCATATCAATGTTAAAAGTTGCCTTAGAAAGAAATTTTTTTATATATTTAAAACACGAATAACAAAGAATTTTAGATGAAAGTTTATGAAAATTATTATTTATTGATAAAAAAAATATGATTAAGAATATAAACTAATACTGTTTAAAACGAATGCGAAGCATATATGTATGTATGTATGATAAAAATTATGTTATAAATAAGTAGATATTTATTATTGTTTTAGTTAAATTATTGTATCGAACAAAGTAAACTGAAATCAAATAAAATATAACAACACTAAACTACAAAATTATTTTTACTAGCGAACTTGGGCACATGTTCGACTGAGGGTTCATTGAAGATGGTCGATTTTTCTACGTTTTCCGGCCAGTTATCAGTAACAAACGTCATCAGCCATCTCACCTAATTGATAGCTGATCGTGATTTCAAAAAATGATGGGATTCTAAGACCGCATTCTTCACCCGGCTCAAACTTACTGGGAGTACCATTTTCTCTTCTGACAGAATAAATCGCTATTAGTACTTATGCGACTATTTCATTCGCATAACTTGGCGTAGTCAAGTAACCAGTAAGAAGTCACAAGGTTGCCTAGTACACATTGAGCAGTAAATATTTAGTAAATTAAAAAAGCATTTAAATTGTATATTCTTAATAGAAATAAACTTTATTTTTTCACACCTAAAATTTGTAAATGCATTTTTCCTACTTTTTTTCGGTATGTTTGTTTGTTTATTTGTTTTTACAATCACTTTTTTCTTCATCTTTTTAGCATATAATAATAAACAAACAAAATCTTTACAACAGTGGACTATTGAATCATAGCAGTTTATTAATTGAATGAAATGGCAATAATTTTGCACTTCAAACTACATACATACAAAGTTTACTTAAAACTTAAAACCGAACGTAGTAAAATTATATATAATATTAATTAAATGAAATCCTGTAGTTAAATAGGTTAGGTTGAAGTGTACGTTTTTAATGGTATGGCTGTTAATTAATTGTTTAAAGATTTTATTGGTCAGAATTATATGAAGCTAATGCGGAATTCTTATGTTGCTATATTTTAGTAGTCGATGCGCGAACGTGTAGACTTTGAAGTGCCATATGAACGTCCCTCGCGTGTGCTGCGATCACGCTCAAATTTCTCATGTGAACGTTCGCGTGTCTCACTGCGTAAGTGCGGTGATTTTTCCTGCAAAAGTTTATTGAAATGAAAGTTAGAATTATAGTTAGTTTTTTTTAATAAATTTATAACTTACCCTTGTATGATATTTATCACGTTCACGTACATCATCATCATCGCCATTTTGCACTGAAGATAAGATTGAGGAAGAGATGTTTAACATTCGTTTGAGCTGAGATATGTTTGTTATTTAGTTACCTTCTCTGCGTCGCTTATGCTCAGCGACGGAGCTCTCTTCGAGTCGTTCACGTTTACGTCCCATTTTACGTTCCTTACGTGCATCCTTCTCCTCGTCGCTTAGCTTTTCTTTACGTTCTTTATTCTTTAGGCCGCGTTCTTTTTTTGTACTCTCAACCAAATCATCTAAAACTTGTTTCTGTAATTAGACAAAATTAAATTATATCATATTTCTATAGAATTCCGCAATCACGTACTTCATGCTGCGTGTCTTTGTTTATGGTTTTTATTATTTCTTTTTGTTTTTTTTTCGCTCTTGTTTTGTTGCATTTGTTAGTAGAAAAAAAAACTAGCCTAGGTAAATATTTTTTGTTAACTCATATCTATTTAAATGCCGCCTGTTTTCTTTATTTTCTCATTCTTTGTATAAATTTTAAATACTTATAACACAACCACCCACACACCCACCACTACCCACTTACCGACCGCAGCAATCATCTCAGCTCGCTTATGACCAACGGCAAACAACAAAACAGCACAAGTAGTTTTAGCAGAAATGTGGGACAGCGTTAAGCGATACTTCAAAATGGTGTATAATATAACATCATTGATGATTTTTACACGGACCAAGTTGATGGAACGAATTTATGTGACTATTACTAGTCCACGACAGTGATTATTTGACTTATTTTGGATCAGCAGAATAATTTAAGTAATGAGACTTTTAAGCACAACGGCGAAAACGATATATGCAGTTCATCTTTCATTATTAAACATTGTTAACACTCCCTTTAGTTTTGGATGATGTTGCCCGAATAGACAGTCCTTGATTGGTATGAATACCGGTCCTGAGCACAGTCACTTCATCTTATGCATATGGTTCAGAGACTCTTCCGATCGAAAATCATCCTTTAGTGAAAGAAGCGAAAGAAAGAGTTCTTCCGTTCAAATTTAAAGTGGTGAAGTAAGTCGTTTGAGAATGCCAACTTTTTCGTTCTCTTAAAATCTTCCAATCGATGAAAATGAGCTGAAGCATCCGAAACACCAAAGCAAAGTCGCATTATTCGGCTCAATATTGCTCTTTGTGTCTTACATCGTTTTGATTATGCTTTTGAGTGTGTTGTTATTGTTTTTCAGCAATAAGACTTAGGAGTTAGTTTTAGGGAGTTCTACGGGTGTCGTTCTGTTGTAGGAAGAGTTATCGAGCACTGCAATTATTGTTGTAGATATCTCGCCTTCTGTTAGTGATGATAGCCATTGATATTGGTTTAGATTTGTACATTACTCCTGTTGATGTAGTGTCATTGTAGTTATACATTTATTAGTCTTCCAGTTGGAAGTGTTGTTGTATTTATGTTGTGTATTATAACTATCATTTTTATTTAGTTTTCTTTATTATTACTTGTTAGTGTTGATTAAGTTGCATTGTAGTTGTCAATATTATTGTTGGTGTAATTTATATTTTATATGTTGTTGACAATTTTGTTGTTGTTTTCGCATTAAAACTCAATGTCATTCAAGATCAATCAACCAAGGGTTTTCAAGTTCATGTAGGGTATCGTATTTCCCTCGTTGAAACTGCATCCTCTTGCTACACAATTTTACTAGTTCAGTATTATCGTTGTAGAGTCAGTTTGACGCTGTTAAACGTTCGATAGTTGTTGTTGTTGTTATTGTAGTGTTCTATAGTTCTCACTTGATAGATGCAAAATCAAATGAGTCCACATTTCTACGCTTTTATGATGTTGTTATGGTAACATGAAAACTAATTGAATGGCGTCCAATTGTCAGTGATTTTTTAAACTCTCATCTAATAGAAAGTGCGGCACATAGCAATGATATCCAAAATTTCGAAATTTAAATGCTTCGCTGGTAGGATTTTCTTCTCTTTAATTTTTATTTTATTGTTGTTGTATTTTTTGTTGTTATATTTTTTGTTATTGTTGTTGTTATGTGGTTCAAAAGCTTTCCTGGAAGTATTTTTGTCTTTTGTTCTTTTAATATCGTTGTGGTATATTTTCTTCTTAAAAGAGATCCTTCTTCTTTATTGTTTCATCTTCCTTTTTCTTCTTTCTTCCATATTTTTGTTCTTCTCTTTTTTCTAATACATTATTTTCTTTTCTCTTCCTATCTATTTTTTTTAAATCCTCTTTTTTCCTTTGTGTTATTTCCATATCTTCTCCCTGCCTTCTTCATGCGTTGTTCTTTGATCTTCTCAATATACTATATTTCTTAGTATTTTTCTTATTCATTCCTTTTAGCCTTTGCCTTTGTCAACTTGTTCCACTAGCTCGCGCTAACTTTGAAAATACGTTGTCAATTTTAACCTTTGAAGTAGCCCTGAAGCCGGTCATCGATGTTTCGAAAGCCGAAGAGTGGTTCTATTCAAAGTTGAGTTGTATTTGTTGGTATGATTCATCAGTAAAACGTTGAAAATGCATCCTCTGAATGGCTACGTTGTATTCTGTTTTTATAAGTTGGTTGATGTTGGACGCTTACAATAGAAGTTAAAGCTGATTGAATACTTATGTTGCAGTGTTGAGTGTTGGTCGTATCTAATATTCCTTGGTGTCAGACAACCTAAGTTGAGCATCTTTCTGTCAATAATGTAACTGAAGTCCAACTCACAATTCTTATGGTCACGGTTGTTTGCAATGTTGTTGTTGTAGATATCAGGTATACATAGTTGTTGCTGCTCTTATTGTTGTTTATTCCCTTTTCCGGTTTGTTTTCGTATTTCATGTCCAATTTTCTCCAAAGATTTTAACTAATGTAGTGGCAGTTTTGTCGCATTATCATAAATGATAGGTTGTCATATTTCATTTGATGTCAACTGTTAAGCGTCGTGGTAATTGAAGAACTTTGATGAATATCGAAATATCGCAATTTTGCCGAACTAATTTCATTGCCCAAGTAGTCCACTGCTGTCATTTCATATAATCCTTATCGAAGTTGATTACCACCTTATCTAGCACATTTGCATACTAAACTTACATAACTACTTACTTACTAATTTCAGTTTAAGTACAATACTTAATAGCAAAATTACTTTATATAAGAATTTTTTTCTACAAAATGACTATATATCACAATGGAATGTGTATGATCAAAAAAAAATATACTATTGTGACATTTTCAATAAACACATACTTGTTTTTTCTAATAATTGAAATGCCTGTTTTTCGTATTTGATGCATTTTTTGTTAAGTTCATCAACGCTCTTTTTAATTTTTTTAAAGTTGTATATGCACATGCATATGTCTTTTTTAGTTTTTATATTCAAATGTATATATTCGAAATGTATCACTTTACATAAAAATATTTTTTCTATAGGTGCATGGTATGTAGCATATTTGTTGACTTTTTTCTGATGGTGTTTTTCACATTTTTTAGGCTTTTTTACTATTTAATCTATTCCACAAGCAAGCTTATTATTGAATGGGTATTTCGAGGCTTTGTACAGCTTGATAGGTAGTTTGTTGTCTTATCTACTGATCGCGTTCTTGAATACTGGGGTGTGGGCACAAATCGTTCAGTCCTTGTTTATTTTCACTTCGCTCAGGAAATTTTGCTTCAATGTCGATTTTTAATTTAAGTGATGGTTTTTTGTTTTGAAAACGTATTGAATTTATCTTTTTCTTTTTTGCGTTTTTGTTTAAATATTTGCTGACGTTGCTACCTACTACTGCTAGTTGTTGTATATTTGCTCTTGATGTTGTTGCCTTTGGGACGATTCGCTAGCTATATGCACATGTAGAATTAATTGAGGAGCTTCCTTCGTTGGTTTTTTTTTTTAATTTTAAAATTTTATCACTTATACAACTGATTTGAGCTTTGATCTGCTGCTTCCCACAAGGTATATTCCACTCTCTGTCTCGCTTTGTCTTAGCAACTACGTTTGCACCAAAATACTAACCTTTGAATTTGACGAAGACGTTGTTGTGGAATCCACTTTGCGACGTTTTGTGTCTATAAAACAATTTCAGAAAGAAAGTAAAGATTAGTTGCAAGGTATTGTGTGAACTCCATAGCAGAAGTGAAACTTTCTAGTTCCCTGATTTTTTTTTTATGTTAAAGCTGTCTGGCTAAACAATTGCATCCACCGTTCGCATAAAAGTTTCACTTCAAAATATTTTTCCTAAAAACAATTTTATTGCACTTACCTTTTTCATATTCAATTAAGTCGTGACTACGTCGATGCATTGTTGAACCATTACTCTCATTCGATACCGAACTCAAATCTCTGGCACGTTCACGTTCTCGCTCCCGCTCTCGATCCCTCTCACGTTCCCGTTCATATTCAATATGTTCATGTTTATTATCTATTATTTCAATGTGCTCCACAGCTGGTGAATCTAGACGATATATGCGTTCTTCCCCACGTCGTTTCTCACGTTTGGAACGAGTGGAAATCATTGTACTACCACTGCATCCACCAGTAGTAACACTCGTTATTTCGACATCATCATTGTGTGTGATGCGATGTTCACGCTCGCGTTCTCTTTCACGGATCTCACGTTCACGTATTTCTCGCTCTCGTTCACGTTCTCGTTCGCGCTCACGTTCACGTTCTTTCTCCCGTTCCCTTTCTCTTAGTTCTCGTTCACGCTCTTTTTCACGTTCACGTTCTCGTTCACGCTCACGTTCACGTGTACGTTCTTCCTTTTTAACATCCTTTAATGAACGACTGCTACTACGTCGTTCACTATGATCACTACGATCGCTGATCACAATTGGTGCTGATCTTGTTTCGGGTTCAATTATTGTGGTTATAGTTGTTATGGGTTCACGGTCCATTTTGATTATTTGCTTCACGGATTTCTCTTTTTCACGTTTTTCTGTTGAAGTAAATATTTTCAATTTATATCAAGATCAAGGGAGAACACTAGGCTATGTTCAAGTTGTGATGGTTGCGACAGTTTTACATACATATTATGATTGCGCATCACATGAAAAAAATGTTGAACAATGTTTGCAATATTGCAGCATACTTTTTAGGTAACTTACCATTAATTTTCACATCACCATTGCTCACTTGCTTTGCTACTACAGGTGTAGCTTCATGTTGTTGTACGGTCGTTACTTGCTGGGCGACTGGCGTAGCTTTTGGAGTGGTAACATCCACTAAGTTAATTATATTTGTATTAGTGTTTGAATTGTTTGCTACAGATGCTGCTGTGCCAGCACTAGCCGAACCACCTGCATTGACTGCAGAAGTAGTTGCAGCTGTTGCACTTGCTGCTGCGCTAGCTGCAGCCGTATTCGCCGATTCAACTCGCATTTGGCGCTCTGTAACTTGATGAAAATCACTCTCTTTTATCATATGTGCCGCCTTCGTTTTTAACTGTCCAATATAACTGGAAGCTATAACAAATAAATCTGGCCTTTTACTTTTCTCTTCCTCGCGTACTTTTTCTACTTTCCGCTCTATAATTTGTGATAATTTCGCTAATACAGGATAATGCGGTAGTATACGCATAAGAATGATTAAAGCATTACGAATTTGCATATAATCCTTCGAGTCCAAGCAAAAAACAATGGCTTTCGTAATTTTATAATGCCATTTATGACAAACATGACGATAATTTTCATAGCCAACATGATCATTTGCTTCGGAAAATTGATTACTAACACGGAATTTTGTAACAAAGCCAGGATAATTGGCGCATTCCTTATTAAAAACAGCTTGATCTGCATGCCATCGCATAACAGTTTCCAACATAGCGCAAAGGAAGCGTCCGTAACGTGTGGCCTCGTTTTCGGTGCACGAAGTGACTGAGTATGTAATGTCGCAGAATATCTAGGCGGGGAGGCACAGAGTTTAAGAAAGAAATTAAAATATTAAAAATTTGGCTTGATATGTCATCAACTTACCCGATCATAGCAAAGTAATGTAGAGAAATTTGCAGCTTTTAGATTATGTATGGTATGTACGAATTTAGCACAATAAAGCGCATCAAGGGCAGTAAAGGTACATCTATTTGAGCACAGAGAGCATAAAATATTTAAATTTTTTCAGAATACAAATTGAGTTCAGCAAAAATATTCACCTTGGAAATAGACACAATTGCAAAAATTGCGTTATGGTCTCGTTTTTCGCCGATTTTGCGGAACGCGAAAGGAACCAATTGTCCTTTTGTTGTTGTAATCGTTGTAAAATCTTATCAACATGCTCTTGCTGTTTCTTACGTTCATCCTGTAACTTATCCATTAAAGCGATATAACGCTCTTGTTCTTTCTTATTTTTAGAGGCGTTCTAGAAATTAAAATCAAATCATTAATATGAATCATTGTGACATAATACTAATTCCACTGTGCAACAAATTTAAAGATTTTGCAAGGATGTGGAACGATTCCAACTCATAATGGAAGACATATAGCATACCAAATAGAAAAATCTACAAATTTGAATACATTTTAAAGACTAAGGGAAGTGAGGACGTTAGTTGCGGTCAAAGTAAGAATTCTAATTTGTTTTTTCTATCTTTCACCATGTGTTGGCGTCCAACAAACACCAAAGGATATCACACAGTGTTTTTTAAAATATGTTTGTATTACCGAGTCCTTTGATTCAGCTGCTTGTAGTGAAAGTTGCTTTAATTTGGAAATTTCTTTTTGATAACTCTCGGCGGGTACTTGCAAATCATACATACTAAGCGACCAAAAGGTAACCAAAAATTGTGGACTAATATCCTCCCAAACCTTGGGACCATGTAAAGGGCGCACAGATTCAACAATAGGACTCATTATCAAATTAGTTGCTTCTAAATATTTTTGTAATTTTTGATTGGTGGTAAGTTTTTTTGCATTAGGATCGGCTTTGCGTAGCTGATCGTACTTTTGCTGTAGACGAGAGAAATTTGAAATATTTATCAATGACATACAAATAATTTTATATTTATATTAACTCACATTAATTTGATGCGTAAACATTGGGCGCGCCAAAAAGAATGCTACATCTGAATTTATGTGATATTCCTGTAACATGGCAATAATCGATGGCAAACGTTCAACATATTCATCTACTGAATAAGTGGAACCAAGAAATGTACCAAACTGTACTAAAGTATCCTGACATTGATCGTAAAGTTTACCAACGAGTTTGAGATGACTTTGTGCTGTCTCACGATAAATGACACAGTGCTTTTGTTGAGCCATTAACAAACAAATGCCAACAGCTAAATCATTATTGGCCAAAGCTTCTTTAAGGCGCTGCGAAGATTTCTTAGTATTACGTACTTGACTGAAATACCCGGCCTAAAAAAGGAGAAGAAATGAGGTGTAAGTATGTGGGTTGAGTCAACTAAATGTAACAAAATAAAAATAAGAAAATATTTACCTCACCACGCAACAATTCACCGCCACACATAGCATTTAAATGTTCATTAGTCATTTCTTCAGCCGATTCAACGCCAGCCATTTTTTGCACAATTTCCTTTAGGATAAGCAAGTCCAAGCTTTTTAAACACAATGAAAGATAAAAAGTGAATTTGATATTTATTTAGACAGTTAAAGTTTTTATAAAAACCAACCTTTTCTGCGACTTCAATTGATTGGCTACATATTGCAACAATCCACTCAGTTCAATATTATATTTTTTAAATATAGCACCGCAAAACGAAGCTAAACTTTGTAGCCATAATGAGATTGAAGTGCCATCATGCTTGAACCGATCTCTATCAGCCATTGCTAGTGCCTCAATTAAGCAATATCCCAAGCAATCAAATGATAGTGAGGTGAGATATTTTAATGAATCCACAACAGGACCGATCAAATTGTCATATATTTGAATTTGTAGCAAAATCTGCAATAACAGCAGTGTTTAATTAACCTTATTTAACTGTTTTTTACTAGAATATATAAGAGTTTAAAACCTACATAGTCAAAAAGAAATCCAGGTGCACAATGACTTAATTTGCCAATTAGACGACCAATGGGCTTAAAATTCTCCTTGCTAACACGTTTCATTAGACCTTTTATATGTTTGTGCGCTAAGCCACGCCGACGTATAAGCACCGGATGCACTTGATATGTATCGTTCTTCCAGCGAGCATATAAGCTATAGCTGTATTACGAAATTAAAAACAATGTAAAAATGATTTGATTATTAGAGTTCAATAACCATTTTCTATATCATTATAATGTCTTACCGAAAATGATATGGAAAGTATTTCAACACAGTCCAAATCTCTTCAGCCATTGGACAATTACAGTCTAAATAAGATAATGCAGGCAATATAGCTGCATCCATTACAGTCATTACTTCGAAATAAAGCGTTTCGGCTTCGGTGTTAGGCGTAGGTGCATTCAAACTATCCACACCCATATCGGTCATTATTGTGCGCAATATACGTATTAGCTTATACATAAGCACTGTGTCATAATGCAAAGATGGTCCGAGCGCTATCGCCATAGGTATTGTATAATTACGTAGTTGTGAAAATTCACGTGCTTGCAATTTTTGCAATAGTTTCTTATCATCACTCAAACGCATACGACGTGACGTATGCGATTTAAAACATTTTTCCGTATACAAATAATCAATAGAAATATGTATTAATTCGGCAAGTGCTCTAGCTATGGGTTCATGAACCATAACCGATTGCTCGGGTAGTTTTTTTATAATTTTTAAAGCATTTTCCCAATCACCAATTCTTAGTAGACCTTCACATAAGCCAAATTTTTGATTGGCATGATACTTTTCCTGTACGTGAGAAAACACATAAGCTTCAATGAGAATATTTTCAATAATAATATCCACAATACTTTAATTACCACATCATATGGTTTTTCCACTTCAGGTTCTGCAGTTTCTTTATCTTTATTCGTTACAATGATGTTTAATTTGCGTACATATTCTTTCGCCTCTGTTAAATCACTCTCCCATTCGTTGATAATCGTTTTATCAATGGGTGTGAGCTTTAAATGGAGATACAAAAATTTAAGTTGATAATGATAATGAACGTTGTTCAAAATTTTTGAAACATCATTGTTTTGTGGATTTCATTCTAACTTAGGATGAAAGAACTAATAATTTTTTAAAAATGTATGCTTATTCGCAAAATTTCTTGAGGGATCTTTGCAGACCGAGTTACTCATTTTCATACTGATTTCGGAAAATAAACTGAAGTTATACGGAATTCATTTTCCCAAATACCAAGAAAACAATGAAACTTTTTGGGTTCTGTTTTAAAAGTACCAGAGTCTAAAGAAAAATCTGACTATATAGAGACAATTTAACATAAAAAAATTTGAGTTTTTTAGGACTTAGTTCTTTGGTCCTGAATTGAAATCAATCCACTGCTCTATAACATATCCAGTCCTACCCATTGATAAATATCATGCAGCTCGATAACACCATATTTCAGTAGTAACGAACAAACATGAAAGAGCGAACGTGGCGTTCTTGTATCGGCGAAATAACGAAATTTATAGCCAAGTACTTCACAAATAATTGAACCATTCGGCATATACGCACGTAGCAATGGTATAAAAAGCTGCCTTCGCTCTGGGCGTGTCTCAAATGATTCAATTATTATGTCAAGTACACGATTTGGATCTAAATTGAAACAGCCTATAAAAAGTGAAAAAATCGGTTAGTATTTGTTTAAAAAAAGTACTTTTTAACGTAATTAGCTAGTTCTTGTCTCTTACCAATAAGCGATTTAATTATATCCATAATGCTATTTGCATTTACACCTTCTTCAAAATCTTGATTGAGCTCAGTAATTAGCTTGGCATAACCTTCGCTTTCCTCGCGAAAGAGATTAAAGCGACGTTGTTTATAACTGAAAATTAGTGTATAATAAATAATAAATTTAATAGTGGTAATGTAGTTTCAAAATATTGTTGTATCTACTTACTAAAGTTTTGTTTTAATTTTAATAAATTTGGTGTAAAACACCTTATTTTTTACTATTCCTACATCTTGTAATGTATCTATTTCTAAACGCTCTTTTATCAGCTTATCTGAAATGACTTTATCGAGATCTTTAACTATTTGGCTAAACATTAGACGCTCCTCTTGTATGCCATCGTTCATAAGCGATGTCTCAGCATCCAATATATTCACAATATCCAGTATCACCGATGAAAAATCAGCGTGCAGTGTCTGAAAGAGAAAAATATACGTTTTACATCAGAGGTTTGTAAAATCCAGAGTTTATTGCAACTTAAAATAAAATCAAAATTTTCTATAGTGCGTGGATAATGTCGTTCGAGATTTTACAAAGTGGACAAATTATACTGATGGAGATTTGAAAATAACAAACAGGGCAAGACTTTCTACTAGATCTTATCGTCTTATCGATGATAAATTCCGCCATAGCGATAGGTTTGAGACTACATTCTGGACTTGAGGTATGCAGACCTCAAAGGAGAAATTACGAATGTACGCAAACCAACTTTGTCGTACAGCAAACGGTAGCATGTTTATCCCTGCAGACGCCTTTTATAATTTTCAATCAGTTTCACTAAGTTATCTTCCTTACATTTAGGTTTGAAAGCGTGGCTTTTTTCCATATTTAGATACATACAAGTAACAGCTACTCACCACAACATCAGCTAATGTATTCAACACCGTATCCTTCTTCAAAGTGCAACGTAGTCCTTGCCATAGTAGATCATAAATTGCCCTGGAGATCCCAAATTTAAAATCACCATTCTTGCCAAATATCGGATTATCATTTTCCTTGATTTGTTGCTTTAAGAACTTCAAACTATAATAAAAATGGATTTTTGTGTAAGCTATATTTGTAGTAAGCCACATTTCACTTCTTTCATATAATTTCCGGCCACATACAATTCACTCTTTCCTGTCTTTTCAAAGTTCTTAAATACATCCGCACTCAGCTTGGCATCCATGCTGTATCTCGTACGTCCCACGGCTTCGACAGCGACAACGTTGGTGTTTCCTTCAGACGCACTTGTACTGTCACGGCTAGTCGTAGTCAAGGCGCTATCCCCACCAGCGGTCCTACTTTTGTTGGAATTACAATTTTTGTGGTTATTTTTGGTATCCGCATGCGGCTCTACCTCTCTTGATGCCACGCAAGTGTCAATATTGCCTACACCTTCACAGTTTCCAACTTTAGTCGTGGCCTCCGTTGTCGCCGTCGCTGCGCCAGCCGTCTGCACCTTGGTAGAATTTCGCAGCCGCCTCATGCAGAAGTAATGAACAAAAATCGAAAGAATCTAAGAAAAAGTGCAGCGGTAACTGTTTTTCACACTTTTTCCGTATAAAACACACAAAATATGCACGAATATCTCAAATTTTATGTGGAAAACGAAATTTTATTTTCTATAACAAATTGAGCATTTTAGCTGTCAAAATGAAATTACTTAAACACTTGACATTTGTCAGCTTTAGAGAAGACGAAGAGTGACATTATGGAATCCACTGTGAATGAGACATGGTATTGCTGACAAACTCAAAGTCAGGTGGCGCTGCTGGCAAATTTAATTTGAAGCGGCCTTTTGCAAATGTGGGATAAGACACCCAATCGCCTAGGCAAATGCCACATTCACACCTCTTCTAGATTTCGTATCCCAACTTCATAATTGGTCCTTTAGTCTTAAGTCTTATAATATCAAAAGCAACCCAGGCGCAGAGATAGCTCCTTAAAATGTCAAGCCGAGTGTGTGCATTTCCTAGCGCCGCTTACCAAAGTGGATATCAATCCGATAGGTTTCATACGATGGAGATTGGGATAATATAGATGACTTGACGCCCCGACAATAAATCGTACGCGGGGACAGCCGGCCTTGTACCTTCCTGTTATTGGAACAATAGCTGCGCTTGGCGTATATCCGCGGTAAGTTACAAATGTGGAAAGAGGTTTCAGGGGCGAAGAAATCGGGAGTTCAGCAGCGTAGCGAATAATTCTCAGAAGGTGAAGGATATCATTCTACAGTATGGATCCATCCTAAACTCTTTGCATATAAACATATTCTAAAAAAGAAACCACCTAGATGTTTAGAACTACAATGTGCAAAAGTGATGGCAACTCGATTTTTGATCTACGGATATGATGCCTTAAATCTTTCTTCTATTAAACTAGAACCCAACAAGCTCCGCCTGGTAGCAGAGCTCCCTTGTGTATTCACTTTTATTCCTCCTGGCTGAACACGAGTGACTTCAACCGTCTAGGTATGCTCGAATTGCCACACTTAATCTTCTTCTCTCTGCAATGACGTGATTCCACATCAGCTGGTAACCTGATCTTGCTAATAAAAAGGTTAGGAGGGCGTAAGAGATGGTATTGAGAAGGGGCACGCAACTTTTAACTCCTTAACACGAGGTCTAACTAACCTAATGAATTCATTGAAAAAATCATTTCACTGTCTCCTTTTCGTTTAACAAGAACCACGCCCACAAAAACTTGTCGGGGTGTGGTGGTTGAAGTGGAAACAAAATGAGTATGTATTGATATTTAGCTATGCAACAACTCAACATCTAGCTAGGAATAACTGTATACATACGTATCATGTGTATTAGGGCGGCTCAACCTTTTTTTCGTTTTGTCAAGTTATTTTCAGAATCTATAACATATGACTTGAAAGTGAAAATGTATGTCTAAAATATATTTTGCAGTTGGACCATGTATCAGTCAATAGAACAAAACTGTGTGAAAAATTTTTGTTATTTATTTTTTCACAAAAATATTTACAAAACATGTGAATTTTGGTATTCTGTCGGCAAAAAGTATTTAACTACGATATTTAAATATTGACGCTATTGAACTGAAATGCTACATTTACACTTAAATATTGATCCTCCCTAATATGCTTACGTACAAATCATTCGTGTAAATTTTCCATGCCCACCAACAGCAGCCAACAGAGGGGTGGGCAGAGCCAGTAGCCATTCTTTACTGCCTTTACCGCTTACTCGTTAAACGGGTGGGAAATAATCATACAATAACTTTCGTTCCTCACTCGCATTCACACTTTGTTGGTATTCAGCGGTAAATTGACCGTACAAAAAACATATTCATTGCCATGTCTCAATTGGAGCTTGGCACAATTCAAAAGAACAAATTACTTGTTATGAAACAACAAATAACATAAAATTTCGCGAAGACACACCGCCAACGAAAGCCGGTTGGATTTCGGCATTGTTTGCCGTGCCTTTAGCGGCCGAAACAAATAGCGAACAGCGAACGAGACCCCGCCAAAAGAGTTTTGCTTCCCTCTTTTCTACCAGGGGAACAGAAAATTAACACGCTTCTTTGACGGCAAGTAAACGAACGAAATGATGGCGTGTCATTTGTTGGTGTGTGCAAGTGTGGCCAGACTGTCAGAAAACAAACAAATTCTAATGGTTTTTCTTTTTAACATCTACATCACATCTTCATTTTCAATATGCAAAAAACAAGTGATTTAGTGGGTTCTTTTCGTGTTATTGTTAATTTCGAATCATTATACGAAACTCCACCAAGTTTACTGATGGAAAGTGAATTATTTTCACCAATTTCACTTTTATTGTTATAAATAAAATATATGTATCAAACTATTTACTGCCTTGAATATCCGATTTCACAAAATTGTAAAAAATTTTAGAATTTTTAAAGTACTCAGAAATTAGTGACTGGAGCTTCTTTTCCTGTCTCTCCAAGGAAAAGGGGTCATCGAAGTGAAAAGCATATTTGGACGCATGAAAATCGGTAACGTGAAAATTGGATTTCTGTCAAGCTTTTTACTAAAAAAAGTTGATATAAATTATATTTTTTTAGTTAGTTTTATTTCAACACAAACAAATTTTTTTCTATTGAGAATTTTATCCTCAAAGCCTGTGTAGATTTCTATCAAGACTTGTTGAGTAACTCTAGAAATACTGAAAAACTTTTTTAAAAACGAGAAAAACTGCTTACTAAACTAAACCATAAACGATATTTATACCACTTAATCGAAAAAATCATTTGTCTACCTTTTACTGAACAATTTGTTTATTTTTACTTTTTTATTTAACATTTTAAAAGTTTCCCTTTCACTTACTTGAAAAACATGGGTACTATTTACCCCCGGCCTTTCATAAATTTTATCATATGTGATAAACGTTAGTATGTCGTTTAAAAAATTATTCATATTCTAACCTTCCTCAGCATGTTCTTTATAATCCTTTATTTCATATAAAAACAACAGAATTTATTCCCTGAATTAGACTTTCAAAATCACTCCAACATAGCGTATTGGTTTCTTATGCTGCACGGCTAGTTTATATGCCAAGTAAGGACAAAGCTTTTTTCATGCCGAAATTGTAAAATATTCCTTAAGTTCTTCTATATGTATGTAATCAAAACTTCTCATTAAATTTTACACAAACATAGTCTATAATACCTTCTGTTACTTGGGTCAAATTTAGACATTATTGTATCGCTTTATTACTTAAACTTTTTACATACGGCAACATCAGTTGACTATTTGGTTGTGTACCTTTAAATGCCATGCGCAAGAGTGAGGTTAATGCACATATCGAATAGGCGTTGGCAAAAATGAAGAGTGAATGAGATGACAAGTGGGGCAGTGCCACATTTTGTCAAAGCTACAAGAAATGGAATTTGTAATATTCGGCATACAGCAACTGAAAAAGCTGGGTGCCTGATATGTGACGCGCGCCGAGATACAACACCTCAAATGTTTGCGACCACGTAATCAAACGGCATAGGGTGACCAACGTGCAGCAATTTTTTATTTGTGTGCCGCACTGGCACCATTGAAATTTTAAGTCTACAGAAGAAGGAATTTATTTTGATTTTATTTAGACTGAAAATTTAAGGTTTTGGATACTCTATTTGGTTTTTTTATAAACAGCTTTTAGTTGAAAAAAGTACTTAATAATTAAGAATTGAAAATACATACATAAAATTAAATCTGTTTCAGGTTTTAATGGAAAAAATAACTTTATCAATTAAATGTTGTGTACGACTCCGGATCTCCATCTCATCAGATAGAAGTTTAATTGTGGCATAAAATCTGAGAATAATAAAAATACAAGTGTCATACTCTGATACTCATTAGACATATTATTCTTCTTCTTTAAATGGCTATCTAACCGCCTGAGCGATTTTGACCATCCAACATACATAACTCGCCAGTCATTTCTTCGTTGCGCCAATTGGAGACCCCACGCGATTGCAGCAGCCGGATTCCCGTCATCGCTAAAGCTTAATCTCGATCGCCAAAAATCTCTTAATACATTTTGGCAACTTTTGGCGACTTTTGCGATTCCAGTGAATGACAATCTCCTAAAATCTCCATTTTTGGTTCATTTTGATTCATTTTTTTGGCACATTTAAGCGATGAACACGAATGAACCAGATAACGTCATTAGCTGTTTTTGGCGACTAATTTAGCTAAGTTTGCGATTCTGGAATTTCAGCCATCTCGTAAAATCTCTATTTTTCTCCTAAAGCATGCTTATTTTGGCAACCAAAAAAATCTGTTGCTAAAATACAAAATATATGATAAAATGTTAGAATTAAGTTTTTTTATGTCAAAAAAACACTCATTGACATAAAATATATGCCATTTATAAGAAAAATAGAAATTGGTAATTGTTTCCTTTAGGAAACAACTGCTAAACCACGTCCCAAAAATGTGGAAAGGAGTATCAAAGAAGCGTTTTCACCTCTTATATATATAACTTTTAGGACACTCGTGGCTTGGAGATGCTAAGAAACATTTCTGAAATTGTCTGTAGTTAAATTTTTCAGTGTTCTCGGCGCCCAAAGTATGGGGTTTACATCTAGTAGCATTTGTCTATTTCCGGCTATTTTTGGTGATTTATGGCATGTAAGGAATCACAACTAAATTGACAGATGACGGTGCTATCCCAGCGCCATCAAGCGAAAAGATAACCGTACTACATTTTAGCTAGGCGACTTGCGTTTCAGAATCGCAAATTAGCGAAATCTCCTAATTTTTTGAGAGTTCATTTGCTTTGGCATTTTAGCGAATTTTAGCAATTAGGCGATAGCGATGACTGGAATCCGGCTGCAGGTCGGTCTCCACTTGGTCGTTCCATCGGAGGGGTGGTCTTCCTCTTCCGGCGGGTGCCGATATATGTATTATGTTTTTCCATACCTCAAGTTACAGATTTGGTAAATCATGCTGGCAGCCCTGCTTGAAATACGACGTTTGTGTGCAAATATTTCAAATGTGTGTTGTCTGACGTCGTCGCGGGGGGTTTGTTTACGTTTGCGGCTATTGCTCGTGTTGCTTCGTTGCGACACAACAATTTGGATTTGCTATAAGAACGCTGGAGCACAGAAGAATTAGTAGCTGAAACAGGGATGAAATAAACTTGTATAAATTACCCACATATGGATGGAAGTGCAAGCTTATATACATACATATGTATGTACATACATACATACATGTTGCTCTATTCTAGTAAGTATAATGAGGTAAGTAAACATTTTAGATTTTTACAATAATAAAAAATACTACTTAGCAAATCTTTACTTGAGAGTATTTACTATTCAAATGAGAATTTTAAGACATTTAATTTCTATGTAGTGAGGAACTTCATAAACGCGTCTTCTAGGCACAGGGTCCGGTGCTTTAAAGGCTTTTGAATACTTTTGTCAAACCATACCTATTCAATTAATCGTAGATTGCCTTGTTGATAGTTTTCCCTTATACCTACATAATTTTTTTAAATCTAGTACCTAGGTACAATCAAGCTGATTATAGAAAATACCACCAGAGAAATGATTAATTAAATTTATGGAGGTAACTGAGAGACATGCGTGTGTATTTATGTCATAAGAAATCACCTGTGTGAAGGAAGGTTTAAAAAAATTGAGTTTCACTTATTAGGACAGAATAGGGCAAAATCGTCAGACGTTACCGAGCTGCAAGTACTCAGTAAATATACGCTCATTGAGCACTAATCGTATCGTGCTTTCGATTTTCATATTAAAATTGCTTTTTCTGTCACTTTTCATATGCTCCCCTAATCAAAACAAAAAGTCGGCCAATAGCAATGCTATCAACATAGGATTCCTACCACCACTTCGATCGAACACAATGAAAATATAAAATTAATACACCAGCATACCTACTTAAATAGGCGCTTAATAAATGCTAACCACACATTCGCACAACTCAAAACAGCACCAACAACATATTTTCGTTAGCTCATTTATTTCCGGTTTTTTGTATTTTATTTTATAGGCTCGAAATGCTTATGAAATTATCTGCCAATAGCATTACATTGCAGCTGAACTTTTAGGCCAATCATCAACGCTTGGACTCCACCCTCTCTAAACGGGATTGTAGCAAGCCTAAAGGTAAGTAGTAGTTGGTACTCATACACTCAAATAGTAGGCACTACATGCATACAAACATGCAACAAAAATGGTCAAAACAGAAAAGCACAACGACCCAAATTGTGGGCTCCCATTCCCCATTACTCCCATTCGGCTGCCGTGCAATAGTTGGCAAAGCAAAAACTAAGCAATCGGTTGGTCGGCTGGTCATTTGAACACATTAACTACGAAGGGTGTGCTGTGGGGAGTTTTGGTGGAATGGCCTATTGTTGTAGCATGCTGAAGTGGCAAAGACGATTGCAATGGTTCCGATTAAATCTCCAATCAAAACGTTGCAACTTATTTGAGTGTGGGTTTAGTTAGGATGACTGTCTTGTCCTGTTTGTGTTGTTGTTGCTGTTGCAGTTGCTGTTGCAGAATTTCATATCACAGACTGTGTACTTTATATTTAATGACATATTATACCTACATATTGTAATGAATCGTAAGCATGTTGGTACATTAGGATGACTCGCTAACACACATGTAAGGTTTTCCCATTGAAATGCTTAATACCATTTATCATTTACCTAGCATTTCACGGCCTAATAGCGTACGATAGATAATAGAACAAGAAGAAAACACTAATTAAGCAGTAAAAGTTCATCATTAAAATCCTTTAGTTATTCGAGTTTTCCTTAACGCTATTTTCCAAAAGTGTCAACACTACGTGCACATTCTGGCTGTAGAACGGATTAATCGCTCTTTCAGTGGACTGACCAACAAACAAACTTTTATTCGAACTCACTAGTATACTCGTACACGCAAACTTAAGGGAAGAACTGCTGATGTGTTTTATGGGGTAACAAGGGGTTAAAAAAAGTCAGCAGACGTACAACGATGTATGTTTATACACTTGTATATTAGGGTGACTTCATCCTTTGTAAGGATAGTGCAAGGTAGAGAATGGAAGTTTCGATACAACTGGATATGGTATTTGTTAAAAAAAAAGTACTTGAATACGCAGCTCTCATATTCAGTACGCCAACATCAAACAGTGGTACCACTTTTTAATAAACATAACTAATCATTGAAAATATTTAACTTGTTTCGATACGCATTTTAATATTATAAACTCTGCTATTTTGATTTTGCAGCATCCTCTTTTAAGCTAAAGTTATTGGTGTGCTATCGATGGCCTTATAAAACAGCTGATTCGATCAACCAAATAAGAAACAATGTAATCGGTTATTGGTGGTGTATCGAAACTCCCTATCTGTAACGTAACCTTCACGACTTATTGCATGTTGGTTTTTCTCTTGAAAATGTGTTTTATTTTAGGATCATGTTTAAGTAGATATTTTATTTCGATTATGATTATGGCACACAGTGTTCTTCGTGTCCAAGGAACTTCTGAATTTGAAAACTCGATACTGTTGCATTCGTTCTACCTATGTATTACTATTTTAGGCCATATTTAATTTCTTAATTTTTTTTTTATGTTTTGTCTACTTCACACACAACTTGTCAATAATTTTAAAAAATTATCTGTTTCTATATAAAATACCTATATGTATAAATTCGCTGGCGCAAAAATCAATAGATTATTGCTTTGGCGAAAAACCAAAATTAAATTGCTTAACTATACATACATATGTACATATTACGGTTATGATAATGGTATTATGGTATAGCACTATTAATCGATAACATCGATTTCCATAAACGTGGTTCAGCTATTTGATTCATCCTTCATCCAAGTCGCTTAACAAATATAAAATCGAAATCATTCTAGTAAAGAGTTTGGTCGCCCGCTAAAGCTATTGGTCAATAATATTCTTCCCAACCAAAACCAATCACACCAGTAGACAACCAACAAAATTATTAGTAACGCACACCAATCGCTCAACTAAATACTCATGACACCTTTTTCACTCTTTATTTAACTGAATAATCAATGGTAATCAAGAAGGGCGTTTAAGTAGGCAAAAGGTAAAAATCTCTTGCATAAATTTGGGGGGTAACGATGGTATTGATTACACAACCCAGCAAAAAATGTTATTAGTCTAGAATGAGCGTTTGCTTAGGCGCAGCCTTGCTTTTTAAGCGACTAATTTTCGCTTTAAATACCCCAACTGGGTAAAAAGTGGTTTAAGACCTAGTTTCTCCAGGAGTTTAAATAACCCGAAAGCTAAGTTTAATTTTTGGGGTAGGTACTAACCGAAACTTTTGGGAGGTGTTTCCAAAATGGCAGGGAACGATCACCTACGGATAATATCCCGACGGTCATTATTCCGGCTTTTTCCGTAATTGAACTGTAAAATTGTTATTCGAAAATAAAAGAAACTCTAGAATCCCTTTTTTTCTATTGTAGCCAATTGAGAAGTACCACTCTGTCTGGCGCTTTTAAAGTCTTCGGCCCGAAGCAAGTAAGAATTCCCCCCTGAGACGAAATCGGGATGACTCCCTTCAGCGAGTAGTCGGACAATTTTGTAGAGTGAATGACGATGATGGTGGTGGTAGTGATCGTCTACAGGCTGCCATTAAAAATTGCAAAACCAACAGGAAAAAGAACAAAGGAGCAGCCAACCACAGCAACAACAACTGTTGCCAGAATACACGAAGGTGTGTGTGTGTGTGTTTGTACATTCACATTAAACATCACAGAATTGCCAACGAACAAACGTGCGGACCAACAGCGCTAGCAGCTGCACACAATCAGCCCACGAATACCCATGCAGAGCGCGGCAAGAGCGCAAAAACCAGGCACAACAGCAAAGCAACCCAATAATACTACTTTCATACATACGTACAAACACAATTCTGGTGTAGCGGCAAAACAAGCTGCCAGCCAGCCAGCCAAAAAGCAAAATGCAGCACTGCCGCTCACAGCCAATAAGAACATTCATCCAACTGTAACAATGCAAACACTTTCAATAAATGCTGTGCGCCTGTTATTCGGGATGTAGGATTCGACCAACACAAAATTTTCGAAATTCACTTTTGCTGTTCTCACACGGCACCGACCAATAAAGTGCTGTGGAGTGCTATTTAAGCAACAGCACCAACCAGCAACGGGGCCACAACAACAGAACGTCGATGCTATTTGAAGACAGCATGCAGCAATCGGGATCGAGCAACAGCCAACCACGGTAACATGCTCACACACAAACATTGCCATTTAGTTCACAAGTCGTTTCGTACTCGTCGTTGCTATCGACCCAGTCAGCAAGTAACAAAGCCAAACCAGCTGTAAGCACCCAGCTAAAAATCTGCATACCAACGAACGAACTTACATACATACGTACGACCATACCCATTCAATTGCAGATGTTTTTGTATCGATTTTAAAATTTTTGTTTACCCAACCACCCTTGCCACCGTTTAAACTCGACAAAGTACGCCATGAGCGAGCCAACCAACGAGCTGTTTGAAGACTAGCGTTGTTCTTTTTTGCTCGTATTAACTGCACGTCGAGTAGGAAATGTGGTCTCAAGTAAGGTTAGGCGTTCAGCCGCAGAAGATGTCGATGACATCATTAAAAACTTATTGAAATAGTTATAGTAATTCAGCGCGTTTTACCTTCTAGAAGATTTAGGCCGTGCTTCTACCTCCCATAAGTGGTGTTTCATTTAAATTTTTCTACGATTTCTAAATAAGCAAATACATTTTAACTCACAGAGAGAGCTCTTAATGTTTCTTGAATCTGGGGTTGAACGTCATACCTTAGGTATGATAGGTAAGCACACTACTCACTATACCCGACGGCCGCCACAACGTATTGCTAGCGAAAATGTAGTCTTTATAAGTGTGTTTGTGTGTCAAGCGGGCGTATCAAAGTTTGGATGTACCCAGCAAACATTTTGAAAGTTTATTGATGTCTATGGTGATATGGTTAGCAAATTTCAACCCCAACATTATTATTGAAGACTTTTTAAATATCATTATCCCGATGCAAATATCTACACTTTTTTGCTGTATGAAAATTGTTGGTTGATTTCCATTAAGCTAAGCCTAAGTTATTGAAATTTCATGGTAAGTCATGCATTTAAATATAGTTTCCAAATATGAAGATACATTTTTATTGTAATGATCTCTCATACTTATTCCAATGCGAGTACTTATTTCAATAGTAGTAAGAAATAAATAAAAAGCTGCATGCACCCCTGCCAGAAAACTCGCCGCAACCACTTATGCAAGCGTTTCTCCCACAGGTTTATCAAGAACGAGTGGTAATTTTGTTGGTTGGGTAGATGCGAACACATACGAGCAAATAAACCAGTTTGTATAAATAGCGAGTCAAACAAATCGTATATACAGTGTCTCAAAACTAAAAATTAGTTGAACAAATCTGATTATTTATATGTATTATTTAAAGTAAAGTACTTTTTTGAATAACTAACAATAATCGGTATTACACACTTTTTAGTCGCATCTTAGCCCGATACTTTATCTGGGTACATTTGAAGCCGCTGGGAATATTGTGCCACATTTATTGTTGGAGTTATTGCTGCGCTGGAGTTTTTGGTGCGTTGTCGATTTTTCGGGTGAAGAGCTTTATCAGATATTACTAATACGACACCTCATCATGTATAAAAAATTATCCACCTATGTTCTTCTATCCTAGCCCACTGTAGGAATCCATAAATGATTTTAAATTATGCGCGCTGTAATCCCATTATGTGTATATGTATGTATATATACATATGTGGTCGCTGTGCTGCACTTTGCTGAGCACCTAATAAAAATATCGGTAACGTTGTGCAGCCCGCGTCATGTGTACGACACGGCAACCTATAGCGACTAATCACAGCGACAACATTACGTCGTTCGAGGTTTACTGCAATGTCATGCCATTTGTTAAGAAAGTTTCTGTACCCGCCAATAGGCACGACAACGGAAAGCGCGTATGCTACATAAGACAACGATAGCGCTGCAGTTTGCATAACAAATTAAAAAGAACAAAAACGCGTTTGAAAAAATTTTTTAAAGTAAAATTTACATTACCGATTGTGTACACCTTAAGTTTTGTATCTACCAAAGAATATTACGCTTCTGGATAACGAAAGGGATAGAAAACTTAACTAACGTCTATTATTTACAAACACACAACGTTGACTACTTACGGCAACCGCTTAGTGCTAGTTTTCAGTTAACGCGCTCCAGTCACTACCCTATTTTGCCTTGAATAAGTTTGTTCCAGTTTGTCCTTTAGAAACTAGGGCGAAACCTTGAAAATTGAAGGATTTTACCTTGCGCTCAATGTCGTGCAACGCTAGGTCAATGCCGTGACCTTGTTGTTTGGCGGCCGAATTACAATATATGTACGAGTAGGTACAAACTTTTAATCTTAGCTAAACATCAGACAGAAGTAGATAAGAAATAATAATTGAATATGTGTGTACAACAGTAGATACTTGGAAAATGGGTTTATACTAAAATAAAATTTGTTGACATTTGTGTACTCTGTATATACTACTGCGGTTTTATTTATTCCACGCGCTTCATATTTCACATCAAAGCGCTGATGTACTGGGTGTAACGCACATAACTTCCAACGCGCTTCGCAACTTTCCGCATATGTTAAAATTATGTGCATTGCTAAATTCTCTCCCTAAGCAACGCGCAGTTACGATACTCGAACGCCGCTTCATTCACTTTGCAGGTTGTTCGTTCAATTTCAAATCGACTATGCGCTTTTTGTTGGCGCTGGCGCGTTCAGCGCCACCTCAACATCAGCTAACAGCAGCCCACAAAACTCCAGCAGGCAAACGACCGACTCTCGTATGAACCACTTTCCAGTTTCACTTGCCGCCAAAAACACAACCCCTTATTTCAGTGTACAGGCATCTCACTTACTCGTGTGCCTACGTGAGTGGCATAAAAAATAAATTATATTGCAACCACTTCCTCTACAAAGAATTATACGCTTGGACGCGCTATTTACCGCCAAAAACTCAGCTATATCTATAGTGTGTACTATACCCATCACACTCAATCGTATTGTGTCTCCTTAGGGGCAAAATAATTTACAGCATAATGCGCGCGCCCTCACTCCACAATGTATTCTTTGCTTGTTTGCGCCATTTACCATACTCGACGTAAGCAATTTTACGCGCCCAATTTTACTTAATCACGTTCACCACTCTTATGGGTTAGTTGCTATCACATCACTTCTTAGCGCCTAGTAATGCAGTCAGAAATTTGTTTCACTTTTGTTTTGAGCACTGCGAGTGCTAGCACCGGTGCTCTGTGCCTGACGGTGTAGTTGTTGTTGTTAATATGGGTTCAATGTACTCCAGCCAATTTTTGGTAGTTTCAACGGTTATTGAACTCTCAAAAATGTAAAAGTAGGCAGAAAGGTAAGTGACCTCCTAGGCAAATGAAGAAGACGCACTAAAACAGCGGTGAGGTGTAAGTGCACCTTAAGGTTCCGGTGAAGGTTTTCACTTTTACCTACTCAATACGCGTTTAGTACCATTGAGTGTGTAAAGTCTGAGTGACGAGTAAGTATGTGAAAGTAGGTTTGGAGACTTGATTTTATTCGAAGTTGCGACGATGAAATGCTCGAGACGTCATTAATGATGATGGTGAGGTTAACGCACAGCTGTAAATGGAGCAGTACCTTAAAAGTAGGTGAGCTCGGATGTGCCTTGTGTGTACGCATTTTTTTTTTTTTTGAAGAAAAATGATGGATCTTATCAAAAGTTCCCAGTAGGTAATAAATAACTTTAAATATACAAGCTAAAAAAATAAATAAATATTATTTTATGCATATCAATATATTTTTCAAAACTACTCTATTTCAGAACTTGTTTGAAGAACGCCAGAACCCATGAACGCTCTATCTTAGAATGAGTTTCTATGTGACCGAAAAATTCAATACATCTTCAAATTCCTTTCTGAAAAAGTTTCTTAGACTTTGTTCATACACAAGCATGTCGTTTGCGAGTTTTACGTTTTCACCCAAAACAGAATTTCTATTCGCATTGAATGGACAGAGTTTGGACTTAAACTCATTTTCAAATCGGCCGTTAATATCTCCAAATGCATTAACAGAGTGTATAAATATATTAATTATGATGTTTATAATTTTGCAAAATAATTCACGTGTTTTCTGTACACAGTTTTTACGAAATTCACAGCTATTTCCAGCTGTCAGCTATGGATTTACGGTTACGTACAGGAATGTTGTCATCAGATTCCTTCAAACTGCCATATAAATCTTATCATAATTCTGATGTCTCACCATCCGGGCCAGGTCAATAAAATCCTTAAAATAAAAGAAATGAAATAAATAAATTAGTTAATGAATGTTATCTAGCTAGATACTTAAATCCGTTTCCAAAAGATGATAGTAGTTGTGAGTTAGTTTATTATTAGTTAGCCCGACTGCTGGGTAAGTACATCAAGAAATGTGTATAGGTATATCCATACATATGAATCTCAACACGGTATTTGCTTGCTTTATTTAATATTTTAACAGCTGCAATGGAAAGTTGCCAGTTTTCTCGCAACAATTACTATCGGTTTTAGCTGTTCGCCTGGTGCATATAAACTCGGCAACATTGCAAGTGCTGCAAACGGTTGTGAGCTTTGTTGGAGTAGCTAGCGACAACGACGTGTTTTTTTTTAACTAAGTTGACAAGTGGCTACGTATGTATGTAGGTTCGTGTCAAACATATGTTATCAAATGAGTATTTTATTTCATTTCTTGTCGAAATGAGATCCACTCTATTTAAATTGGTGTTGTTGGCTCACTTAGTTGTATCACTGCGTTTGGCAACACTGGCCGCATTTCTCCAAGCACACAAAACAACAAAGATGAGTAGCTAGGTATGTAGGTATGCCTGATATGCGATTACTCATATGCTTATATTGTGCTTGATTTGCACCGAGTGTATGCATTGGTAGATAGCCAATAGCCGCTTGCAATACATTTATGTGCGCCCGTTATTGATGAAGTTGATTCTGTAAAAAGTATCGAATTTATACGGTAATGAAATTTTTTCTGTTGTTAGTTGGGAGCACTTTTCCGTGTTTTTACTATCATGCGAGATTGAAACCCGTCGGTAAATGCTCAGTACGAGTATTTACGTTCAGAATGGCGGAATGCTATTTTCTTGTGTTGTTCACAAGTTATAAAAGATCAGATTATGAAATAAAGCAGCGAAGGAATTTATTTACATTTCTGTAGGGAAAATTGCGGATGATGAAGAGTCTTGAAAATATATCTTAAAGTTGTTCAATTATTTATTTGTATCTATACTTTCAGGTGACAAACACTGCAGAGGGGTCAACCTATAAAAATACCAACCAAACAATGTCCTAACTAATCCAGGCCGAACCAAAATTTCACAGGAGCACTTGGTTAATCAAATAAGTTGACGGGAAATCATTCAAGGAGTTAGAGAAGTTGAGTTAGTTAATCATCAGTAAATCCCTAAAGTTTAGCAGTCGTGTTTGTAAGTAAGGATGGCAATATCAGGTCCTTAACAACACATTATAAAGATTTTAACCCGCTGACTGTTGGCAAGGGGATTTGGAGCGAATCACCTGTTAACCTTGTATGTATTTATTGGAGGCGAGAACTTGTGGCTCTGAGGTATAAGCGCGTGATTGACCTCCTCATTTTCGATGACATAAATAAACGAAAGAAATGATCACATCTGATGCCGCGTTAACGACAAGTGATCTCCTCCTGGTATCACATTTTCTGTTATGGAAAATATATTTATAACAATTTTGGAAATGATCTTTCCTAAGGAAATTATAGTTCTTTAAGGACACTTCTATCACAAGCAGAGCATTCCGAGAAACCTCTAAAATAATATAATCTGCAACTAATTCGTTGACTCTGAACGTAAGCGATAATTTCGTACCTGGAAAAACATTGTAACCGTCGTTGATGCAACCAAACAGCATCGAGTACGAATCTGGAGCACATTCATGATGCAAAAACGATAAAAATCAGCCCTGTCTTCTGTAGTCAATTTACCTATAAAAGTAATTGAAAAATTTAAAAACTTAATAACAAACAACTTAACATAATTTAAATTTTAAACTTTATTTTGAAATGTGAACAACAAAATGCTGTAAGCAATGAAAAGCATGTCGCTCGTTCTATTGTAAACAGGGTTAACTCAAAATTTTAATTTTTTTTAGATAGTACGATACAATTTAATAGTCAATAGTTATAAAATAGTCATTGAACTAAAAATGGCGGAAATAGATGTATTTGCGTCTGTGTATTATAAATTTTCGTAGCTTATCTGTTCAATGTAAAGTGAATCAATTCGAAAAAAATCAAATCAAAAGTGAGTTGATTTATTGTATTAGAAAATAAAAACGGATTGTTTCAAAAAACCCATTTTCTTTTTTGTATGAAACTGTATTATTTAGAAAATTTCCGTATGAAGCTATTTTTTTCTGAATAAATTTTTTATTGTAAAGTGAATTATCTCAGAATGAAAAAGGTTTGGATGGAATTTAGCATCTCCCTCACATTAATATAAATATTTTGCTTATCATTTGTAGTTTGCCGTCATATCTTATAAATTGATGTGACCCTTCTAGTACCAACTACATTAGTCGTAAAAGTTAACTGTTTGAATAGACAAAACTTTATTTGCGTTTTCCCAAAAAATTAGAATTTTGAGTTAACCCTGTTTACAATGGAACGAGCGATGTGTGTATTCTGTATGTATGTAAGATTTTAGGCTATTTTTAAATCTTGTTAAGATTATTTTTATTGCTAAGACCAAATAAAGTATCGAAATCTATTTGATTAATACTTGTACCTTGTACTATGTAAATACATAAATAAAGAGATTCTCTTGTCGTCAATACAGCAGTGTCAAAACAAAGCAATGAAATAGAGAGAGAATGTAAAACCAATTTAATGAGGAGCATGCTACAAACCGCATAAACGAATTATTTACCTATTTCGCGTGTTTTTTTTTAATCTTATTAGGTTAAGGGCCATTTTCTCGACTATCTTCTAAAATGTATCTCTTCTTTAAACAAAATTTTGTTTTCAGTAGTGCCTTTTAAATTTATTCCGTCGACAAATTTAACAGGTAGCCAATCCAACCTTTAAAATTTGTCAGTCCGATAAACTTAAAACAGCTGATTGTCCGTTGACATTATTTCGGCTTTTAAAATTATAAAACAAAAAAAATTAGAAATTGCTCTGAAGAACCGGCGTGCGGTTTGTATTCATGCTCTGGAATATAAGCATATAAGGATACCATGACCTTTGACAAAATTCTAGGTTGCTCACTTAACAATTTCGTACTTAAGCTTGTAGGTGGAACTCGATTCCAAAGGTAGTAGATCTACTGCAATTGAAGTAAAGCCCGAATACTAAAAGTTTTGCCGTTGGTGGTTGAAATTGCGGTCTTCACCACGCACGTCCAAACAAACAAACAAAGCAAAAATTGGTGTTTCGTTTTCAGTTGTTTTTCGCATAAAAGACAGAGCATTTTGTTTGTTGCACAAGTTTGGTGATTATTCCTGACCGGTATGGAGGACTTGGACCCGGAACATTTATTACGTTTAATTAAAGCACGAAAACCCATTTATGATTTTGGGAATACGCAATATAACAACAGATCAGTAATAGAAGAACTTTGGATAGAAATAGCTACGGAAATGAAAACTGGAGGTAGGTTTTTTTTTTGTTTGGTTTAGTATTCTCGACTGCGCATATGCAGTAAATGCATGTACATTTTTATTTACATCCATAGATATGTATGTAGAGATTTCGTCTGCAGATTTAAACCCAGTCAGTGGGTTTGTTCAAGTACAAAAACACAAGCGTTTATGTTTGAACATTCAAATCCTATCAACCATCAATGGATGAAAACTCTGATAAAAGATGGGTCGCTCAGAGTTTTTTTAAGCTGAAAGCCATTAGTTCAGCTTTATAGTGAACCAAACTAAATACAGCCTAATCTCTATAGAAAGCGATAATTCAATTTCAGTTTTTGTAGCATACTTATAGGAGCTAAAGGAACCCGTTTGTGCATAAATGGGTACAACTGGTCTCTCCATGGGGCATGCTCAAACAAATGTGAATAGTTCAAACCATTCAAAGTGATCAGTCCTGGAATAATAGTTGTGAGCCCGTACGAGTAAAAGGCTAGGTGAAATCAGTTTGATCCCCACCTAAATAATTTTAGGTCACAGACAGACAGACACAAATTCTAAAAAACTATACATTTTTCTTGAATATTGAACTACATACATATGTATATTAACTAAATAAGGATTATTTTTTTATTTTTTCAGTAATGGAATGTAAAAGAAAATGGGCATGTCTACGAAACTCCTACGCCAGGTTTCTGAGAAAAGAAAGATTATTAGCAGCTTGTGGCAATAATAAAAAATGGCGTTTGGCTAAGTCTATAGCTTTTTTAAGAGACTTTATGAACTTACAGCCTATTGCTTGCAAAACTTCGTATATTGAAGATGATGTAAGTTCACCATCAAGTGATAGTAGTGCTGGCAATAGTCCAGTGCCATCCAAAATGAGTAGGCCTTCACTCATTGAATTGGAAAAGGAACAAGAGTTAATGATGGAAATTTTAAAGGAGGAAGAGCCAAATTTAGAGCTTATACCATCAATCACCAAAGTAAATACAGGAAATCGAAGTTTTTTAACAGAAATTACAGAAGAATCAATGTTTGAACACTTACAACCACAAGCTCGAAAAAATATATCAGCTAAAAAATATAGCTCTTCGTTAAGTGAAGGCAGATATGAGCTACAGGATGAGTGCGCACAATTAAAAGGCATAGAGAATGAGCCAGAAAATGGAAACACATTATTTTTTAAGAGTTTACTGATAGATTATGAAAACTTGTCCAGTCGCAGTCAAAGGACATTCAGAATGTTTATGTTAGAAAAAATGAATGAATTGCAGGAAGAGGAGGAGAATGACACATTGAATGCAATAACTCCACCGCCAATCTAGAATGATAAATCTGAATATTCCAAAAAAATAAATTTGATAACAGTTTTTGTGATATGTTGTTCAAAGAATAAAACCACCCTTTGCCGAAAGCAGGAAACCTTCGAGGAAGCACACAGAAATGTCAGAAGTTTCTAGAAATATGATTTTTCACGCAAGGAATTGCATTTGTAAGCAAGTTTTTGAATGGTAGGCTTGAAGAAATGTCTCATTAAGGGTTGTAATTTACTCAGACATTAATTAAATAAAGTAAATTGTTAATTAACAGTATGTGTGTGAATTCTTTATTTAGATTAGTTTCATTGTATTTGATGATTTGATAAATTGTAGCCGAACTTTGACAAATGGCAGCCGAAGCCGGTGTTTTGTTAAAGAAACAAAAACAATATTATTTAAAGCATCATCGCTATCGATATCGATTATCGCTGACAACCCTATGCACATCTTTGTCCGGTTAGGTTTGAAAAGAAACAATCAGGTAGGTATACCTACAAAACGTTGAATGCAGTATTGGATGCGCACAAAACACAACAACACTTGCAACCCCTACATCATCGTACAACGAAACGAAAACACCGGTCTTTTGTTTGCTTGTCGACAAATACACATCAAATCGAAAAAGTTTGAGGCCTACAAGAGTACTTGCTATTGCTCGGACTTCAAAATTTCCATCCTGTAGTAGATTTGAAACAAAAATTTCAGTAAATTTGATAACGAAGTAGAAAGGATTAACCTACAAAATTGTCAAAAAAAATTGAACAGATTTTGTGAAACTGACATACATATAACCTGAAAATTGCATCTAAGGTAGTTTTTTTGCAATTTTTAATAAAAAATTTTCAAAGAAATTAAAAATATAAAATTTAAAAGAAATGTATTGCTGAAAACCTATGCATATCAGACAATTTTGAAAAGACGTAGTAAATTTGGTTTTGACAATTTTTTTTATATCTGAGAACTGCAGTATATCCAGTGCAATCGCGTTAAAGTCCGAACACTTTTTGCTCCCATTATCCCATTCGAACGAAACAAACAAAGCAAAGTAGAAAAACATGTTTCGTTTTCAGTGGCGTTTCAGCCGTTTTTCGCACACAACACAAATACACTAAAGCGTTTTGTTTCTTTCGAGTTTTGGTTAATATTATTACTTTGTGGAAATGTATAATTCGGAGGTTAAAAAATTGATAAATTTAATTAAAGAAAGAAAAACATTATATGATTACAATGATAAACAATATTCAAATAGAACAGCAATTGATACAATTTGGATGGAAATAGCACTGCAAATGAATATTGAGGGTAGGTTTGTTGGTCTTGATTTTGTATGTTTGTTGCTACTTTTACAAACGCTTATGCATACAGATGTGACCAAAAGTATTAGGTACCCCATAACAATTTAGACAAGTTAATTTAAATACAGGTATTAAAATTGGTATTAAATCAGGCGTTTTCGAATCAAATTTTAAAATAGAGCGCCATTGGACAACATTTTGAGACAGAGCCATGATCAAATCAAGGCGAAATTAGTAGGGTGGAAGCAATACGACATATGTGAGTTTAATTTCTTCTTTAGTTCGAAACAAAATTCAAAATCAGCTGGTCTAATAACAAAATTGGATACTAAAAAATTAGTGTACTGTCAAAGTTTGAGAAGAAAATAGACATCAGCTGATTTAATAACACGACCTGTATTATTGGACCATGGCCAGAGACTTATTGAAAAATATTTTGAAATAGGTTTATGTTCTACTCAGCCGTCGATTTGTAATATAGTATTATAAGGAAAATTATTTAAATATTGTCGTAAGTTTTTGGTGAGCTAAAGCCTTTAAATTGTTGAGTGATAGGCACGTGATAATACTTCCCCCATACATTTTTTTTTGTAATACCTGCAACGTAGATATAGACCTTTTACAATTTTATTTTATAGCTTATTACGTACATATAGATATATTCAAATAAAATTTGCGAACATTTTTATTTTTTCAGCATCGGAATGCAAAAAAAAATGGATATGTCTACGAAACTCGTATGCAAGATACTTAAGAGAACTTAGAACATCGGATATGTGTGGAAAGCAACGAAAACAATGGTATATGGCTGATGCTATGTCTTTTCTAAAAGAATATGTCAATCTCCACCCCAGTAAGATAAGACAATTAAGTAATGCCAATGCCATGAACCCAGACGATGAATCACAGAGCTCGCCGTCTGATTCAAGTATGAGCAGTCCTAAAAATAGTCCAGTGCCATCCAAAAATATGAATACTTCAGAAATACCAATAATAGAGATTGAAGATGAATTAATAATGAAATGTGAACCGAGTCTTGAGTATACGAAAACTGAAGATAGAAGACTATATGAACCAGAACTGGTAGAAGGGCAAGACAATCAGTATGCAAAACCAAAGTTCAGAAAAAGAACACGATCCAATAAGCAGCCGATGACAAAAAGAAGAAAAAAAATTCAAACTAAATTTACACACACAAAAACCAGAACAAGGGTACCATCGCAACCACCTAAAGAGGCTATACGTAAAGAATCGGTTGAAAATGGTGACGATTTATTTTTTAAAAGTTTACTCGTTGATTATGAAAATTTGTCAAGAAGAAATCAGAGAATATTTCGTATGCACATGTTGGAAAAGATGAATGAATTGCAGGAAGAGGAGGAAAGTGAGTGAACTGCATCGAAAAGATCAAGCCACGGCGAGACATTTATTTATTGAACTTAAACTGAGTATAGTAAGATTTAGTACATATTTGTTAGTGTATTTATGTATGTATATAGTGATGATAAAATAAAGACTATGCTTTATGGATGAAGATATATATTTTGTTTGAATTAGCAAACCTCAAAGAGTACGCTACTTTTTAAATCTTCCCTTAAACCTCAAACTGCCATATGTAGAGTGAACAATTAAGAAAATGTGTGGCGTCGGAAGATCTACACTCGAACGTAGAGAGGAAAATAATAAAACAAAGAAAACAGCAAATTTTCCACATAAACACCTTTTAATTGTCTAGTATGACAAAAACAAAAATATTTTAATAGAACGAAAAATCAAAATCAGAATCAGGAAAACACGACGAAGACAAAAGTTGACTCTTCCTAGATGGTCAGTGAGTGTCGCGACTGATCAATAGCAAATAGTCTACGCCTGTTGTTCAAGCGAAACGTTGGTGAAAATAAATAGATTTTGTAAAGTAAATAATTTTAAACAAAGGTGGGTGGTGTTTTTTGTTAAAGGAATGTTAATGAATTAAAAAAATAGTAAGGAAAACATTCTTTGCAGAAAACTGTATGCAAAACAATAATAGATACATAAAAATATTAAAAATTTAAATAAAATAAAGGCGAATTGTTATTCAATTTCTTAAATAATTAAAAACATATTTGAGAAGTTTTTAAAAAAAATTGTTAGCAAAATTATGTAATGTTTTTAGTGTGAACCAATTTTTCAGAAAACTTGTATATTTTTTAAATTTAAATATTGCAAAAATAACTGCTAAACATTTGTTAACATTAATATATTATATAATGGCGGTTACATACAATTAAACACGTAAAACTGCAAAAAACATGAAAACATGAAGGTTGTTTCTTTAGTTGTTGTTGTATTTTTTCGCGTCACCTTCAGTTTTCACATTTTATTTAAATCATTGTGCCAATGAGGAAATTAATCATCGATGTTATTTTTTTATGAAAACTAAATATATGTATGCATGAGTGTTTTACTTATAAATTAAATGCAAGTCATTTTTACAATAAAACTTTGCCTCAAGTTATTCAACTGTGTTATACACAAACAACAACTCCAATCCAGCTTTATCATATGATTTTTGAAGATATTTATAAAACCAATAGAAGAAAACATAAAAAATTAGTGGTAACGTGAAGAAATAAAAATAAAATAAAAGACTACATAATATGTACAAACATACATATATACTCAAGGTCTGTGAAGACGTATGTAAATTAGGGTGACCCAAATTATGGGGATATGCTGTTTTCTTAAGTTATAAATAATCAAAATGTGATTCATGTTGGTGGCCTCAATCATCGATTTGAAAAACTATTGGGCCAGCCAAATTTAACAAAAATACAAATTTATTTTTGCTTTAAAAAATATTTTTTTTTTAAATATACGAAACCCAACCTCCACAGTAGTTTTAATGTGTAACCAAGTTATTGATTATTTGATTAATTTACATGAAGAACAAAAAATACTGTAAAACTTTTGGATTCTCTAGTAAAAACAAGAAAAACATTGCGATAAAAATTGCGTACCCTAATGTAAATGTGTTAAAATGTACATAGATACATATGTACATACATACTATGTGTGTATATCAATAAGTATTTATGTGACACAACTGCTCTTTATTGCGAGCGCTTCTTCTATTTTTTGGTTGAAATATTTTCGAAAACAAAATAAAAGAATTCCAAATCTAAATGCAAGCAGTGGTCTTCTCAATTTTCAAAAAACAAAACGCGCAGCCGAGTAGGTGAGAACGAGCAGACGAGCAGCGTTAATTTGTTTATGATTCTTATTTCGTGCTTTAACACTCAGCAAAGTCGTCACCGTTTCAGTGTTTTTTGAAAAAAACATGAAAATTCATTTGATGTATAACAACAAAAAGATTAAACATGAAAATTCGGTAAATACCTCAACACCCACGCAATATTTCGAAAGTGAATCTTTTTCATATAAATATTATATTTTGAAAACCAATTATGTGGACATCTGACAAACAATCTGCATACATACATACATACATATGTACTTAGCAATCAATTTTTAGTGATTTTCAATTTCGGCTAACAACATATTTGGCTATTCCGAAAGATCATGGTGTTTTATTGACAAATACTTGTTTTGTTGTAATTTTGTATAGCAAAGCTTTTTCAGTGATTCAATTCATTTTATGTGTTGTTTTCCATTTTGATAAAATGGCAAAATTTATAAAAGTTTCACAAGTTTTCATTAGACTTGTTTAATTATCGTAAATGACAACTAAGAAAATCACAAAAAACTTGTTGCATATTTCAAGGCGCCATTTGCTTTTTCCTTTCTGTGAATCGTAAGGTTTTTTGTAAAATATTTTTGAAGAGTAAGAGGAATAACTAGCGAACGCTGAATCTATTTACAAAATGTGTTAAGCCAATATTTATGTATCTAATAAGACCTTGGTATACAACGCTTAACAAATCTAATATGTATTCTATTTTAAACATTTATTTTTTTAAAAATAGCAAAACGTCAGTTGCACACAATTTCAATATGGAGAAAATTATGACGGGACGTCCACAGCGCATTCGGCGTCATAGCAGGTGTGTATGTGGACATGTGTGTGAGATGGCTCAGATCACACGTTTGCTAGCATTTAATTCTTATAACAAAATTCTAATTTTTACTGCTTTTAAAATATTGTATGTTTTTCCTGTTTTAGCTGTGCGCTGTTAACTAACCAAAAATTATGTGTGCTGTTTGCTGTTGAATTTTAACTTACAAGTATGTAATTATGTGAAAAATGCTTGCTTGCTCCTATTTGTATGCCAATTATCGAATAACTGAAATTATCACTCGTTCATTGTTGTCTGTTTTTTTGTGAAAAAGTTAGAAAATTAAAAACATTTTTAGGATATTTAAGGAATTTCGGGTTTTACCTTTATATCTAATATATTTCGAAAATTTCATTTGAAACTCGTTTTTCCAAATTAATATTATAACTTGAAATGGTGCTCCTTTTTTGTGGTTGATAGATGCAAAAGTACCGAATTCCACTTCAGAAAAGTTTCGAAACATGATTTTTTTGATCCTTAACAGATCTTTGAAATTAGATCGAAATTCAGCTTATATCTTCCCATAATCTTATAACTTTGAAAAACTTATAATTTTCAAAGAAACTGGAACCTCAAACAAGCATGTCGATGTAACCCATTTTCGGAAACACGAACAGAAAAAATATCTGAAATATATTAACTATTCTAAATAAATAAATAAATAATATTAACTATTCTCAAGAAATTTCAAGGTAATTCGAATATGTTTCTATAGGAATAGCAATAACCTGAAACCTCTTACATCGACAAAACAATTCATTCTCAAAACGTAGCTCATATAAAAAAAAGAAGATATTTCTTTGTCTCTTTGCATTTGCCTTGCAAATTTTAGCTGGTATATTTCTAAACGGCCTATATCACCTAAGCCTCCGAGTATATCCCACTGGCATAGTAAAACATATGAAATCTATAATATTTTCAGGCGTGCATGGCCACCAGAGGACGATCTACAACAGCCACGATTAGTAAAACGACTTTTTACACCAGATATTAAACGCATGCTTAAGGATTGGCTTGTGCGGCGTCGTGAAAACCCTTATCCGAGCCGAGATGAGAAAAAACGTTTGGCCATTGAGACGGGTCTAACGTATACACAAATATGTAATTGGTTTGCGAATTGGCGCCGAAAATTAAAAAACTCTGAACGTGAACGTAATCAAAGATCTTGGGGTCATCTAATCAAAAATTACAATACAAATGCTCGTGGTAATGTGGAACAATTTAGTATATCTTCAGAGGATAGCATTTGGGAAGAAAATGAGTTGGAGCGTAATGATGAAGATGATTCAAGACGCAGTGATGACGAAGAATATGATTCGCGTGAAGATGGAATGAACAGCAGTAATGATGGCACATTGAGTTCCTCAGCAGGTTATTTCAGTTATGGCAAGACCGAATCTAAAATAAGTTGTTTAGTGAGAAATCAAGCATATTTTAAGCAAAATATTGGAATACTACCTTTTAATAGACCACCAGTAAGCTTTTCATCGCCTTACTCAAATGTAAAAAACGTGCTCCCACAGACGACGAGTGAATCGCAACCAAATATTGATACAAATAATTCAGTTGTTGGGAATGCAAAGTACAAACAAAAGATGATGGAGAAATATCTACGCGATACTAATGATACTCATTTAAATGTAATAGCGCAACAAACTGATATAACTAATACCCCAACAAAAACCTTTTGCACAAAGCAGATTGAAAATAGTTCCTTTGAAAATGTGCATCATAGTGATAGCACAGCATTGACTAAATGGCTGGAAAGTGCCGCACGTTTCACGCCCGATAAAAATAACTATTTTGTAGAATGGAATGGGAGAACGTAAGTAAATCGAAAAATTTGCAAAACGTAAAAATAGTGTACCTTATAATTTAATTTTTTTAGTGGTAAGTTGGAGCGCAAGCCACGTTCGAAGCAATTGCGTCGCATTGCTCTTATACCAGCCAACTCTTGTATTGTACAACGTCAGACTACGAATCCTTGCCCAACACAATTAGAGTTGGACGCTGCTGAAGCATTGGCGAATATGGCATTTAATTGCCGGCAAAGAATGCTGGAATCTACTAATGCGACCGGTGAGAGCTTACGGACTGTTAACGCGATTAGTTCCTAACGATTGGTCACGTCCTTACAAAGACACATATACCGATTATGTACATCACAAGAGGAAGCATTCCAGTATAAATTTTGGGTGCAAAATGTTATGCGAATTTAGTGAATATGTTCTTTCCGTCTAAACAAGTAAACACTAAACTAAAAAAACCAATTTAAAAAGACAAAGAAATGTGTGAGATGAGCGATTGAATAAATTAAAAAATGTTATTAAATGTTTCTTTAAAAGTGGTTGATAAAGAAAAAGGATAAGTATTGGATCAATAAATTTAAATTAAAAATCCCCAAATAAATCTCAAACCTTAAACTACCTAGATGAGGATTGCACCATCCTTAAATCAAATTCAATAGATACGCTGTGAATCTAATAAATAGTAAGTCAAGGCTAGAATGAAAACATTTGAATAAATTATTAAATTCACAATAATAAGTTACCTTCAGTCTTGACTACAGCCCAAAAACGATAAGTTACATATAACATTTTGTTTAGTTTTTGTTTTTTTATAAATGATTTCGTGTAATTTCTCCATTTCAAATAATTATTCCATTAATATTCATTATAGTTATTAGTTCTAATTGGCTTCACGCTTTCTCGGGTTCTTTCGCAGTTTCCTCAGCAGGTGTACTTGCATTCGCTTCTCCTTTGGCATATACATCTAGTACATTTACCAAATTCTTCTGGTGAGTTTCCAATTGTTGCACTACATTGCTAGCCGCCATGTTGAGAGTTTGTACAAGTTCTCCTTGTGCTGCTTGCAGACTTCCCAATTGTGCATATGACATAAACTCATTGCGACTAAGCAATCGTTCATCTACTATGCCTGCCAATAGTATCATTTGAGGGCAACGTCTTGTTATACGGATAAGTTTACCAACGTGCTGTTCCGTTGAAAACACTATGCAACTTGGACTCTCAAATAATGGTAATATAGCCTCAAATTGTGTACCTTCTACGGCTTTTTTCATAATTTGCCTACCATAAGTTTTTAGATGCATATTTTGCTTGTGCAATTGTACACGTATGGGAAAGAGATCATCCTGTTTGATGGAGTTTATGTGATAGAAACCAACCATACGTGAATGTTGTAACCAATTACGTACTTCACGTGCTATAACTGTAACATAAGGATTTTCAACATCTACCTCTCTTTGGCGGCGTACAAAGCAAGTTGATGTCCGCGGCTTTTGCTTCTTTTCCTGTGCAGCATACGATTGAACAAGCGCAAGTACTTTGGCGCGTTCATAATGTGGTGCACGGGGTTTTTGTATGTTGATTTTACCGCGGAAACGTTGTGCTTGTGTTACAGGTGTGCGGCAGGCTAGTAATGTTACTGCAAAATCAATTTAAGTATAATGAGCTGTTGTTGTATAACAAGGAGTAAGATGAAGCGCAGCTAACTGGACCGCCCACTTACCTTGACGAAGCAATTGTGACATTTTGTTGCTTTTTTCGTTAGGAAATCACTGGATCAAGTGTCGTTGAAGCAACTGGCAATTTGAAAATTTACTATTTTAGTGAAAATTATTCAATAAACAAATAAGTTCTCACAACCAAAGCAAAAAACACAAATTCTTTTAGCACGAGCACAGCTGCGGAATAAGGAAAACAGCTGTTTATAGCCGTTCACAATAGTGCGATTATTGTTTGTGTGTGCATACGAGAAGTTATCGAGCAAAAGTCTATCGTTCGGTGATTGTGTTCGAAAAGTCGTTACACATTTAAAACGTAATACGAAAATGTCGAAGCAGAATTTTTGCTGTTCCACGAAACAATGTGAGCAAACTTCTTTTAAATTTGAGCGCGTATTAAAGCATAACATTCAAACTAATGTGCGAGCTATTAATTTTCCCAATATATTGCATAGTTACATAGATCTATAAGATTCACTTTTTGTGAAAAGTTAAATATAGATGTTTCAAAAAATATAACTCTTGTCAGCTTGTATCCTGTTCGTGCCGTTTGCCAAATGGTGTGGCTCTCTGACGTGATTTCGTGAATACAACAAATTAATAAATTTCTTTTTTATCCCCTATAGATTACTCCCAATTAAAGAATTTGGTGGAAACTTTAATTATAGTTCCACGTGTAATTGTTTGCAAGCACTTAAAGAAATGGCAAGAGTATTCGGAAATTATTACTATCAAAAATAAAGGAATGGTTAGTTTTCTGTAGGAATAGTTGTAATATTTTGTTACAAATGGTGGTTAAATTTGGTCATTAAAATATATTTCATTAATTTGCATTTTACTATGTTATTAGCATCCTCGAAACTTAATATATTCTACTGATAGCGAACAAGATTTGAAGTTAGTATTTCCTCATAATTGGGATAATGATCAATTGCAACCTGACGATATTCTTGAAGTAAAAGTTGCAATCATTCCAACACCAAATAGCTTGAAGGCTGCTTGCAGACATATTTATATACAGTCGGAGCATCCAAACATAACATTTGAAATACCTATAATTGGTAAGCTGAGATCTCGGTCTAAACTATCCTTATTACAGCAAGTTATAAATTCAAACGTTAAATTAGTTTTTCAGAGTTTTTTCGACGTAGTTAAATCACTTTTGGTTCATCATTCGTTTCTACTTCACCAAGAAATGAGTTTTATGAAATCTGTTATTTCGCTTTTTTATTTATCTTATCTGCTTAAATATCTTGCCTAATAAAAAAATACAAAATTTTACCATGACCTAATTTTTACTTGCTTAGGCTTGAAGCCGCCCACTCATTGTTACATACCTAGATCAATTGATTTTCCATCGACTGTACCGGATGACTATACCTACTACGAATTGGTCGCCTTTAATCCTACAAGCAAACCCCAAACAATTCTTGTAAAAAGGTGAGACCTAAAATAAATTGTAAAAAAAAGAAAATAATATACTTGTTTGCAATTAGCTCTCCAAAATCTGTTAAGATTACTTTAACCAAAAAGAAAATTCCACCACACGACTTCATAAGGATCTTGCTGACCTTCAAAGTTGATCATGGAGAAGTTTTACAGGATATAATAAAATTTAAAGTGGATACTGGTATATATTACTTACCACATACTACATGAATACGAATTTTGTGATTCAATTAGTTAAGGCCAACCAGTTAATTTGCTAACATCTTTTTCCATTTCTTTAGTCATGAGCAACATAGACATTACACATATTCCAGCCACAATGTCTCTTTATCTCAACCGTAATAATTTGATTTTCGAAGAGCTAAAATATGAACGCGAATTATCACTAACCTTTAACATTTGTAATGAATTACCCACCGATGTTAATATTATGCTTGCATTCCTTAATAATGCCGAACAATTGGAAGAGATACACTATGAAACACAAAGAGCTCGTGAGCATGGTTCATCTTATGTCAGCATTTTTTCAACCAGCATGTATCATCCACTCGAAGAAGATCGTTTTAGCTTAGTTGCCTATAAACATTTCAAGGTCGTGCAGGTTTGTACAAGTATAACTTCATACCTATACATTTATAGTTTAAAAACATCGTTGTCCATAATTTATCATAGCAGAACGCCTCAATTAAAGGACGTGGCTCAATAGAATTAACTGTACATTTTCATCCAGTTTTGCTAAAGGAATGTGATTTTGATGATATTTCATTGCCACCGCATAAAGTTCGCACTATACTATTTATTCATGTTAGTGATATATTGGAGAAATATCGGAAGTGTTTGAACATATGTGGTTATATAAAAGGTCCAGAAGTGGAAATTCATCCGAAAGAAATACGACTACGTAAAGTTTACATGGGTGAAGAACATTGTGAAATAGTTAAAATATTAAATGTGGATGGTACGTATTCACACATGACTCCTTAACTAGGATTTTCGTTTATATGTATGTAAATATATACTTCTTAATTTAAGATCCAATGATAATCTTATATTTTAGTTTGGGAATAGGCTGTACATAGTATGTTATGGCAAGATGTGATATTAAAATCATAATCATTCTTACTATTCATAGGCAAAGTAAATGCTCAAGTAAAATTCTTAGATGTCATTTATCCGAACACTGCTGGCGCCGTAGTGGATCCAGTAGAGGGTTACGATTTGGAACCATGCAAAAGCGGAACTTTCCGAGTCTCAGTTTTTGCTAAAGTTGTTGGAGCTTTTATAGTAAAATTACGTTTTAAAGTCAAAAATGGCGATATCATTGAAACTACTATGAAGTAAGAACTACACACTGCAACAACAATAAAAAATATATTGCTGAAATAATATTTCCTTATTCCAGAGGTCAGTCAATTCATGCGCGTCTCAAGATATTTCCGGATGTATTGCGATTTGGCATTGTACCATTTGGTATACCTTGTAAACGTTTAGTATTATTAGTGAATCCATTTATGGTGCCCGTTACTGCACAAGTAACTGTTGGTGATGATGGTGATGAAACACCGCTAGTTCTCAATGTAGAAGATGCTGATGGTCTGCAACCGATAACTGTTAAAGATTACGTTTCGGCGATGCTTGAAATGGCAAACGACCCGAATGAAAATGATGAAAGCGAAGAAAATACAGTCGAATTGATAAGTAAAACTGACTCTTTATTATCATATCGTTCGGTCAGCACAATCAATTCTTCGTGCAGTAGCAAATTCGACAGACAAATTTTGGGTTTATATTGAAAATTATTGAAATTGTATTTAAACATTAATCTCGTGTATCTTTTTAGATGCTATACCAGATTTTGCTTTTAATATCGTCAAACGCATCAAGAAAAACCGTTATTTGGAACACAAAGAAGCGGAAGATTGTATAGTAAGCGAAACTTTAGAAATGCTTTTGAGCACAAATTATTTTAATTCGCTTAATCGGTTTTCGAATTATGCCCAAATGGATTGGAATGTTTTACCATGTAATCCTAAAGAGGTTTACTGCGACAAAGACATTATATATTTGTTACCGAATGCAGGTAAAAGTGTAACGGTAATACTTATACCAAATAGAGTGGGCGAATGTAATCGCGCATTACACGTACGTTTATGTCCGATAAATGATGAAAATGTCGACTTTGGTAATGCCGATGCTTCTTGGGATTTACGTGATCATTTTTTTGTTAACTCTAAAATGATGACAACCAAGATTTGGATGGAATATATTTGCCGTTTACCCGATATTAGTTTTACGCAGGAAACAAGTTATGAAAATGATAGTGTTTACGTTGACCAAGAGATAAAATTTGCTATGCTTTTTAGAAATATCAGCGATGTGGGTGGATTCTTTTTCTATGATGTTGTAGTAAGTAATTTTAAATTTGATGAATTATGATTGTTTAACATGTTTGTTTATTCAGAGAAAATTAAATCTTTTTTAAAAGTTAGCTTTATTTTTTATGTACATCGGTGTTTTATCATAAACGGTTTTTATTACATCTTGCAATTTTTGATTGTTTGTTTTTTATGCTTTAGTTTATACAATTGTTGCTTTGTTAGATGTATGTTTCGTTTACGTTCCTTGCTTTATTTTTTTGTTAGTTATTTTAATTTTTTGTACATTGCAATTTTTATTAAATGTTATTTTTTTCGCACTATAATACATCATACTCAAATTATTATATATCATTCTCTCACATTAGCCTGCGGGTGAATATGGCGAAATGATCTTTCATGATAACATTACCAAATATTTCATTCCACCTTTCGGCCAAGTTGCGATAGAAACTTCTTTAGTATTTCATCGTTTGGGAAAAGTAAAGCTCTCTGGACTGTGAGTATACATTAAGGCATAATGGATCTGATAGGAGTATCTCACATGTTAATGTTTCAGCATAAAAATAGTGGGCAGTTTGAATGGCTCACCATTTCATATCTATGCTGATGTAAAACCAGTAAAGATTAATGTTTCATGTAAAACTATTTACAAACGACAAAGAGTACTTGAAAGTACTAGGGAATATTTTTTCATAGACAATGATACACCAACGGTGACGAGCTTCACCATGAAATTGGTAAGTACAGAATATACTTCGGTTGAATTACGCTCAGTTGTGTTACTTTACCACTTTCAATCATGAATAATTGATAGTATTCTATGGTTTAGTTTAAGCTGTTTCAAGAACATTTGTTTTAAATAGCATTTATTTTCGAAACGCGTATTTCACTAAATTTATAGTTTGGAAAAGTAAGAACAATTGTGTAGAGAATTGCGCACCGGTATAGGGATGATGGCAAATTAAAATATGTATTTAAATAAATTTCAGAAAAATACCAAATACCAGTCAATAGATCCCAGTGGCGCTATGCTTTCTCCTAACGGACAAAGCATGTATGTTACAATCTTTTCAAAGTTCTACGATGCCGATACTTATTATAATACTTTAGTCATAGATGTTGCAAATGGCACCACTGTTATGGTAAGTAAAAAAAATAATTCTCCGAAACCTCTATGTCCGGTTAAGCGTTTTACATCACTTTGAAATCACATTGCTATCTTTACAATACTTAGGAGATACCAATTACTTACATCGTAGAAGGTTCCCCCATTAAAGCGGAACCAAACATATTTGATAACGGTCACGACTGTGGTTCCATCATGATAAATTGCCAAGACATAAACGAATCGGAATGTCCAAAATATACAAAGGAAGTTAAATTTTATAATAAAGGAAAACATAAGTATTGTTTTCATATCGATAAGTTACGTAATAATTTGGCGAAATGTTCCATCGAACTTGCTAATGGCTATATAGCAGTGACGCCGAAGGTATTATGTCTCGAACCGCAAACAGAAAACAGTGTATACATAACAGCGGACGCGTGTAAAGCGGGCACGTTGTACAGTGAGTTTCGTGTGAGAGCAATCGATCAAGATCATAAATTAAAAATGCACACCACAAGATTTGCCGTAACCGCCACATTTGTGGAACCGGAAATACATTGGTGTCATAAACTAGTAGAAATGGATTACAATAGGACACACATTTATAAAGAACATCCAGTATTGGGTAAGCGCATCAATCTCTCTTTATCGTGCTCTTCACACAATCTTGCTCACTATTCACTACTACGATTTTTGTATAACTTCTAACTTAGCCATGGCACGCTTGAAGAATGTGGCAGATATAGATTGCAAAGTGATGCTAAAAGTTGTGGGTCCCTTTAAGATAAAGGAACTCTTCGAGCACAATTTCACGAAAGTGTTACATTTTCCAATGAAAGGTTTCGAAGAAAAGGAGTTAACCATAGCGCTACAGAAAACTGCTATACGCGATGAGTTGTTTTCCACCGTGGATGGACGTATTCTCTGTGAAGCAAATTATAAATTACAGGTAGATCTTGGAACGATTTGCAATTAATTTGTGAACACTTTTTCTCATATTCATGATCGCTTAGAGATCACTACCATTGAAACTAATAATCCGTAGTCCGCAGTTGAGACTCGCACAAACGGATATGATATTGTTTTCACGCGGAGTTGAAAGCTTGACATATTTAGAAATTAGAAATATCTCCTCTTTGGATGCACAATACAAATGGAAGAAGGTCGAGGAGAAAACCGATTATGTGGCAGAGGTAAGCAATCCAGTGAGATGAATTTGAAAGCATTTTATTTAAATTCTTAAAAAAAATTTTTTTTAGCATGACGATACGTATCAATTTTCACATGATATATTGTCGGAGATTCTTCGCATGTTAGACCTTAGTGATAGTGACACAGAATCGGACTCCTTATATGAACGCAATATGACATTACGCTACCAAAGATATCGTTGCAAGTTAGAAGAACTCGAGGATACGATTGGCATTGCTGATATTATTGATGAAATTATCGATAATTTAAATCTGGAACATAAACGTTATGCAAAATTGAATGAAGAGGATAGCGCTTGTTTGAGTCCAACATATTGCTCTTCGGGTGAATTTGTACGCAAAACTGTGAATGATGTGTTATTTGGTCTGAAATTGGAAGATTCCTATGACATATCACAGGAGAGTATAGAAGAGTGTGATGATGATCGTAAAATACATTTTGTAGAAAAAAGCGGTATTGTTAAGAAATTTACAACGATAGAAACACCGTTATTTTTGCCAGTTGTTAAACCAGGTGAGCGGATTTAAAAAAAAGTTAAATTTGCAGAGAGCAGATTTAGCTTTGTATAACGTAGTGAGCTTGCAGAGAGACAGTGTCATACCAACGTTTATTTGAGCAAACACTTATTTCACTTTCTTATAGGTTATGTTAAGACTGCTACTTTTATACTCGATATTGTTGGTAGTTGTCCACAGCAATTTGATTTAACGCTGATTAATTTGGAAAGGGTTATGGTTTTCTCGTCCGAAAGCTTATACTTGGGCATCAAGGTATGTATGTGCGTTGTAGCAAATAAGAATTAAGAATTATTCGTTACAAACCAGGGAGTTATTCTGTGGCAAATTTAAAACTAGATCCATGCAACTCCCCGCACTCTGTTATACATAAACGATTATATTGAACTTTTTCCAGCCTTGGTACGAGCGTTTCAATGCTACTGTCAGAATAATCAACGTCACTCAATACCCAATCACAGTTAGTGTGCAGGATAAGACAGTTGTGGACAAACATCAACGTCTTTACTTTGGATTTGCCAAAATCCGTGGAGATAGCATTTTCGATATTTGCAAATTTAAATCGAAGCTCTTAAAAGCCGAAGGTAATATGGGCTTTTCCGAACAATTTATGCACGAAATCCAAGTGACTGCCAATAAAAGTGAAGAGCATATTATACAATTACGAGGGCAGGGTATAATGCCTATAATCTCAATAACTACGAAATTACCACATCCCGAACAGACAATTTACGAAATATTAGACGAATATGCATTATTAAAGTCTATCTATTATTTCGATGTATTTAAATCGATAACAGAATTTGATGATGATGTTCCAGTAGCACCAGAAGAAGAAGATAATGCTAGTTTGTTGACCTCAGACTATTCCGTTAGTACGATTACCGACACCATCAGAAGTTCGACGAGTAGTCGGCAAGCGCGCTTCTTTCGCATGATGAAATCATATGTAATTGTCAACAATAACGGTGAACTACCGCATGCACGTGTTCTAGAACAATTGATTGAGACACAAAAGTTTATCAAACAATTAAAAGAGAATCCCAAAACGGTTGCCATGTTACGCAAAGTGTATCAAAGTTATGAACAAATGATAAATAATTATGATGAAGCATTACCGATTAATTTAAAACATTTCACCACACAATCGTTACCATTTCAACAGCAAGGATTTGTTTTGAATATGAATTCACTGGTTTTGGGGCACTTGCGAAAGTTTAAAATAGATTTCCATTTTTACGGACCTGGCAAATTGATTGCATGCGTACGCACGGAAGTGAAAATACCCGGACTTTATGTGGATTTCGAAGTGAAAAAGAGGTAGGAATGCTACTTTTTTAAACAGTTGAGCTGATTAGGTTTTGTAATTGTATGCACAAAACAATGAAATGTTCCTTACATTACGTCCTTCAGCACTATTTTTAACTTTGTGCTTGCAAAGTCCCAAAAACACACCGAAACTTTATTTTCTTTTAAATACTTTAATTAATAAAATACAATTTTTGCTTACTTTCACTCAGTGAGGATCACGATTATTTATTTTATGCTGCTGAAAAAAAATCGGCCAGTTTATTTGGGAAACGTTATCGAAACATGTTCGAACGCACTATCGATGCCGAAATCGATCCAAAAGTTAAGCACGCACACTCATTCGATTTAGATAAGAGCGAACATCATACACGCATGGAAGTGGGCGTTAAGCAACGTAAAGAATTACAAAACTATTACAACAGTTTAAACAAATCGGTGTATGAGGATCATAAGCATCATTTTACATTGTGTAAGATATTTAGCAATAGTAAAACGAATTATTTTAGCGGTGAAGCAAGCATTTTAATGTTAATTAAACCGGACAAGAAGTACTATGAGGAGGGGCAGATAATCGAGGACTATTTGTATATCGATGTAAGTTAATATTACAGTAGAATCGCGAAAAAGTTAACCAAACCGTTCCAAGGGTGTTTTACTTTTCCGAAATATTAACTTTTCCAAAGGGTTCTCGAATTTGAAAAAAACACGGAAATAAACATAATTTTGGGAATATAATACGTTCAATTTATTTGCATGACCCACTTTTACTCGTAACAAAACAGAAACTTAGATTTAGTTTGTACTTTTTCACATTTTACATACATATGTATATGTACATAATAATTTGTAAGGGCTGGTTTATAGAAGCGGTCGAGACTTGTTTGTTTCTTTTCTTTTGTGTAATAGCTCCTGACAATTTTCGTGCGCATATTAATAAGATCGGATATCTGATTTGCATCGATTTGCCAATCGATTTCCATCAATACCTTCATCGATTTTTCTTAAAATCTCAGCTTTTTGATGCAAATTTAATCTGATTTGCAATGATTTTTTCTGCTTAGTTGACATTTTTTAACACACTAACTATAAACAACTCACAAGCTCAAACGTTCATGACAAACTACGTATGTACCAACCAACACCGACAATAATTTTTTACATACAAATTCGGGGAATACATAGCAATAAGGGGAATACCCGAGCTTGTTTTTCTTGCCAAACAAACGGTTGGGTTTGAAAAAATAGATAAGCTCGAAAAAGTTAACGAAAAGTTAACTTTTTAGAGCGGTACGTGGACGCTCAAAATCGGTCAACTTAGCCGAAGGTTTAACTTTCTCGCGAGTTAACTTTTGCGCGATTCTACTGTATTTTAAAATTGTAAGTATAAATGCTTTAATAAATGGCTTTTTTATTTTTTTAGCTGCACTTGGGTCCCACTGTACCTATTTTACTGCGCGGTCTCATTACTAAGAAATGATTGAAAAGGAACAGAACTTATATTTCATTTTTTTTATATTCTTATGTAAAATTACTTATTAAATATACATATGTACATACATATATATTTGTCATAATAGGTACTTCATTAAAATTGTGTACAGTAATTATTATTAAAATATTATTTGAGGTTATAAAAAGATCAGCAGTACATGTTCAGCTGCCTAAAGAAATAATGGAAAAGAATTAACACAAGAAAGGACATCATAACAGGCAAGCCAGCAGCCTTAACCCAACCCATTATGCTGCAAAAGGAAATGAAATAATGATTATTAAAAATGTAAAAATTTAAGAAAATAATAGTTAGTAACAATAGGTCACTGCTATGCTAGTTCTAATATTTTCTGCTCGCATGGAAATAATGTTCGCAGAAAAAGTGACAAGAAGCTAAGCAGGTAAAGCCAATTATCAGCTAAGTATGCTGCGAATAACTAAGGGGATCAAACAAATCGGCTTTGGATGGTCTAGTATCGAGACTGCCTCATCGGTTACACTGCTCTTAACATCCGAGGAATATTTTTGTCCTTGAAGTTTTAACCTGTTTTACTATCCGAAAATGGAACTTAAATTGGTTGCGATTCTATTGTCACTGGCAGAAATACATAATCGAAATCTATGCACTGCCACTTAAACAAATAAAGCTGCCGGACCATTCAATATCCTCCACTTTAGATTATGGTCGTTATGGCCTAAGAAGCCCTGAGAGTTAGAACCTATTATTTTAGTAAATCATGTTTAAAAATGTTTCAAGGCTACAGTGCGTTCTCCTTAAAATGAGTTAATTGTGAATGAAGCCCTAAAACCCTTGGATGCTCTAGTCCCAATACAAATGAGAAAATTGCGAAGTTCAAACCCTTTTCCGATAAACTTCCGAGACTCGGTGTAAATCGATAAAGGATTGTGGTGACATGCTAGTTTCTTTTGAAACAGGCTCAATTTTTAAATATTTCCGCAGCTCTTTTCATCTAATACATTTATGTATACCTACTTGTAATCATCAGGATAGAACTCAAATGGTTCTGTGAAGATTTCACCGCAATTCGAAATCGTAACGGGATCCATAGGAAAATCATCTCTATCCGTTTTAACCTGAACAAGGGAAAATTGAAAAGAAATCTTAAGCTGCATGGCTGTTTGGGAAGCGTCTTCTTTGGAACTTACATCCTCAACAGCATTCACCGCATCCATACCATCCAGCACTTTACCGAAAACAGTGTGCTTGCCATCCAACCATGGCGCCGATATAGTGGTTATATAAAACTGACATCCATTCGTATCCGGGCCACGATTTGCCATGCCAACATAGCCAGGACGATTGTGTTGAATGTTCAACGCTTCATCTTCGAAATAGTCACCATAAATGCTTGTCGAACCGGTGCCATCGCCTGTAAGGAAAACGAAAAGCATCATTGAGAAAATCGGCTCCACCTTGCTCTAGCCAATAGGTACTCACTCACCATTCACAATATCACCACCTTGTATGAGAAATCGATTTACAACCCGATGGAATTTCGAACCCACATATGAGCTGCCATTAATTCCACGCATACATATATGCCGAAAATTGGCCACAGTTTTGGGCGCAATTTTACCGAAAAGTCCCAAAACTATACGTCCCAATGGTTTCTTTTGATGTTTCACATCAAGATAAATTTTCGAAGTCACTGTAAAACTAAGACCTTGAGCTATCGCCAGCAGCGGAAGAAGACCCCATAATACTCTGTAGATTTGCATAGTTTAATTAAAAAATTAGGCTAAAATTTTTGATGCGTTTCCAATGAGGCAATATGTTGTCACGTCTGATGTGGAACGTTGATTAAGTGAGGGTATGCGAAAATGCTTGGAAAATTTAAGAGAAGCCTTATAAGACAGTGGGGTGCGTTTGTAAACATATGTATGTACAAGTATTGAACTTGTAAGCATCATACCTACGTCCACAAAAAATTTCGTTTTGGTCAAGCGTATTTGCTGGTATTTGATTTTTCACGCGAGCGCACAGTGGCGTGTTAGTTTCAAAATCGAAAAAATTATTTTAAAATCCTAAACTGATTAAAGAAAAAAGGTGTAACACTCAACTGTCAGTACATCACAAATATTAAAGAAAAGTCGAGAAATATCTTAGGTAGTGGAATAAAAGAAAAAAATTACAGCTTTTAGCGTGATTGTCTAACTGTCTGTATGTTTGCTCACGCATCACTCGAACCACGTTTTACGGAACTAAATGCAGTTTTTAACGATGTAATGCTGAAAGACCAACTTCAAATTTAGTATACATTTCATTACATTGAGACAAGCTGATATAGGTTTTCATAGCGAAAATTTGATAAACTTCGTAAATGCATTTATTCAATTTTTACCATGTTTTTCTCCAAATTTTGCCCGCTGTATAGCGCTTAAAGATTAAAAAATTGATTTTTCTTTATTTATTTCAATAGTAACAAGGAAATGTTCTATTACATATACCAGACCAATGCCTTGTATGTTCGTGATGACTACTCGTATTTTGTAATTTGCGGGTGGTTCAACAAACAATGACTGAATGGCTCTGTTACGATGCCTGGAAAATAATAATCCTCTAACAGAATATTTAACGTTATTGAATATACATTTGCCCTTCAACCATTCTCCAGTTGACAACTACAATAGCTTAATAATATTACTCTCAATTTGAGAAATACGCTAAATATTTGATGTGAGTACCAAAATTCAAAAAAATAGATGGAAGTGCATTTTGAACGCCCCTCAACGATGGTTTATTTGAATATGTATGTTAAGTCGTTTTTTTAATCAAAAAGTTCATTTCGTTCGATTGTCCCTCAAATATTTGCACTCTTGAATGGTTTGAACTGACCTAATTTCCAATCACTACATTTAGATGAAAAAGAATGAATGCGAAGAGTTTGGTGCGAGGAGAATAATGACAGATAGGAGTAGTGCCAAGAATATATTTTGAATGTCTGAAGGTTCAACGAGGGCGATCAGAGTGCATCCGCATTATGAAAGGTACTATTGAAGCTTTTTTCATTTACATTGCATGTTATTGTAATTCGCAACTAGTTTATGAAATATTCCAGAGATATGGTTTATGTTTGCAATCTGGCCACCCAAGGACTAGTGTCTTCACTACTGGAGAAAAAAATGATGTCGATGTATCTTGTTGATTTATTTGTTGGACCACCCACCCACCCTTCATTTAATGGAGACTTATTTATTTTAATTAATACGTTTTTTATATATTTTCCTTTTTTTTCTTTTATGTTATACAAAATTGTTTCTTTTATGAAATTATTGAAATGCATTTTGTATGTATCCATATTGTAAATGTATGCATATTCAGTTTTACAACAAAATTATTTGCATGATTCAGGAAAAAACTTAAAGCTAAAAAGTCTACTTTTAGTTGTACTCATAAACGTACATATGTAAGAAATTAAAGAAATTGACAAGTCGAACGTCGTTAACGCGCTTTTATACAAAATTTCACTAAACTATGCAAATATGTGTCTATATGTATGTATGTACATACATATGTATGCCTCCATGTGGTATGTATCTACTTAGTTCGAACATTTTGATGTATACTATATATGTAATTAACGATTATAATTAATGCATTTACATTCACCAGAATATTTCTATAAATGTGTTTATCGATCATTTAAACGATAACATAATTTTAAATGCAACGGTTGTTGCTATGCAATAATTTTTAAATTTTTCATTTGGTATTAACATTTGCTTTTTACGTGCAAAAATAGTTTATATATGTATATACATAAATTAAATTAACTGTTTGTTTAAACATACTAATTTGTAATCTGTACAAAAATTAAATTAACTATTACTATTTCATAGAAATTAGAAAAGTTACTCATTTCATTACATTCTTTGTAATTTTTTTTTAATTTTTTTGGTATGCCAGCGGCGCTCCAGTGCATTCACTGCGCTCAGTCTATGGTTGGAACACTCTTTTAACCGGTCGGCGACGTGCAGAACTTTTACCTTTGACGGCACAACGAGGCGGCTCAGTCAGTCAACTACGATCTCAGATCGTTACGCAGCGGTCTGCAAAAATCTTTTTGTTTGTTTTTCATGAACGCTTAGATAGCCCTTCTGTGCTTCGAGTTGTTGCCGCTATCACAGTTTTTATTTGAGATCGTTACTGAATCTTCATCAGAAGATTCCGGCGAATCCTATATGCGTTTGCTTTTTGGATGTATATATTTGCAGGATTTGCCTAGACGACAGTGCCCGCGCATAAAAGCTTTACACACGCCGTTGTTTGAGTCTCTTCCACCGCCGCCGCTACGACCGTGACCGCCACCGCCTGAACGCCAGCTTCCGCCCCCACCGCCACCGCTGTTATTATCTTGAAAACTGGAGCCAGTACGCCAATTGCCACCATTGTTGTTTCGACTTTGGTTGTTATTGTTGTTGCTACTGTTATTGCTATTGTGATGATTGCTGTTGCCCATATTGTTGCGTTCAAAAACATTCGTCGGTGGCATATTTGGCATACCACGTGGTGCCATCATACCCATTGGTCCGAAATTGGGCGCATTATTGAAGGGACCTGGCGCTGGACCATACTGGGGACCACCCGCGTGCATCTGCCATGGTGCTGCATTACCCACCGGTGGTCCAAATGGACCCAATAAGTTTTGTTGTGCTACAGCGTTCGCAGACATTGCACCCATAGCCATCGCACCATTGAAATTTCCACCCTGCCAAGCTGGTGGTAGCTGTCCACCTCCAATAGCAGCAGCTGCTGCTCCAACTGCTGGCACCGGTCGTGGCATTTGAATTTGCGGTGAAAGCATATTATTCGGTGGCGTGCCTGGATATGGTGGCATAAAACCTGGATACGCATTCACATTGTTTGGCGCCAATGCATTCACTTGCACATTTGCTAGCTTGACAGCAGGAGCGATGGCATTAGAAATATTAGTTTCGGTGAATTTGGGTGAACCTTTTGGCTCGGGCCATGGCATGTTTGTATAATCGCTAACTGCATCTGGATTACCAGTAATATCCTCGAGCGGTATGACTGGTATATCGTAGGAGAAATGTGGTTCCAATTCAGCTTCCGCCGGTGAATCCGGTATCATGCTGTGTGAGAAGTAAAGCGCACGCAAAGTTGTTTGCTCGCGCTCGGCTTGCACTTTACGTTGTTTCGATTGATTACCATTCGGATGCGGTGGCACACCATCGACTTCGACGAGCGTTTGTTTCCATTCAGTTTGCGGTCTCATATTATCCTCATGCGTGAAACCACGTCGCGCAATATTTATAGCATCACGTTCGCTATAACGTTCCAAATTCTTCATATCCATAAACGATTGCGGTTTTGTCACATTAACCCGTTCGTTTTCGTCCAATTCAAAGTAACGTATTTGTTCGAGATGCTCTTGTGGGCGCCAAGTGAGCTTCTTTTTGGGTCCCTTACGTCTGTGTAGCATGAGTACACCTGGTGGGCCATTTGGCCCACAACCAGGTCCAGGTGGTTTGCGTACGTCTTCTTCTTCAGGCGCTTTGATGGAATTGGCATTGGCATCTTTTGTGGCGGCATCTTCCTCCGCATCACTACTGGCGGTGATATCGACTGAGCCACCGACATTAGCAGTTGTTTCGCTAGTGCCAGTAGCAGTTCCAGTCCCAGCTTCAGTCGCGGCGCTGCTTTCAGTTTTATTAGCACTTTCATCGGCAGCCTTTTGTTCGCGCAAAACTTTTTGTTCGATATCCTCTTTGACTTTCTTCAATGGGATATCATCGTCATCTTCTGTGCTATTGCCTTTATCAGCGCCATCTGAATCTTCCGATTTGTTGTTATGCTCTTTGGAATCATTCTCCTTGTCGGATTTGTCATCGCCCTTCGCCTGCTCATCCAATGTGTCTTGATAAAATTTCAAAGGTGTCACCTTTTGCGCGTCTGGACTATTAGGAGTTCCTCCTTCACCTTCTTTGGTTTGTCCTGGCGTCTGTGAAGTGGAGCGCTTACGCTTTGTTACCTTTTTGGGACCTGTTGCAGCCGAAAGAGCATCAGAGAAGAGATTTGTCTCGACGAGTGTTTGAACTGCAATAAAAGAATTGAGAAAGGAATTTTATAAGTAATTGCAGCCCATTAAATACAATATAAATCACTGATATAGAAAACGGGGTTTAAGGTTTTAAGAAAAGGAGATCGGTTGCTAGTTTTTGCTTTCTCGAAAATGTGCTGGAACTGGTGTTTACTCACTGGTAGCTGAAAATAATATGAATAATGATATATAAAAATGGTTAATTAAAGAATTTTGCAGAAACTTAGATTTCATGAGTTTTAGACTGAGCACTCTTGTTGTTGTCCCAGCGAAAACACTCTCAAATCGTAGCGCTACTTCACTCCATCATCTCTAAATTAGAGAGGACTGACAGTGTGTTCCAGATGAGATTGGCAATCTACCCATTACCTGTCGGTGGGCTCCGTCATGCACCTAGTGATGAAAGCTCATCCTATTTCAGAATATTTTCGCCCTATCGGAAATTGTCAGTCGTCGTTATATTTCCTAAATGTTAAGCCATTTCAAAATTGAAGACTAGGCAGGGCGAAGCTGCGTTACAACAACAACACTGACAAGAGCATACTCACTGAAAGGGCAATATTATGAGTCCTAAAGGTAGTCGAAGAGTTGTGGCGAATGCGATCTAGGTACTAACTGTAAAGGAGGCGAGTTCATCAGTTCAATAAAAAATCTGGTTGAGAATTACAAGTTGGCCAGCATTAATGAGTGGATAAAAAAAATTTACCATGCATCCGAAAATATTGGAACTGTAGTACATCTCACTGCTTAAAAACGTCGAAATAGCAGGTGTCGGTTCGCGGCAGGCATGGAACACCTGGGTCTGTGAATTTCTAGAAAAAAATATAAGTAGCACAGCACAGACTGAAAGGGAAGCTCAGCCTACGCAGCTGTAACGAAAATCAACGGAATTTACAGACTGTCCAGAAAGTTCTGTTCAAGTAATAGGGCTATCTAGGCTTATAATAGACACGACAACTGCCCAAAAGACCATTAAAGAGGAATGATTGAACAATCGGTTTAGGTTATGGCAGATAGCTCGTGGGTCCTGAAGAATACAAATCTACGAATATCTAAGAGGGTCTAATCCTAGGTGGAAATTTATGCTTAGGAGATCCCTTTGCCTTTAACGGGTTGCGTAGTCCACGCTACAAATTTTTGTCAAAACTTTTCCAGGAGCAAAGAAACGGTTGGATTCGCCATACCTATTTGTGGACGAGTATGTGCGGCATCTACAAAAGTCTGGACTACGATTGACACTGTCAACCCATCACTGCTTTTCAACGGCGTCTATCAAGTGACGTGATCAAACCACAACCCATAAAATATTCTAAGTTTTAACGTCGATCTTTAACTCAAATTTGAACAAAGACTTAAGAAATAGTGCTTGTATATATCCTTCTATTTGTGGTGTGCTTTTAATTTACTCTTTGAATTGGCGAAGATTTAAGAGAGTCTAAGAAAATGTCTTAAGTGCGTTATTCACTGGTACAACCATGGATCAAAGGAATGCAGGGAGATTCAGATCCGGACCGATCACATGCTTGAAGCAGACTGTCGTGCAGAAATTTATTTTGAGGGTTTGTAAGTACCTTCTAAGGAGCGCCTTGTATTTATACGGATAGCTCCTTTTGTTATTTGACGCAAAATAGTTCAAAGATTCTAGTTGAAATCCGTTATCTATTTAGGATTCATGCTAACCTAACCTATGTAACTTCTGTTTTTTTATAGGAAGAAAATGATCCGATCTTAAACGAATGTTCCTAACAACTTTGTGCTCGTACTTAATAGAATATTTCATATCACTCTTAATATGTTCAAGTCATTACATACAGTATTTCAAAATGAAAATGGGACATTCAATTTTTTTTCACAATAGATTTATGATTTATGCAAGTTTCATTAAATTCTACAACATAATTTATAGTTCCAAAGTTGTTAACTTTATGGCCATATTCCAAAAAGTGTGTGAAAATCCTTAGAGTGATGGCCAACTCAATATAGCTACCAAATTTTATCATTTTATATGCAGCAATCAATGAAGTATCTAATTTGATTTATTTTGCGAAATTTCTGATATTGAAAATAGTAGCCTAGATAACATCATATTTTTATGCAAATATCTAAATATTTACTCAAGTTATCATGGGCACAAACGGATGGACGAATGACGATGGATGAAAGCAACTCATACATATATTTTACAAATTTAAGACAAATCTGAAGAATCCTTTAAAATCTAACGAAGGAAATTTCAAAAAAAAAATAAATGCCTGAAAGTAAAGACTGTCCCATTTTCAAGTTGAGTGACTGTGTGTGAATAAGTATGCTCGAGTTAACTCATTAGGGATGTTGGAAATGTGCAACTTTTTAGATACATACATATGTATGTACATATGCGCAAATGCGCGTGAGGTAATTTTAAGAAATGGTCGAATACGTCAATTTAAAAACGAATTGATTATAAACGAACGAGCTGAATATTTTCAAAAATCTTTGACGAATTTTCTAAACCTAGAAATATTACAACAAAAAATATGGTGATAAATGTTTGGCTTTTGTAGCTAAAGTTGAACTGCGCCGAACTATTATGGGAGAAGATGCGCTAATGCGAACAAAAAACAAAGCTTCGATCGTTCTATATATCTATTCAGGATTTTGATTGCACTTTCTATACTAGAAAGAAGTCAAGATCAGGAAAAACTATTTTTCAAGTCGCTAGCTAAGCAATCGAATATCTTGACTTTTCCTTCGGTTGTTCTTTATTTTTAATTTTGTGCAGAAGTGTTTGATCACCATATGTTGGGTTCGTATTCCAATAAAAAAATTTTTTCTTGGAGCCTTTATCATAAGCTAAACAATTCAAAAAAAGGCATTAACACCTGAGTGACGAAAAAATCTACGTATTAGAGGGTATGTAGTCTCTACTAGGGTGTCTTTACGCCAATCTACATATTTAAAAAAAAATCAATGAAAGAATTTTCTAAATTTGAGACCCCGAAAAATTAAAAAAAAAATTAGGGACTGTTTGGCTTTCGTGGTCAAACCCTTATTAAGCCTAACTATTGTGACCGATCTTGGATAGTTGTAGGCGAAAAAAATCCAACCCTCGGACGTTCTCTTGAAAAATGTGGAATTTCGCTTGGACTAAAAAGCGGTGAAGATCAGGAATATCATCGAAACTTGGCTTGTTTGAATCGTACTTCACGTACTCAGGCAAGTGACTGAACATTTTAAAGGAAACAAAAAAAAAAAAACAGTTGGTGAAAATTATGAGGAAACTACGCATAGAGTATTGGCTGTCTCACAAGAGAATTCACCTATGTTGCATGATCATTAAACTCGAGATCACTGATCAAGAATACGAGAAGGCCGTTTTTCAGTCCAGCAGTTGATGTCCATTCTGTGCACTCTTCTCAACGATTTATCTTCTGCATACATAATAAATTAAAACACGCTGTGATTCATCGAAGCTTGGCTGAAGTCAAAGCATACTATACATATGTACATACATATACATATTTATCGTCGTCTAAATACATATCTAAACGTAACCCACCCTCCTGAATTTGAATTTCACTAGCTGTGCTTACACGCGAAAGGAAATGGTGATTTGAGTTTTATTTCAAAACAAAAAAAAACAAAGTAAATTCATACATATTTATATGAATAAAAATTATATAAACAAAACATTGCACCTAAATAAATAACTCCAACAGTGGTGGGCAATTTTAATGTGTGAATTTGCTGGTAGTTTTCGCTGCCATTCCTTGAATATTCGGGTTTTATAGCGATCATTACATCGAAATTAGATTGCGTTTGTTTGCCCACCACTGATTTTGAAATGAATAGAAATATGTGGTGATACTAAAGCAAAGCATAATATTCGAAAGGGTTCTTAATACTGCGAAAATTAAAATGTTTCATTTTGCCTGGCACTGGAAAAAAAATGTTTGGGTTGCTAACATACATAGGCAAAATTTTTCTATTAGGGGTGCACGTTTAAAGACGAAGAGAAATGTTGCGTGGCGCAAAAATTTCCAACATCTAACTAAACAAAAGTATAGTACAGACACTTTCGAAAATAGAATTGAAAACATTTTTGAGACCAAGAAAAACTTCCAAAAAAGTTCACTTTCTATTCACCCTGATATGTGGATAATCATGGCTTGACAAAATTAAATTAATTAAAATAAACAAAAATATTAACATGGGTTGGCAGGAATAAAAAACAGAAAACGCTTTTCTTGGACTTTCTAACCTAAAATCAATGCCCTAATTTGAGGTTATGAAAAGTATAAATAAGCCAAAATAAATAACTTTATGCTGAGAATTTTCAAAATATCCGGTTTAGAGTAAACATTTGAATTCCACGAAGTTGATTTTTTTAGCTTCTGTTTCAGCACTCCACACTAGGGAGAGTACCAAAAAGTTGGTTGAGTAAATACAAATTTGAAGCCATTTGTGTAACAACTGAGTTTACTGAATGAAATGGAGTTTACTTTTGGGCCAAGAAAAGTTTCTTTTGAAAAGGAGCGAAGTAGCGAAATGGCATCGTAACCGGTGCCCTATATTTGGTGAAAGTTTCGAAGGACATAGCTGAATATAAATTTAAAATATTATAATTTCATATTGATTGTTTGCAAATCAAAAGTTGAGATAGTGTTGAAAAATATTCAACCGAATTCTGAAACAAGGCTTTATGAAAAAAAAAAAAAAATTAGATATTGCGTTCTTTAAAACTATTTTGGAATTCAAACATACGACTTTCTTAATTGTTTAGCTCTAAAAAAAATTCTATCAATATTTTTCTTACAAACTTAAGCCCTAGATTTCGCTCCACCCTAGTCTATAATAATAAGAAAAGAAGAAAAGTGTTTTTTTTTTTGACTAAATGTAATATTCTCAACTTTGTTTGGATGGTGCGGTGCCATGACATAATACGAAGTGGCATAAAACCCTATTGGGGATATTACACCTTTGATCTTAAAACAATTGGAAAAATTTAAAAGATTTCTAGGGTTTCATTTGATTTTGATTCAAGTCTTTGGCTCAAAAAACTCTTTTGGGTCGCTCTACTAAGGGGTATTACTGTGTCTCATAGTTTGGGATTATATCTCATTTTCACTTTGGATTATGTTGGCAAATCAGGTAAGCGTCTGACTCACGCTACTAACTTCGAAAAGGACTGAAGGGTAATAATGGTAAACTTTTAAGTTAAGTGAAGGAATTGAACCTTTCTCTATTTTGGACTTTTAACCTCCAACTGAATGGCGTGTTGACAGACCGTGACTCTCAAAGATAGCTAAACTCACGACTGATTTCGGTTATTTTCAGGTCTATCTCTACGACTATTCAAACTAAAGTATTCGGGTGTCAAACGAAAAGTAACTACGAGTGGTTCAATACAGGGTGACTGTAATGTGGATACTTCCAACAAAAAATCTGTATATCGAGAAATGTGGTTTGACGAGAAGCTCAATAGGAATCAACTCATACGGGGTGGGGATTTGAATATGCTCGCGGTTGGAATGCCTATCGCAAGAGGCGATTAATATGTTCATCGACCCTGTTACCACGGCCAAAGAAATCGCTACCAGGGCAGTCGAGCTAGTGGGGGCAAGGGGCTTATACAGGTGTGTAATGGATTATTTCTGTCCAAGGACTGTAAATTATGCCGTGTAAGCTTATACGATTTGAGTTGTTTCCAATAAATTAGTTACAAATATAAAGTCCTTCAACTTATTTAAAAATTTGCAGGAAAATATGCCAAGCCTTGTCCCAAGCTAGAACTCACCCTATCATTTCTTTAATTTTTTTGTTGTACAAGCGATTTTAATAACATCAAGTTTTGTATGGTTTCTGCCCCTAGAAGTTGGTGAGAAAAAGTTGGGTCTCACACTCGTAGTAAAACAGTCAGACAGCCGTCAACAGATTAATTGAAGTAAGGTAGTTAAATATGAAACGTAAAAGTCGTTTTCGATCATAGGATCCACATTGGTTGGAGGTTTGTAATCAAGTTAAGGAGAAATACATAGGAAATGTTACTGTAGCCGAGGCGGGCATCTTTTCCTTAGTATCTGATATTAAAAACCCAGGAGTCTAGTAAACCAAAAATTTGTTTAGAATTGCACAAACCCGTTTCTTGGCCATTTTAAACCTCTCTAAACTATGCCAGATAGTAATTTAAGACCTAAAAGAGCTGTCTATGTCGGGCTTTTTCACCCGTAAAATGTAAGATGAACTAGTTTGTATGAAGGGCAGTGGTTTGGGATTTTATATCACAGTGCGTAGATAGCATCGAATTGTTTCAAAGGTTAAAAAATGGACCCAATCGAGTTTTTTGGAACTTTCAAACCGAATATTTGATCAACATAATTTTGTCAAGCAGTGTAATTAAGAGTGACCGGTGTGGATCCGAAGTTTAAGCATGAGGTTGCTTCTGATTTCCGGCATAGGCTGTATTTAAAATAAACTGGGTTAAAATGTCGGGTATAGGCGAAGAACAATGGAACACATGTCACAACTTCAATATGACACCAATCCGAATACGAGTATTATAACCTAAAATAAAACTATCCCCATACACATCCACAAATGCTACGTACATACAGTACATTCGAGAGATACAATTGAATTTCGTTGAAGCGGTCCTATTTGAGAATTCATAGCGTGCACTAACAACGAATTCGGCTGTAACGCGCATTGTGAGTTGAATTTATGAAGTGTTCTATTTTCTATTTAAATATATATGCCTTGATAGGACTTGAAAATGAGTAGAGAAGTTTCGTTTTTTATGAATGGCGTTACAACCCTGTGCGACGCAGGAGTAGCGGTTACGATGAGAGTCCAACTCTTTATTTTATTACAACATTTTTAAACATTGTGCAAAAAATGTGTCAACCAGCCGTTATCTAATCAAGCTTTTGACTGCTTCCAAACTTCGATTTACCATTAGCTTAAATCATTTGCTTTTTATTTTATTGTTAAGAATTGTTTATTTTTCACCAACTCTTCCTCTTAATTTAGTTATGTAATGATGCTAATAAATTGTTTTAAATTAGTTTCAAATGTTGTATATGCTTATCAACTAAATAAGAACAGTGAATTTTCAAGTGCCATTACATTTTGAATGCAATTGACACTTAAAAATAAAACCACAAAAATAGTCAATGTATGTAAATATAAAAATTAGAAAAGATAAAATTTATACTTAACGTCCAGTTCATCCATTTAGCTAGATGACATGCGTTTGCCAACTAACCGTCCATTTGCGATATTCAACGAATGCTGTTGCCTCCATTTGCGAACTGTTGTAAACACGTGAAATAAATAACGATCGCAGAAAAAAAATTAAACTCAGTAATGGAAACTCTTTTTACACATTGCAAATGTGTTCTTTTTTTCTGAAGCACCACGATTTTGGGGAACGTTTACAACTTAATTGTTTTTTCATCCACACATTATGTGATGAATTGTGATCTTTGAAACCAACTGTTTCACAGCATCGCTTTTCAATAACTCAACAACATAGTAGCCGAAGCGAGCATCTCCTCTTCCAATCAGTTTTACAAGTACAGATATATATGTACATATATACTGTTTTCACTACACTGATTGAGGGTTCAATATCTCGCTTTGCAAAGTTTACTCTATTCATTTTGCATTTTTTTTTTTAGTTGCAATCCAAGCTAACGAGCTTATTACACATATTGTCGTATATCAGTTTTATTCAATTTTCTTCAAACATACCTTTCACGATTGTCGATCTTTCTGACTGTCGCAGCACTGCAGAATCGGCTTTTAACAGTCGTTTTGTCAGCAATTACCTTGAAGACTTTTATATACAATAATCACATTTGCCTTTTTTTCAATGTCCGGCTATGCACTTGGTCGAAATTAATTGCCAGTTGCAAAATTATTTGGACACTAATAAAACGACCATTAACGTGATAGCCGACACCTCACATAACGACTGTCTAAAGACGACTCCATAGATAACTCTAAAGCCACGTGGTCGACAATCGACAGCATTTTTAGTTGTCTCAATTTAATAACATAAAGATAATACATTTATCGGTATGTCCACTTCGATTTATACTCTTCGCTTAACCATTTTGCCCGTTCTTGGCTGTTTTTAACAAAGCGCAATCGCATTCAATTATTTTCAAAATATTTATAATCACTTGTTTGAACGTGTGCACACATATTATCACCATTAGTTAAATTTTTCTTTGGTTTCTGTAAAAATTAAATCATCCATCTAACTACTTTATAACCAATTACATTCTTAAAACCGTTTTTTTTTTTTTAAATATTAGATATCGCAATTAGTGCAAAAATAAATATGTAACACATTATATCGCCCGGACGATGCCCATCGCAATAACGATGAGATGTGTATGTGCGTGTGACATTACGTCCACGTTGCTTCTTGTCCATACAGGTATTTTGGAGAACAAACTTTCGTGACTTCAGTGCCATTATTGTTGTATGTTCCCCTCAGCCCAAATGACGACGATGAAGCCTTGTGTGGCGAACACAATCTCTAAAAATTCGAATCTAAATGTTTATAGTCATTCAAACAATAACACTAAAAAAAATTAAATAAATGTATTCAATACAACCATTCTAAGCAAAAACTAGCATCCAACCTCCTGAAATTAAACAACACAGAATGCCATTAGTAATAGCCGTAATTCCATATACTTACTTTTCTTTGGTGCAATCAGTTTGATAGCACCAGGTTTCTCATTTGCCACAGTGAGATTATTGATATCGATCTTGGATTTCTTAAGTGTTGGCGAATCCGCACTGGTGGGTGGTGGTGATGGTCGCTTCAGTGATGAAGGTAAACTTGTCGGTATGACAGTACCTGGAGCTGATGTAGTAGAAGTTGGTTTCTTTAGACCTTTGCGCGATGGTGGCGGTGGCGCTTCTTCAGTTAGACCATGTGAACGAAACTGTGATTTATAGGTTTTTACAGTTTTCGCCTTTTCTGAATCGCGACGAATTTCAATAGACATTGAAGCCTTCTTTGATGGTATTGTAATGGAAGTAGGTTTCGTTGTATCATTAGATTCAGTTTCATCTTTCGGCTTTTTTGGTATGCGACCAAGTTTATCTATAGAAGGCGGAACCAATTTGGCAATAGTTTCTTTATCTTTTTCAGCTTGAGTGTCTCTATCACGCTCCTTTTCTTTCTCTTTCTCCTTCTCCTTCTCCCTTTCTTTGTCTTTCTCGCGCTCTTTGTCCTTCTCCTTGTCTTTTTCTTTTTTATGTGTGGACGATGATGATGTAGTTGAAGAAAAGGATTTATCCTTATCCTTGTCACGATGTTTATCCTTTGAGGACTTGGATGATGAGGTCGAAGATGATCTATGTTTGCTTGAACTACTGCTAATGCTGCCATCTTTACGTTCTTTATCTTTACTGGAACTACTGCCTGAACGATCCTTGTCGCTGCGGTGTTTATCGCTCGAACTGCGATGTGTTGTGGAAGATGTTGAGGACGATTTTGATTTGCTAGATGATGAGCTCTTCGATTTGTGACTTGATGATTTATGACTAGAAGATGATGAAGATGATTTGCGATCCTTATCTTTATCCTTTTCCAGTTTATGTTCTTTATCCTTTTCCCTTTCTCTTTCTTTTTCTTTACTTTTATTTTTAATTTTACTTTCTTTTGAATCCTTAGAGCTTCTTCTTTCCTCTTTTGCGGACTTGTCACTGTCGGCATCTATTGACCCCTTTCTGTTTGATATAGTTTGCTCCACTGTTTCAGCTTTATTTTTATCTGACGTTATCTGGCTATCCTCATCTGCGCTGCTTTCACTTTCCTTTTCAGGTTTATCTTGTGATGTTCTTGTGTCCTCTTCTTCTTCAACAGCATTAGAAACTGCACTGTCGGGTTCTTCCTCGGCTTCGCGTTCATCAGTATCAACTTCAGCTTCACGATCTGCTTCGGCTTCTGCGTCTCTGTCTACATCAGTTTCGGGATCTGCAACGGTATTGGTATCGGCGTCAGTATGTTCGCTGATAAAACCTTGGTTTTCCACTTCTACATCAGCACTATCTACTGCACTTTCTTCTATACTTTCGGCTTTCTCTTCTTCTTGATTATCTGATTTTGTTTCTTGTACGCTCTTAGGAGGCACCTTTGCCAATACTTGTTGTCCATCTTTATATACAAGCTTAAAAACTAAACCGGTTTCACTTGCTTTCTTTTGTGCTGGTGTTGGTGCATATGTAGATGGTTCAGGTGGAGTATCTGTAACATCAGCAAGAGGATCTTCTTCAAAGGTTGTCCTTGCTGTTTGTTGCCGCACCGTTGGTGGTGTAGGTTTAACTTTAAAATTTGGCCCCACTGTTGCTAATACTTTGGTATCTGGACGCATGGTCGGAGTAGGATGGCTCGTTGGTGTGGCGGTTATGTTTATTGGTGGCGTTGCAGTTACCGATGTCTGTGGTTGTTGAGATGAATTTTCAACTTGAGCACTTGATGTATTTTCTGTTACTACTTTTAACCACTGCTCCACCAAACGTTTAGCCAGTATACGAACGCCTATAATTAAGAACACGAATATATAATTGTAATAAAATTGTTACAGATATTTCCTATACAAAAATTTAGTTTTATACAAAAGATAACATAACTACCAAGTTTTTATGAAGGTGCTATGTTTCGTAATCCGGTAAAATTTATCAATATTTGACAAGTAAGCGAAACGAACGCTTCACAGCTGAGAAAACTGTCACATTTTGACAGCTACTAACTTGCATACACAAAAACACGATGACAGTGCGCAAAACAATGCTAGGTAGTGCGCAAGAAATTTTTTTTTTTTTTTTAAACAGGGAACATGGGTAATGAAAAAGTCCTTGTCTATATCCATACCTACACGTAAGACATCGCCCGACAATTTTTCCAAATCCCCAGTGCTGGCAGGCTGTAACCAGTATTTTCTAGGATGAGAGCGCAGGACGCTATATTAAATACTTTAAAAGCAAGTGTGACCTCTACCATTAACTAATACGACTTCATGTCTTTTTTAAGTTAGAATTGGTGTTATCTCTGCAAATGCTTGTGTCTCATTTCTTTAAAGGTGAATTATTTTAGACGCCTGAGGGTTATAATAATCGCACAAAACAAATTTGAGGCCACTTGAAGAAAATAAGGAATGGCCTTTAAAATTTGTTAAGAAATCAATTTAAAGAAAAGGGATTTAATGTTTCCCAATATTCGAGCGAAATTATCCACGGTTTCAGATAATCAAACACCTTTCTTATAGTAAATTGTTTTTTTTTGAATTGTTACTCCGCAAGGTATGTCAATAAAAGTTTCTTTGGTTTGCTTAAAAGCAGAAGACTTGCGGGAATACAAATATGCAACTATACCGTAATTCTTTACGACCGTACGTATATAAATGTTTGCAATCAAAATTGCTGAGGTTTATTTTTTTGATAAATAACATGAACCACACCCCTCTCTGTGGGATTTGACCTTGGTAATTTTTCGTTTTTTTACCATTATTATCCAAAGGCGGAATCCACATTACTTGGATCCAAACGCATCTTTTGATACCCTTCCCGACATTTTTGGATAAATATTAGCACTCGGCACCGGTTGTAAGCAATTACCAAAGTTGTTCCTTAAGGGTTTATTTTATATAAAGGATTAGGTGATACCTTAAAGGATTCCTTCTTTGCTTTGTATTCTCAGCTTTATCTAAGTGATGCCTGGCCAGATACTTTCTTACATATCAATATAGCTATATTAAATTAAAACTTACCTTCATTGCCACCATCTCTGCATAGTCCTTTGACCAGCTTTGGAGCAGAGTTTATTTTTAGACGATCCACATCAACTGGGCATAGTAAAAGAAGCTCTAAAATTTCTTGCACCAAGGGCCAATTCATTGCACGTATAGCATCATTTAACCAATTATATACTAATGACCAGCCTCCAACGCCCATAAATTCACCGAGCAATTCAGTTTTTGTTACTTTTAAAATTTGTACATAAATGCATTTTGATACAAGTTTTTTAGAATATCTATTCATTAGTCTGAAAGTATAACAAATTGAAATAATTGAAATTAATAAATGCAAAACACAAGTAGAAATGAAAGTCAACTCTTCTTCAAATGACAAATACAACCCTGTTCATTTATATTACTAAAATTATACGAACGAATTACGCAGTGTTGCATGCCATCTGATAATCGTTAAAAAGCTGGTCTGCCAAGTTTATGATGGGTAATTTTCGGGTTTTTATCGATTACTTACCCTGCTATTCGTTTAACTTCGCCAATGCTTAAAATGCCCCCATTATCGTCCAGCAGCACCTTAAGGCACTTTAGCAGCTGTAAAGGTACTATGCGTGGCTGTAATTATAACCAAAAGCTACAGATTAGTTAAATCGTCAAAACATAAGTAAAACACACAATTGTCTTATGTTAAGTATTTATTAGGCGCATTTGAAATATTGCAACATATTTGCTTATACATATATATGACCAACTCACCATTTTGATTGCTCAGCTGCAAATACGTTTCGCTGTACTCGTCACGCACACACACACGTACTAACTTTTATTTCACGGCCTTGTGTAATACAATTTTTTTTACCAATTAACTCTGATTACATAACTTGGATTGCTCTCGGTTTATGTTTATAATCTAAAAAAAAAAATATGGAAACCACAATTTTAACGATGCCTATAAAAATTTAAGGCCCGCTCTGCAGCATTAACTGTGAAGAGTACAAAGTTTTTCTTAACCCACTATAAAAGGGTTCGTATTTATCCCCCTTTCTTTCAGTGTCCAAATAAAAGATTACCTAAATTCATTTATTCACAATAATTAAGCAGAGCTATTATTGTTATACAGATAAAATTGGCAATTATTTTTAAGTTGATAAATTCCGTCCAAAATCTATGCGACTTCTGCGTGCTTGTGGTATTACTGCGAAAATAGTATAGAGAAATTTTCAACAATGGCGACGTATTTAGATTTTTGTAATAGATCATCTAATTGCAGCAAACTTCGAGAGATACAATCAGTGTTGCCACTATAGTGCAACTTAAGGCCGGCTTGTTGATAAGTGGCCACTACCAATGATGTTTGACACAGCAATTCTGAAACAAACCTTCTATATCCAACACATATGGCAGCCTGACAGCAAATCCGATCTTTCAACCAGGTTCATATCCAAAATCGAAATCTATTACAAATAATTGTGCCACGTCTACGGAAGCCCAACGCCGCCATTTTTTTCTGCAACAGATACAGAAATTATGGAAAAATCTCCAACACAATAAAACTTTTTTCAACTGCCGAATTTTACGACAAATTTTCTTTGTACTCTTCACAATTATGCTTTGCTCGCCATATAGCACTATATATTTGCATTTTTGCAGCGCCGAATTCGCCCCCAAGGTTAATTAATGCATATAAACTAGCAATAATCCAACACAAAACTTCTGCGTATGCGAAATACTTATATACTAAGGTAATACTTTACGGTTTACGTCAAGTGTTAATACACGTCCAAAAATATAGGTAGAGGTATCAATAGACGCGTCTTCACCTCCGTAACAATAATCTGGAGGGGGAAATTCGATATTTTTAGAATTTTTCGAGATATTTGCAGTTAAAGTTCACAATTTTTCTGTCATTTTCATGTGGTTGTTGTAATCACATTACCCTGTGAGAAAAAAATGACCCATAGAGTCGGAACGGTGGCATGTTGCCTACCCGAAAAGGTGTTCTGCACATAAAAAACGTGGATCGGGCCCCGAATTTGGGATCTAACCCGGGTCAATTTTCGGTTTTTCACTAATAACTTTTCACAGAAACAAAATATTGCTTTTCCCCCTTCGGGTTATTGTTACGGAGGTCTAGACGCGTCTTTTGATACCTCTCTCAAGATTTTTGGACGTGTATTAACACTTGACGTAAACCGTAAAGTATTACCTATACTAATAACAATAAATGCGTACGTTCTTTACTTTTTTTTTTTTTTTTGGTAAGCAAGTACAATTTTCTAAATCATATAAGTATATTTGCAGCAGAAAAAACAGGAATTTATGATTTATGAATAAACGCCCAGCGCTGAAAAATACACGTCCAACTCACCAGCAATCACGATTTTATATGAAAAATATTCTTCTTCATGATGCGTTTCCGTTTCGTTAGGTAAAGTGATGCCAAGTTCGCCCCAAAAGAAAGAGAAACAAATATATGTTTCTTTTTTTCATCAATTTCTCCTCTTTGGTGTTATTTACACTTCACACCACCCGGGCAGGGTTGCACAGATTGTACAAGATTTAATCCCGTACGTAAAGTAGTTGCTATAATTAAATAACGAAAATTTTCGTAGGATATAACAATACTAGAGGTGGACCATTTTTTACAATTGAATAAACTGAGTTGAAGTAATTCGTTCCGGGTATACACAAATCTGATGATTACTAACGGTTATTATACGAAAATAAATAAAACACGTTACATATTTATTATTATGTATATTGTCTTTATCAAATAAATTACTTTATAAATGTAAAATATATAAACAATAAAGCATTGATGATTGTAAAAAATTGCGTAAATCGAAAAAATACACTTTACTTACAATTAAAAGTGTGGACATGTTTAAACATGTATTTGAAAGTAAAGAATAAACGAAGAAAAATATATATAAAAATTCATTAAACGCGTGCATTATAATCTAAAATTACTTCTATTAACTATGAAAATTGCATATTTTTGCATGAACTTGTTTTCTATGCATGTAAAAGTGTGCGTATACTGCAAGAATACCACTCTTATACCGGATTTGTCGACTTAGTCCTTATTAAATGAATGCCAATTATTCGATGTGGTCTTCATTGATTGCATTGGAATTTCAATATTTGAGGAACAAAAACAAAAATTTGTTTATAATAAAACTTGATGTCTGCTCCTTTTTATACCCAGCGGAAATTAAAGAAGTTCGCAACAGACAAATAAAACGAACATTGCAAGCTCAAACGATTCGTGGTGAGTCTTATTGTATACCAGCGCGTATCCTATGCGTTTTTCAGCAGATTCATTTTTATTTATAAGCCCTTTTCAAGAAGTACACTCGAAAGTTAACAGACCAGACAGACTTTTGAAAATAAAAACCGTTCTTTTTTTTAATTTTTTCTTCGGTTAGGGGTTTCGATATAATATTATAGGCTTTTGATATATATAATATAGAGGCCAGCGCGCTGTACAATGATTGCCACCTCCTATCAAGTGCATGGTTACCTTTAACACATTTATCTATTTTTGAACTTCACCCTTATTGGTACGTTCATTTGAGCAATTGTCAGAAATCTCTTCCAAATGGAAGTGATATTAGCAGTTTTGGAAGCCTCTGCTTTTTTTTTAGATTTATGGTAGAAAACCATTAAATAGTCTTGTTACTACATCCAAAAATGTAGATATCACATTCGACTTTGGAAATAGTTCAATGAAATTCGGAACATATTATGAATAATACACGATTATAAGAACATATTTCGTTGAGTTTTTTGCAAAATGGTCTTTACATTCCACTTTATGTCACTACTGGGCATATAATGTATAATATCTTTTACGCCTTTGGCTTATCAACACAAATCGGTACATATAACAATGTGGGTGCATTCTATGCGCTATGGCTATTTTTCTACATGGAATTCAACGTTAAGTGATTTAATGTGCGATACTGTTTCAATGCTATTTTTGACTTACATACATATGTATTTGGGAAATTTTTTATTTCAAATAATTTTGACTTTGATCTATTCAATCGTCGTTTTTCTCATTGTTAGTTGATTTTGTTTTGTTATTATTATTGTTGCTTATGTTGTTGTTAGTGCTTTTTGTCTTTGTTGCATCAGTCTCGTTGTCATTCACGTTGTTAACATTCTCGTTCGTATTGGTATTTAATATTTGATTTGTATTGGCGTGCACTTCACAAAAATCAGCTCCTGCAATTCCGCTCTCAGAGCAAAACAATAAATCATCGGCCCCAGCACCGCCCACAGCTCCATCAGCGCCACCTACAATATCCAGCTCAGGCTCACCAACTTCATTATTACCGCTCAATTGCGGAGTCGACGGGGCCGATGGTGTTTCATGACCAGTTGCAACATTTTCAGGCACAGCATTAACTGCGGCCTTAGTAGTATTCACATTTCCTACGTCACTTCCGCCTGCCAAGCCATCATGAACAACTTCGCTATTCTCAACCTTTGGCAATTTCGGCTTGAATGTATTATTTTCTGCATTGAGCACATAATTTTTGAACGGATCGGTATATTTTGCTGCTTTACTGCCCGACGAAGTTGATGGCGCAGCATTATTACCATTTTGGCGTATGCGCCTTTGCTGTGTACTGAAACTAGGACTTTCGGAACGTGCGCGTTGCAATTGCGGCCGTGAAGTTGTTGGAGCAGCCGCTCCTGCTGCTTGATGGTCGTGCTCATTATCACGCGACCGTCCAAATTCAAAACCATTTTGCCAATGAACATGTACATTTTCATATGAAGGATCTTCATAACGATGTGCGGTCGTCACATCACGTCTGCTAAGTTGTTCCGTTTCACGTAGGCGATTCAAAGCACGTGGTCGCATATTAGGATCGCGTCTCAAAGCGGCTGCTGCTGCGGCGCATGGTGCATGTAGATCAGCATTCGCAGCACTAAAACGTACCAAATCGTGCGGCATCATACCTCCTAGACGTGGCGTGTAATAGGGGTTGGACATATGCGAAGCTGCCGAAGCAGTATCATAATCGCCACAGTCACGAGAGAACATGAAATTGAAATCAATTACCTATGAAAATAAACAGAAAGAAACTTTTATTATCTGGTTACTGACCAATCAATTTTAAAACTGCGTAAAGATTGTATATAATTTTGTTCATTTATCATATTTCGGAAAATACATTAACTTGCAGGAATAAAAATCATACAATGATGCAAGATATTTCTGGAATTTCTTCTGTGAGTTCCATCAACTTCATTTTTCATGGTTCTTTTCACACCTACCTTACAATCCGGCCCCTGTCCAATCCATAAGGGTAACCACTTATTGACCAAAAGCCATTGTAAGCTCGACTTTGATATGCGATTTAAAGTGCTCGAATTACTGGTGTGTTCTGGACTAGTTGAGTTCATCTTTGCGGTAGTGGTTTGTTGTGTTGAGTTTGCATTATTTACTGACTTTTTAGTAATTGCATTTTTAATTGCAATTGCCTTCTCCGCTGCAGCGCTGCTGGTACTGCCTAAAGTATTCGATTTATTGGCATTCAGACCGAGCGCTTTTATTTTGGGTATTGCACCTGTTTGCCGACTACCAGACGAGCTCGCACCTGTATCATTGACAGTGTTTGATGCACTGTTACTATTATTTGCATTATTACAACCAATGGATAGTGGGCCAGCGGAAGCAGAGCGCGGTTCACGTTCTTTCGTATTGTTTGCAACTTGAAACCAGAGGTTGAATAATTTATGTTAATAACATTACTAGTGAAAAGTGATTGAACAAACTTACCACCATTAAATTGCATGGAAAACTGTTGTTGCTGTACACTGGCAGCCGCGGCTGTTGCTATACCATTAACCATACCGCCTGTTGCTATACCATTAACCATACCGCCTGTAGCGCGATATATATTACTCATACTTTGCGCATTCTCACCTTGCAAACAGCTAAAGAATGATGAAGCGCTGTTTTTGACATTACTGGGATCCTTTTGATTACTGGCATTAGTAATATTTAATGAATTTGCTGTGTGCACATTTGTAGGTTGTGGCACAATGCCACATGCTCCCACTCCAGCATTAATAATAGGCTGAGCATTGGCAATACTAGAACTAGCATTTAAACGTATATGACCAACAGTGCCAAAGTGCGAATGGCCGAGCACTGCATAGTGTCCCCCTAAATTGTAATGATCGATATTCCCACATGAGGAGCTCAGATGACGTTCTATGCGTCCTATACCATGCCCAATAACATCCAAACGCCCATAGACGCGTGCACGGCTGCTACCGGTATTTCGATAAATTGGTTCATCGCGTATTTGCTCGTAAATATTTTCGTAACGTAAGCTAGGCTGGTAATTGAAGTTGTAGTAGTTTTGCGATTCAGTGTCATCGAAGCTTCGTTGACGTTGAGAAGTTGTGTTATTGTTGTTGCTACTACCACCATAAAGAGAAGATGCCGCTGGGTTGGTTGTGGAGGGGCGCGCAGTGTTAAAACGATTCGCTTGAATGACAAATTGAAAGAGAGTAAGTTGGGTTGAGTGGTTGCAGAAATATACACAAAGCAAATATAGGATTGAGTGCAATACAACTTTATCTTGACTGTCTGCGGGCACAATATTGAAGAGCATTCCTTTTCACAGAACAGAACTCTAATTACAAAAACGACCTTTTTTGCAAGTTGTTCGTTTTAAAGTATGTCGCCCACTTGAAAATTTAAAAAAATTATGTTGAGATAGGTTATTCTAAGAAGAGTATGGAATAGGTATTATCTCAAAAAAGTATTGAATAGGGGTCAAACGTACAAGAAAGAGAAAACAGTGGTGGTTATAAAAATTCTAGTTCATATCCACAATATGTTGGCCAGTCACCGCACGGGCTGGATTCATATATGGCAAAGGACTGTAACACCGACAGCATATATCTAAGACAAAGCCGTGTACAATAACATAAATCAACCTATCCCTTATTGGTAGATACATTAACGGGTTTAAGATCAGTGCAATTCTTGAGCTCTTTACCTCCTTGTAAATCGATATGGAAATTTCGCCGAAGTCCCAAGCCTGAGCGTACAGCACGCGGTACATCGTAGGCAGGTGATATGGTATTAGTGCGATCGTAAAGATCATTTCTATAACTTATGTTCTGTAAAATACGTGGCTGATTGTTGTTGGAGTTGTTGCTGCTGGCATTTGTATTACTATTAGCATTGTTTAGATTATTCAAGTTAGGTGGTTGTATGACATTGCCATCTCGTTGAGCTTGTGGCAATTCATCAGCAGGGACAACAGCATTGACACCAGCAACAGCAGCTGCTGCCGCCGCAGCATTATATTGTTCCAAGGACTCATAGATGTTTTCATAATGTGGATGATTTTGTTGCTGTTGTATTTGAGAAGCATTATTATTATTGATGTTATTGTTAAGATTATTATAAGCATCGACGCGTGGTGCAAAACCAACTGCACCTTCGACATTACTGCCCTCAGCTTGACTGTTTTCATCATCTATGTTTCCACCGGTTGCTGCATTTGCTTGGCTAAAATTATTTTAGTCAGTCAAACGATTTCCTCTTTTTTTTAATGAAACTTACCGTGCTATTGCGCCCTGCTCTTCCATTCACATGGGCTTATCTATCATACATACACCTGCGTAGCTACGTCCGATCGTCATGGAAGCGGGCAAAATGCGCCAAGTGTCAGTATCGGGGCAATACACCTAAGATGAAAAAGCTTCATTGTTTACGGTTTACATTAATTAAATAAGTTCGTCATTCACCTCAACAGATCCTAAATTAGAAGTACCATCATCACCGCCCACAACAAAAAGCACTCCATCATGTGCCACAACGCCTGCATTGCGACGACAGAAAGCCATATCAGCTACTGCATGCCATTGATTTGTCTCTGGATCGTAAGCCTCTACAGACTTGCGTACCATTGGTCCATCGTGTCCACCCACAGCATAGAGTATATTATTGAGTACACCAACACCTGCCCCAGAACGACGTGCCGACATGTCTGCCACAGCACTCCAAGTATCAGTTTGTGGATTGTAACGTTCCACAGATGATAAGCATTGACGTGAAAATCCATCGTAGCCGCCAACAGCATAGAGCAAACCATTTACAACACCCACACCAACGGAGCTGCGTCGTGTAGACATTGAAGCTATAAGACGCCAAAGTTCTGTCTTGGGATCAAATACTTCTGCACTGCACAATCCGGTGGTGCCATCGAAACCACCTACAGCATAAATGAAACCATTAAGAACAGCCACACCGAGTGTTGAGCGGCGTGCTTCCATGCTATTACAGCTAAGCCATTGATCTGTTGCAGGATTGTACACATCAACCGTGCGCACGCGCAATGAACCATTGAAGCCACCAACAGCGTAAACTTTATCGCCTAACACAGCCAAACCGGCGCTATAAGTGGGGAAAACAAATTAATTTATTATTAAAAATTATATGGAAACATGAATGAAACTCAGACTTTTAGGTAGAGTTGTACCGAAATACAATATTCAAGTTTCAGGAAAAGGAAGCAACACTTACCGACAACGTCTATTTGGCATTTCTGCTGCCTGATACCATTTCTCCTCTCGCAAGTCATAGCATTCCACGGAACGTATTGCTTTTGGTGCCTGACCGCCTATTGCCAAAAGAATTTTAGGCAAACCCACTGGCTTGCGTGGTATGGTACGTGCAGATTTGGTGTCATTCGGTAGTAAATGATAGGTGAGTGCTTCAATTATCAAATTCTTGCATACGATATTCCCCTCCAGCAATGGTTCCTTGTCGACGCGTTGCGTTATATATTCCTTCGAGAGAAAGGGCAAACGTACATGTTCCATAAGTGTTGCAGTGTGTTGGTCACGCATTGTCGGATCATAACGTATCCAAGATATGACACATTCGTAAACTTTTTCTTCGCTTGGCACACATATGCGATCATTGCATATCAAATTGATTATTTGTTCGTGATTCAAATTGAGAAATTCATCAAATTGAATTACCTCACTGAAATTTTGAAATGAAATAAATGGGTTTAAATTACTTTTTAATTATACATTCGAATGATTACTATTAAAATGTATCTATAAAAATATGAGGATTCAAAAAACAACGACCAAAATTGTGTAAGAATAGCGAAATGATAGTCCGATGAAGAAGATGATTGCGGATTAAGAACAAAGCAAACGTTGTCCGAAGGTTTTGGAACTCACAGTGTGGATGAGTGGACCTGCCGGTGTACCTTTGTTTCAAACTGCGATATTATGTGAGGTCGGATTTAGTCTTTTATGGACCACGAGTTTTCTTGGCAATGAAATAAAGGAAGTAAATACATTGCATTTAATACTCACTTGAAATGTTGCTCTATATAAGTATCTGCATAGTTAAGTAAATCTACACATCCATGTATATCAGCGAATTCGCGTATTCCCAAGCAATTACTCGCATCCAATTGTGTTTGCAAGTAATCGCAACATGCTTCACGAACATCAATTAACTGCAGTAAATTTGCAGCGGTCAATAATACTTGCACATTATCCTCGTTGACTTCCACAGTCGATGTGTAAACATATTCGATGAGTAATTCGAGTGCACGATGATCTACACCCTGTAAAGTAATACGGCCTTGGCGTGACTCCTCGAAACTGGTAAACATGGCATAAAAGTATGGACTGCATGAGGCGAGAACCATCTTGTGTGCAGGGATCTCAATATCATCAGCAACCAGAGTTACATCACAGAGTAAGTTTTGTCTACAAAGAGAATTAGAGATGGACATTGACTCACTATGGATTCCAAACCAAATAAATGTGATTGTTGTTGTTGTTTTAACAACAAAATCACTCCCCGAAGGTTTTGTTTTTGTCGAAATAACAGTCCTTGACCGGATATGAATCCGGTACGCTCCGGTACTCCCTTGCGGTACTGCCCGACTGTCGTGGGAGCGATTTGGTATGACCAGTGCAACCTTCTAGGTCATGTCATCCCTCCTTCCGAAAGGAAAGAGAAGATGGGTAATGAGAGGTGGGAGGCATCATATCCGTAGATCAACCATCGAGTTGCACATCATTACCTTTGTGCATATTGGTCGCCTCTTACGACCGGTATGCCTACCGCGGGCATATTCTAAGCCCCAACCCGCAGGGTGATCGGGCGGTGCAATATGTTTAACATGTAAATATACATATGTACATATAAACTACATATTTTCAAACATAAACATAACATATGTATATGTATTTTCTTCTTCCCTAAGCTGTATTTATTTTTAGCTATTTAATCAAACATCCATTTGCTTATTGCCATTGGGGGCAGTAGTCAAGTTCAAGGTATTTAAATACGAAACAAAGCTATCAACAATAATCATTGTACATACATCAGGGACCGTAACGGTTGACGAATTCTTTTTTTTATAACAAAAATCAAAACTAAGAGTAAAAATTTGGGTTTTAGTTTTTATGTAAAAAACGGAAAGCAAAGTATGACATCTGGCTTCTCGCTTAAATAAAATTAAACGAGTGAAATCAAAAGGTTTTTTTCACCAAATCAAGTAAACAAATTCTTTCCATCTAATTTTTCTAATCAAAATCTAGAAGGTTATCCATTAACTTCGGTCTCTGGAAAAAATATTTATACTGTCGTAAGTTAAATATTACCTTCAGATTCGATAAAGTTCAAATAAGCTAAGCTTGCAAACATCGAAAGCATATACTACGCCTGTAGATAAGTATATTTAATATTCATAGCATTTGCATATATTAAGCAAACAAATTTAAATTAGGGTAGTCCAAAATAGGTGTGTTTCTAAACCTATATAATAATTCTCATTTAATGCTTAGCTAGATAAATTAACCTTAGATCAGTTAATAACATTGATGGAGCTTATTTTTGTGATATTAACTACTGAAGTACTGTAGTTAGCGACAGTAGAAGATTAACTACTGAATATGGTTTACGGAATATTTTCACGAAATGCATATTTAGATTACCCTAATACATATATGAATGAACATATGTACATAAATTATCTATATTGCTATTAGTTGTCTCTGATGCTTATCGAGTGGAAATACTACTTCCTATTTGAAAATGGATGTTCTGCTTTATTAAACATCTCGCTAATTTCGAATAGAGTACTATGACGATACAAGCCACACCAAAACAAGTTTTTCCCTTGGCGCTTGTATGTAAATAGCATACACGTAGCCAACTAACCAGACGAGTTGTGCATAGTGAAATTAAAAGCTAGACGTTTATAATTCAAGAAACGAATTAAAAAACAATGCAACTGTTGGCTTGCCCAGTTTTGTTGAGACGAGTGCAACAGCTGCTATTTATTGTCTACGTAAAAGAGTGCCGGCTTTGTTGAGTTTTATTCATTTCAGGCAGTAGCCAAAAAAATCAAAATTATAAGGGAATTTTGATGATAACATAAATAATGTATGAAGCGTATATAATAAAGGCACACTTTTTTGGCAAAAGTTGCCCACCTTGAATACAATAATATATACATATTAATGTGCAAATTTAATACACAAATAAAGGCACAATAGATATACATATTAGCACTTACTTGCGCATTTCGTTCATGGCCTCGAATGAGCGTGCAGTGTGTTGCTCATTATGATATTGTCCAACTGTGCGATCTTTGCTATTTGGGCGCTGAATATGCTTCTGAGAACTTTCATCTAATGAATTTTGGCTTGCATATCGTAGAAGACAGCTATTTGTTGTTGGTTTCATATTTAATATTTTAAAATAATACCATGAACGCATAACATAAAAAAGGAAAACAAACAAAAAATTGTGTGTATAACTAGAAACAAGTTTGGTTGAAAGTTGTAACACAACATCCTTACCTGCCGCGCTCCATGCTACCTTCTGCTGCTGGATTTTGCATCCCACTACCATTGTTACCTGCAGCACCACCGCCTATTCCTCCACCGCTAGCACCACCTACACCTGAACCTGCTCCACCCGTTGGCTGATTGTGTCCCAAATTGCTCATAATGCCCAGCGTGTATTTGGTTAGCAGCGCACTCAACGATATCATGCACTAACAAAACCCTCACAATTGATTCCACCGATTGTGGGCCGCAAAAGCGGTTTGATTAAATGAATAATTTTATGGTGAAAATGCAATGTATATAATTTTTTCCACCAAAATACACAAAAAACAGGCAGACGGACCCACAGCCAAGTTGATTTTCTAAATTTTCGCTTTCGAATGTTTTTCTTTTCATGCTTCTTCTTATATTCTCTACACACAATTAGTGTTGCCATATTGAAAATGAAGCACAGCTGACCGTACAGACAGGGTGTTTGAGTGACTTGAAAAATGTTTAAAATATTTATTTAAAGTTTGTGTTATGCTTAACTTAGGAGACGACGGCTAAAACACAACCAAGAATCTCGGGAGAGGTATCAAAACACGCGTTTTGATCTCAGGGTAATTCTTTACGACCGTACGTAACTGCTAATACAACTTCAAAAATATCGAGAGAGGTACCAAAAGACGCGTTTTGACCTCTGAAACAAGAATCCGAAACCGGAAAAGAAATAGCTAGCTGCACACAGGCGATAAACATATCGACAGCCACACTGCAAAACCCCGTAAGTCACTATTTTTCCAAAAATAAGGTTCTGAGCCCTTCCCATAGATCTTGATATTTCGCGTATTAAAATGCAGTCAAAATCGGGTTACAATTTCCCGTTTCTTTCCAGTGGTGAAATGTTATAACCGTCGCTCATATACATATGTATGTTATAATCACAGTTTTTTCCCTCTCCTGAAAACTTTTTCGTTTTGAACATACAGGGTTTTGCAGTGTGGCTGTCGATATGTACATTTTATTCATATATGTATACCGTGCTGATAAATTAAGTTTAAGTGTCATGTAGTGCACTACAATATTTAGTATTTACCACCCTAAGAGTATGCAATATTTTTTTTTAGCATATTGTGTGTCCTGTGCTTTGAACAGCACAGCTGTTTGTTTGGTTAGAAAAGCTCTGGATGACAAAAGCTTTTTGTTAAATTTTCTCTTATCAAATTTGGAGTTGATAACTGTAGATAGTGAAAGCAGCGAGCTAAGAATGTAGTTATATTTTAGACTCGAAAGTAAATGGTCACAATATATTTCGTTGCTAACATTAAAAAATATTTATATCAAATAACAAACGGCTTTCTACCAACCATGTCAAAATCGCTTAACTGGGATGTAATACGTATATATATCGCATCTAAGAAATAAAATATTGACACAAAATTTATTGCAAAATAAAAGTAAAAAATAAAGCCATATGCGACTTGCGAGTTTAAATCCAAAAATCAAGTAAAACTCGTTGTTAAGTGAATTGCAGTCTACTCTTAGGCGCGTTCGACCAGACAAGTGATTCAAGTGAGATTATGCATTGATTCATTTATATGTATGTATATTGAAAGCTCTCCCGAAATATTCTAACAGATATATATTTAAAATTCTATCCATATTACTGTATACGAGCATGAACAAGCATTACAATTTTTTTACATAATTTTCAACACAAATCATATTTCACCTCATTATTGCGATCTGTTCTGTGATAATTATGACCGGCATGCGTTGCTGTCATAATTTCATATTCTTTATGTACGTAAAGTGGGGGTAAGTGGTTATGTCTATTAATGTGCGTAAATGCAAGAAATGAAACCGTTTTCAAATAATTTTCGGGTTTCGGTTTTGTTCTACAAAATGTATTCCGTAGTGGGATTTGTTTTGGTTAAGTTCCTAAAAATTCATGGAAATCAATTTCGGTTTCGTTTTTGAATATTAATTTCGGGTTAAGCTTTGGCTCCATTCCTTCGTTTTGGTTTCATTCTTAAACATTTATTTCTTTTCCATAAAACTTGCCTTGATGTAATTCTGAAAATAATGGACAGTATTTAAGATAGATAAAATAGTTTCTTTTTTTGGTTTTATTTTAACCTACTGATTTTAATCCCGTCCTCTGCTTTAAACTATTTTGGCGATCTCCTTTTCAAACCAAAATAACTATTAGAGCTTCAGCTGCGGTTTCATACCTTGCGTAAAACTCACTACTTAGTGCTATGACGGCAATCTCAGCCGATTTTACTATACCATTCCTCTTCATTGTCTGCGATTTATGTCCCTTTAGCAGCCCTCTGCCACCGGAATATGGCACGATGACAGCTTGTACTTTTATTGTAAAGAAATTTAATAACATTCTAGGCAAATCTCTGCAATATATGTACGTGTCTGTGTGAGAGTGTATGTGAGAGCGCGTTTTATGTGCCTCATTCAATATGTAGGGCGGAGATGTGACAATTTAGCAGCGCATTTTGCGTGTTTGTTGTTGGTGCTGCATTGAAGCTCAAATTTAATGTTCATCTATGTTTACGACAGATTAGATTTAATGACACCTTCATTCTCAACTCGAACTTTCTGTCTATGAAATGTGGGTATACAAAGAAATCTGAGTTGGTATTCAAATCAAAATTAAAAAAAAAAAAGAATGACAAAAGGTTGGAAGGAGAAAAGAGTGGATAGATGTACAACACATTCGTTAAAGCTGAAAAGACGGATTTAAAAGTTTATGGTTGGAGAGAATATATAAGTATTATCCCAGAACGTTATGTTGAAGAAGTTAAGTCTCATTCAGAAAAGTCCTAAAAGCAGAGTTTGACTGTTATTACATTTTGGCTTTTTCCGCTTATTGCCACAGATATTTTGAAAAAAACATTAAACCATTTACTTCATTGTTTTACTTTGTTTTCATTACTACGCACAAAATATAAAAGGAAGCTCTCATATCTGATTGCTTATCTATCACTTAACAGCCTATTATAAGAACCGCTCACTTCATGAAACTGCTTGCGTGGGTGGCGCTTAAATTTCCTACAAATGAGCCATTTGTTAATGCTTTCTGCTCCACTTTTAAGCTTTTTTTTGCACCAAAATAGTAGTAGCATAGGTCTATAAATTTGAAACAGACACAAGCAAAGATAAGATTAACGTCACAATGAGTAATTAATTGGCTGTGTGAGTGGGTGACTCGGCGTATGAGTGACATGACAACTGTTGCTGAAATTATACTGAAGCATGGGAAAATATCTAACCTCATTGTTACCAGTGTTACCAGGGTTGTCCGTTTTTCGTTTTTTACAATGCATGGATTTTCGGGATCTGTTTTTAAAATTAGATTAGCCTAGTAATTTAGGTTTTGCTTAAAAAAGTAGAAATTATTTGTTTTTTTTTCATTTGAAATTTTTTTGAAAACCGAATGTTAAGAACAATTTTTCTTGAATCAAATTACTCAAAATAACCGATTAAAATTGTATTGATCAAATGGACGCTAATGACGATCGTGCATTTCTTTGAATTTCGGTTTTATAATCGAGTTATATGGCAAAATTTAACTTTAATTCGAGTCAGGACAGCGATTGAAGAATTTTTTCTAAGTTGAAAGGAAAAAAAGTAACCGAATAAATAAAAAATTACAAATCTCCAAAAATCATATGCAAATACAAAAACTTAGCGAGCTTCCGGCGAATAATCAGGAAAATAGCAGATAGCTCAGGCTTTAGCAAACAAATTACACTTTCTCCATTTCCAAACAAATGATTAAAGGTTAAAGTGTCATTTCCTTTTGTTGGTGTTGTTACTTGGTGAGCTACTTGAGTCCATATAAAATGTGAACTCAAAGTATTTACATCCTCATAAATGGCTTTAACAATCATTCAAGTTGAAGAAAAAATTCTTCGAAAGCTCAATATGTTTGCCTGACTGTTCATGCTTGGTTGTATTTGTATAGCAATACTTGTGTGTACTAGGGCTCTTGTTCAGAATCGATTATCTGGCTAATCGACTATTCGAATAGTCGAAAGCAACTTTTGTTTTGGTTGAAAATCGAATAACAAGTAATCGACTTCATCATACAGCGCAATCGGTTAGCTGTCATTAATCGATTACTGATAGTTTTTTTTAATAAAATTTTTTAGTATTTTTGTTAGTATTTGAGAACGATTTGTTATTACCGTTGGAACCTTCGAGGTCTTTTAACACCCTCTTCGGCCACGAAATAGAATGTCGGTAATGAGAGGTGAGTTTCTGTGACCAAAAACTGTTGTGTTACACAAATTCCATTGATCGTGAAAAAATAACTAATCAAATATTCGATTCTGTCAAGTAGTCGAATGCAAACAGCTAATCGATTATGGACGAATAATCGATTATGGACGAAAAATCGATTAGGCGGAAAGAAACGATTAGTCGATTAGTGGTAATCGATTATTTTGATAAACGACTTTTGCTAATCGATTAGCCGACTAATCGATTAGTCGATTTTCAAGAGCTCTAGTGTGTACCCTGTCAATGTATGACAATCTCAATCATATTTCCTTCAATGTCATAAACAAGCAGGCTCGATTGCTGCCGTCACGCTGTAAATAAGCAGAACGTCGTACGACACTGAAATACCCACTCACACATGTAAATTGTACACGTCGAAGGCATTCTGAATTTTCTATTGAATTTATTGTTGTCATGATTTTCACATTCCTTTAACGACAGTGGAGGTATTTGCGTATTATTGTCGTTTATCGCTTGAATAATTCATAAGCTGGTCTTATTTTGTATGATTTGCTCTTGATTCATTCGTTTTAAAAGCAAAACTTTATGTCTGACGACTTGGAATATATGTATGAATGTATGTATGGAAATTGAGCTAATAGAAATTCCTTATTTCGCTCTTTAACCGAATGAAGAATATGTTGTGAAAAGCAATAACTTTTCAATTTTAAAACTTTGGAAGAACAAGTAGAGGATGAGTATTTTGAAGAAACTTCTTTTAAATAAATTATCTTGTAATTGTTGTATGTATAGAATTCATTTTTTTATTCGAATACATAAATCATTTCTACAAGAAAACATAACCTCAATACAATTTTTAGCAAATCATCAAATCAATCAAGCCATAAGCCCAGCTGGTCACAAAAAGCCATCCAATAAATCTGTCAATCATTTATATTATTTTTGTGCTAGCAGCGAGGAGACAATACATTCAAGTCAAAATTATGTTTATGCTTGCTTAAGCGTAACGGCTGTGTGAAGTGATGGCGCAAGTTGCGCTCAACCACAATCGCAGGCACAACAATAAAGAAAGGAAACATCATAAATGTTGTGCGTGTTAGCTATAAAATATATGTATATGACTTATATAAATGATTATGTCAAATGATGAAACTTTTGTGAGGAAATCATATACATATGTAGCACAAGTCAACGATGCGAGGGTAAAAGGCGAAGAAGGCCGAGCGCGTGTAAAGAGTGTTACGTTGTTTTGTCCATTTCTATGATAAGAATGAAAGTGTGTGGTTGTTTTTTGATTGACAGCAATTGTTAAAACATTTTGTAATAAATGTCAACCCAGCATGAAAATTATCTTTTCATTTGTATGTATGTATGTATGTATGTACATTAGAGTGGCGCTTATTTTTGAATATCGGAAATTTTAGGTTACTGCCGCCTGAAACTATTTTATTTAATCTTTACAGATAATAAAATTGCAGCAGGTATTCACAAAAAATTTATCTATATTAAGTCAATAATATCCAAATGAACGGTGTTTATAATTTGAGTGTATTTGTCCGTCTGTCTGTCACTTGGAAACTGCTGCATGTCATGTAATTTTAGTTCGCACTTCTCTTCTATAATTATTAAATAAAGTAACACTAATTAGCTAACTACCATATGCGCAATATTCTGCACTCAATAAACAAGTCATTATACTAGTTATTAATTAAAAAGAGTCATGCTTCCTTCTTTAGCTACACGTGTCTACAACAACAACATGCAATTGTCGTCCTCAACTAAAAATCAAGAGCAACGCAAATACTCGTAATTGTTCATCAGCTTAATTGCTAGTTAACACTTCAGAACTTAATTAAAACATCCATCACTCTCGATTAATGAAAGCTTGATCGAATCAGCTGTTCGAAGTTCCACGAACACACACACACACATGCATACATATTTACTGTGCACATGTATGTGTAAAATATGTGCAACGTATAGTTAGTTTTTCTTTATCCACGTGCTCAGTCATATTTCAACGCGTCACTGCCGTAATTCATGCATGACACACACACACACACCCACATGAACACATGAAAAAAGTGCAAGTCAAAGGTTGTTAGTTAGCGCACCATGGCGTATGAGTGATATTAAAAAATTTACAGTCGTATTCTGAGTTGAATTGGTATTTGCGAAAGAGGATTGTTTTGTAACCCAAAATCGTTACTAGTTTAACCGCAATTCTGACCCATATGGTAAATACACAGTAGAAAACAAAATTAAAATTTCAACTATTTTTTTCAAGGAGCTATAATGGGTATTAATTTTTTCAAGCCACCATAATCATTACCCAAAAATATTTTAAAAAAAGCACATGCAAAGCGTTTAAAACACGTTATCCCATAATTTAGTGGGTAAAAAAAAGCAGCAAATTTAGCCGGCAGAAAACCAAATGGTTGCAAAAGTTGCCACTTTTAAAGTCTACGGTTTAATGGCATTTTGCTTAAATATATAACCTTGGATCAACTCCCTCTAATAACAAATATTCCAAATATATCTATCCCTGGCACAACTGGTCATCACCATTCTTTTTTATCTTAAAAAAAAAAGACTCTCGCACGTTTAAATATTTTTGCGGTACCATTAAATTTGTATCTTGATTTTATTTCATTTACTTCCTTGATAGTAAAATCAATTCATTTTTAAAGTGGGAAATTAATTCTACTTATTACCATTTCGTTGAAGCCATAAATGCTACTCAATGCTCAATTTTTTCATAGTACAGAACAATCAATCGTTTACAAAATCGCAAATGCAAATGCGCGGAAAAATTGTAGGAAAATATTTTGGCAAGATTGTAAGCGTTCTAGGCATGACGCAAAGGCAGCATTTCGTATTTAGGTGAATAAATTTTTTGTAGTTTCACTTTTAGCTAGCCTAAGTTTACTTACGTAGAAATTCATTTCATACATTTACAAAGAAACCAAGCACTCAACAACTCAAAAGAATAACGCTATATGTTTTTACTAACAAATAATTCAATTAAAGATTGTTGTATGTTAGCAGAAAAGAAAATAAATCTCTACTTCAGTTGATTAAGCGTACGCGACCAAAAAGTTTATCTCATTCAACTTCAAACTTTTTTTTATTCTATATGCGAATGAACCGTGCGAAAGAATCTAGAAAAAAAACATACCATTGAAACATGTTACAGCTCTTCACTTAATGATAAAAGAGGAAAATAAAAACTTAGATCCATAGTGCATACTCACACTCGCATATGTACAGTGATAGAAAGCAAAAGCATGACAATGCACACTGATTGTAAATAGTACTTGGCATTCAAGGAAATAAGAAACCATAAAAAACTTTGTAAAATAAATCTCACTAAATTTCCGTTGCTATTGCAGATCGATGAAAATTGAAAACCAAACAAAAAGAAAATAAACCACAAGTTGTAACAAATCTATGCACTCAATGAATTGTTGTAAGTGTTAATAGCACAACAGTGACACATACGCAAACACATACATAAGCAAGTAACAAAGCAAAACAAAAAATTTAACAAACAAAAGAAAATTGAACTCAAACTTTGTTAGAGAACAGAACGTGAAAGACGGCGCATAAGCGGTTAAAGGGCAAGGTTCATGTTTTTTTTATTGCGTTGGCGTAATTTGTAACAAATCACAAACCATACAAATACTACTTTAGTGCTTGGTAGAGTACTTGGTTTGAGTAAAATTACAAACAAACAGAGAAATGAGATGAGTGTATCAGCTTAACTGTCAAATTCAATGAAAATGTTACGTATACGCCATGTCATTGTGGTTTTCAAATATGCGCCGTGGTGAGTGGGGATTTACATCCAATTTAAGGTGAGCGTTTTGTATAGCTAGTAGGTTTTTTCAAAGCTAACAATTTTCACTCGCATGTGGAAAACTGTATAAACACATACTCACACGCACTTCTCTCTAGCCCATGTACAAATGTTTTCTTAGAAAAAATGCTCAATCTTTATTGTTTGTTATTCAGTTATCTTTTGCAAAAGATTTCTTTGAATTTGATTTAACTTATTAGGATTGTTTTGTTTGTGATTGTCATAAATAATAACAAGACAAATTGCGCAAGAACTCTGTAGACACGTGTCTTCTACTACTTCTTCCAAAGTCAAAAGCTCTCTGCTTGTTAGGCGAAGGCAGAAATTCAACAAATACGCACACGCTGTCCAATGTCAGCACCCAGACTAACAGATGAGAAGCTTGACATGTGTTGTGTATTAAGCTTGATTTATGTTTTTTTTGCATTGCAAATATTTGCGTAAAACGAAATGAATGGTGATAAGGAAAGTTGAAAAAATGCGTTCTTGTTTGCCACTATAAAATACCGAAAGAATTAAATTTTGTTGTGTTGTTCGAAATATTTTTAATAAACGCCTTTCTTCTGAATTTTTTAGAATATCGTTGAAGAACACCCTCTTTCGGATTTTTTTTTCAATACCGCCCTTTTACAAAATTCAATTCAAAAATGTTCTATATCAACTGAAAATGTATGAAATTTTCATTCATATAAGGCGTTCTTTAAACTCATCTTGAAATAGGACGTTCTTCAAAAGAATTTTTATAAAGGGTGTCATTGAAAAAAATTCTAAAGCAGCGCTCTTTTCAAACAAATTTTGATATAAGGGATTTCTTTTTTAAATATTTTGAAACATGGTGATCATCCACTCAGCACTTAAATAGCTTCGAATATTTGACAACTATCACTACACCTTTTCCAACAGTATTTCAGAAAAACTCAAATGTATTTCAGAAAAGCTCATATGTACTTCAGAAAACTGCAAATGTAATTCAGAAAAGCACAAGTGAAATTCAGAAAAACGCAAATGTATTTCAGAAAAAACCAAATGTATTTCAGAAAAACCCAAATGTATTTCAGAAAAAACCAAATGTATTTCAGAAAAACCCAAATGAAATTCAGAAAAACCCAAATGTATTTCAGAAAAAACCAAATGTATTTCAGAAAAACACAAGTGCATACCATGGTTTATATTAACAGTTAAACGCCAACGGATATATCGCGAACTGCCAATGCATCTGCGAAAAAAATAGAAGCGTGCTGAATAGCACGGGCACAATCTGCCGTCGTTACTGCGTCTTTGGCTTGTTGGATAATTTCCTCCATGTATTGTAGTCGCCTTTCTATTACCCCTGGCCCCTCCGTGGGTGGAACCCGCATGTTTGTTTTTACAAACGCTTTTATTTTGGACCAAGCATTCTCAATGGGGTTCAGCATCGGCGAGTAAGGCCCCAAGTGCAAAAGGGTGGGTGAATTATTATCAGCAAACACCGCCTCAAGTCCTGAATGGCATGGTGCATTATCGCAAACCAATACCAAATCAGACAGTCTGTTCCCGATTGCGGTCCATCTATTCAAAAGTCCACGGACCCACTCAGCTGCACTCTCTTTTTTAAAGGAACCGCGACGCGTTTCCATACATAATACACCTGACGTACTGATTGCCCCGATAAGGTGCACATTCGGTCAACCTGATGGCGGTAGCGTTAAAGTTGCTCGTGCGCCAGATCGTGCGCGACCCTTTGTGCGCCTACAAAATAAATTACAAAAAAAAAAAAAAAAAATACAATTGGCTTTTTCTGAATTTCATTTGGGTTTTTCTGAAATACATTTGGGTTTTTCTGAATATCACTTGTGCTTTTCTGAATTACATTTGTAGTTTTCTGAAGTACATATGAGCTTTTCTGAAATACATTTGGTTTTTTCTGAAATACATTTGCGTTTTTCTGAATTTCACTTGTGCTTTTCTGAATTACATTTGTAGTTTTCTGAAGTACATATGAGCTTTTCTGAAATACATTTGAGTTTTTCTGAAATACTGTTGGAAAAGGTGTAGTTTTAATGCCTTTACCTTATTCAATTTGGCGCTCCATGCCGTATGAGTAACATTTGTTCGCAAAACATTTCCGAATGAATTTATTTTTTCGAACCTTTTATGTTTTTAAGCTTTAAGCTATCAACTCTGTCATTTTTATAACTTTATAAAAAACTTGGTACTATGTTTTCACTTCCAAGCATTGCACAATTCGATTTTTCTCACAAAAAAAAAGAAAGAATTTCAAAAACACACATCTATTGTACAAAAGAATTTTAAGTTAATTTATTAAAAACATAAAACGAGTTTATTAACCCACAACAATTTTACAATTTTGCTTGATTAAAAATTTGCACTTTCATTCATTGCAATTAAAATCCAATCAACATCTGCTTTCACTCAAATTATTACAAATAATAACAATAATTGCAACCGTACGTACATTCAATTTAGCTAAAAGCAAACAAAATTTACAGAGTGTATAAACATAAAAGTTGTGGCAGCAATCTAAAGCAGCGCCATTGAAAACCACATTTGGTTAACAAAGAAGAAGAAAAATAAAAAAAAAGTTTTACAATGGTTTTGTTTTTCCTACAATTTGCCTGAGAATATAAGCTGATTATATGAGCCATCATTGTGTGCATCCAATTGTGAAATGATGAAAGCATTTTTATTATATTTTGCAAATGTATGTATGTGTGTCAATTCGTTAGTATTCGAAAAAACGCTGGCTGCTAAATAAATACACTGATTTGAAGTAAAGGAAAGTTAATTGGGTTTTTGTATCACAGCTTCCGTTAATAATTAAAAATTACAGCAATCGCGCTTAACCAGGTGTGGATCCACAGGAGGAGGAGTGCGCTTTCGGGTCCAAATACTACTCCTTTCGAATACAAAAAGTCATAGTTTTCAGGAAATGTGGATAAAAGATGTTTTCGATATTTCATAAAAAAAAATTGGATTGCCCCTCCTTTCCAAAACCCCGGGATCCGCCACTGGGCTCAAGTCAGGAAATTTTTTCTGGACAAAGTAGAGTTAATATACCATGAAACTTGTGAAACTTGTTAGTCTCGATATACCAAAATATACAGAAAACCTGCTTGGAACTAAGCAATACTCCCAGCCATTGATGGATCAACAACGTTTGACTGACATCTTGGAATGCGACAGAGTATAGGGTTATTTTCAATTGATCTATTTATCAAGGAAGGGTGCAACAAGGCTTCCTAGAATTGTGATTCTTTTCATGGAGCACATATTAACGACACATCAACGATCCTTACGGAAATTGAAGAAGATTCCACTGGTCATAATAAATCGCTCCCCCGACTGCCGGTCATGTGTGGCTAACAACAACATACATACATATCGGAAAAACTTTATTAAAAATATTTTACTTATTTTTTACTACACATTTTCTTGTCCATTTTGCTGATGTGGATAAGCATACGCACGAGCTAATAACAAAAATGTTTGTGAAGACTAGAAGTGGAAGGCATGAAATAGAAATTCTGTCAACAACATGGGAAATATGTAGAGCTGAACGGAGATAACTTGGCATTTTTGCATTTTCTGAGTTGCAAGGATAATCTCTAGTAAACACAAACAGAGGGTAGACAGCTTATCAAAAAGTGAGTTTCAGATGGGAAATGGATAATAGAAAACTACACCCAAAGCAACAAAAAAGAGTGCGGAATGGGTTAGTGGGAGTAATAGAATTTGATATCAACTAAACGAGTATTAGTTCAGAGCAACCAAAGTAAAAACCTTCCATTTTGCACTCGTACCCGCAGCAGCCAATTAATTCCCATTCCTGCTATGGCTGTGTTGTTGTCTAGTTTTGCAGCAAGTTTTGCAAACGAACAGTACAATTGTTCAGATATATTTAACTTAATGAAAGTTTTAAATCTGCAATTATTTGTTATTTAAACTTAATTGTGTTGTTGTTATACCCAGCGTACTAGATAGTACTAGTACAAGGGTATTATAATTTTGTCCACATAACGGTACTATGTAACGGCGCAAAATAATCGAGTTAGATATAGAGTTCCATATATGAAAGTTCTTAGGTTGAAAAGAGGAATTGATTAAGTCATGTCGGTCCGTCCGTCTGTCCGTCCGTGTACACGATAACTTGAGTAAAAATTGAGATATTTGCAAGAAATTTTGCATACAGGTTACTTTCTGGCCAAGGTAGGTTGGTGTTTAAAATGGGCGAAATCGGATAATAACCACGCCCCCTTTTTTGATATAGAAAATTTCAAATAAGATTCTAGGGCCTATATCAATGGCAAGTCATGATATTTGTATCTCGTTCTGAAAACTAACGCTGGGTATTTAATGTTCGGTTCACCTGAACTTAGACTTCCTTACTTGTTTTTTATTTGATTTTGTTTTTACCTAACAAAGAATAACACTGAAATGTTTGCAGCTTAACTAAAACTATTTTTTGATGAGCAGACCACATGAAGAGAAAGCTGAGATGAAACGGAAATGATTACTTAGAATGAGTAAAACGGAAGTGGGGGGAAACGAAAGGAAAAGTGAAACTAAAAACAAGGAAAGCACTTTGAATATGTGCTAATGACTTGCCAGCCAAACAAGCACATCAGTGAAAGTAATAGAAATAGTTGGGAAATTTTGTTAGTAACTTTAACGTAACAGCAACTCGGTGACTTTGGCTAGAAATGGACTGCAAACGAAATTTGGAATAGGGAATTCTGGAAAGTGAAAACTTTACGACCACTTTAAAGTAAAGAAAATCGGTACTCAATGGTAACCGCAACCTCTGAGTATATATACGACTGGCAGGGTTGTAAAAGAATGCATTCATATGCGAATGCAATCAGTTGAAGTCTTATTCAATGACTTCAAATTTCGAATGCACTCTTTGACTCGCTTTTTGACTAAAGAATGAAAAAATGAAGTCTGAAGTCTTTTTGAAGTCACGACTTTGAAGTCGTTTATAGAAGTCACTTACTGATTTCATTTTTTGAGTGAAGTCACTAACTATTTGCAACAAAAATAGTTTGCGATCATGTCTCGTATGCCATAGGTAAATTGACTTCAAATGACTTCAATTGACTTCAGTGAGACTTTTTATTTAATGAATGCAATAAATACATGAATAACCATAAAATCAATGAAAAAAAGAATTCGGAGTCGCAGAATGAAATCTGAATGGTGACTTCATTTTTTAAGTTCCAGTCAAAGAATTAAAAAAAATAGCTGCAAACATTTTGCGATAAATCAAATGAATAATTATTCGCAAAAGAATGCATTCTTTTACATCTCTGACGACTGCAGCGAAAAATATCTTGGACGAAACAAATGAAGTTTGTGGTCGGAAGAACAGCTATCTTAAGATTGCTCAAATTCGTAGAAAAGCAATAAAAACCAACTCACGTCTAAACCAGTTTCGTACTAACTCGACTATGGTTCTTATGACCTGTTAGCACTGATATATTTATCTATTGAGATTTTGAATAGGGATAAACTCAAGCCATTTTTACTTTACTAAATTCACTTACATGCATACATACATGCACACACACACACCTATCAACTGTGCATAGCCAACCTCTTTAAGTGTGTATTTACATAGACTCAGTTTGACATTGATTATGTTGTAAAAGTTTATAGTGATTGCTCACCTTTTGCAGAGAAACACAACTTGGATTGCCTAAACAACTTTTTATTTCCACATTCCACTTGATTGAAGATGGAAAATTTATTTTATGCATGTGACCTTACGCTGCTATGGTCGAGTGGCAATTGCCGCTTTGAACTACCTACTTAACTTATACTAGTTCGAGTACTAGTACCAATGGGGAGAGTGATTCAATAATGGAAATTATTTGAGTAGATCCCAAACAAGTACCAGTGCGTTCCAAAAAGGTGCACTAATTAAAAACTTATACCAGTTGAAGTACTAGTATCCTTTAGCTCAGCAAGAAGTATTTATGCTATCGGGTATATAGCACTTCAACTTAAAATAGTAGTACAATATATATATGACTCCCAAGAACTATTCAATTCTGTATCGCTAGTTCTCTACGCTAGGGCATGACGGTGTCTGCCATACCATACCCATAGCCATAGACGATTTGTATGTGGCTCAGGCACATTTGCACCAGTCCAGCTCTATGGACTTCATGTTTTTGCATGACTTTGGCATAATTTATTACTTCTTGAATATTTTTTTTTTCGTTTTTATTTATTTTACTTGACAAATTGTTTGTTCGCATGCTGATCCAATTGCTTGTAGTAAGTATGATTAAAAATAAATATTTATCTTAGACCAAGATGGCATTGAATGGAAATTGTTGGTGAGTTGACAAATTGTTTCAATTAATGTAGAAGAACTAAGATGTATTTAATAATAAACATTTCTAAGGTAAAACGAAATGGTTGATTGATGATTACTAATTAAGAAAGAAACATAAAATGTGTAGGAGAAAATAATTATAATTGAATAAACTTAGGTTGGGATGATTTATTTGTAGGTATTCTTGATGAGGAAATTATGACTTAATTGCATGAGTAAAATAAACTGAAGGTGTTGTTAATAATACGAAAATACATCCAAGCAAATTAAGGCCGATAGATTAAGGATAATAGTTTTCTACTTTAGAACAGAATAAAACAATTAATTATAAATGAAAAAAAATTGAACAAAAAATTTATAATTTTCATGCGCACGCAAAACAAAGCTCCTTCAAATATGTAAAAAAAAAATTCATGAGTTGGATGACAATTTCAAATAGAGCAACCAACTCAAAATAGAGTTCGCTGATAAATTTTTCTATGAGCTTTCAACGACGGAGCGCATAATACCGCCCTCTTGCTCCTACAAGTATGTCAAGCACTCAGCAAAGTATTCCAAGCACTTAAGCATAGTCGCGCTTTGTGCAGGAAATGAATTATTTCGTCGTGGCGCACAGACACAATAAAACTTGGTTGGCCTTGATCCAATTTTATTGTCTCTTCATTCTAATTGATTAGTTGCGTGAGAGCATAAGAGACGTCCTCTTGTTGGGTATTTAAAAGTGTGAGGAATAAGATAAGACAAATGAAAATCGAGTAAAACACAGAGACGCTGTTCATGCGAATAAAGTTTAAATTGGCAAGCAATGGACGTAGTAGAGACGTTTGTTTACTTGGAAAGTGTGAAGGGCCAAATTAGTAGCTCAAATTGTTTTATTGCATGCGGAATTTGGATAATCAATTGAGTTAAAGTCGGATGGTGATTAAATTTTCTGGCTTCCACCAAGAAGTAGATGGAAAGTTTTTGAACGAATCGAACAAGTAGAGATATTTGAAGTAGTAAAAGGTGTTGGAAGCAACTGTGTTCACGTCGCATTCCATGTGCCGTCTAAGCAGAAGGACGTGCTGCTATACTCACTTAGAACTTCTTCTAAAACTGCAGAGACAAATTGATTAGCTTTATTATTTAGTATCCAGTTTGTCTAATGTCCAAATAGTAATCAATTGATAAGTCAGATTTTTTAATTGGTAATGATTGTTTTATCTGTGGTTAAAGCAAAATAATAAAAAAAAAAAAATTATAATAAAAAAATAAGTAAAAAAAAAATTATCAAAAAAATTTTTTTTTCGTTACTTTTGATTAATTTTAATAGTCGTGAAAAATTATAATTTTTGTTCGATTGTTATTTAATTAATTAGAAAATAATTATTAAAAATTGAAAGTAACTATACTCAATCATCAAATGAATTCAAAATTATGATTAGTTTGATTATTTTCAAGAAAATAAATTCATTACGATTAAAAAAATCAAAACACCAAAAAAAAAAAAATTAAAAAAAAACTTTTTATGATTACTTTTCGTGAAAAATCATGATTTTTTTGATTATTTTTTAAATAATTGGATAGTAATCATTTTAAAAACATTGGATCATTTTAAACCTTTAAAGTAATGGTAATTAATAATTAAATGGATTCACAAGAGAATACTCAATCAAACTGGTAATCATTAACATTAGTAATCATTATTTTAAACTTTTCTGATTACTTTTGATCATTTTGAATAATCGTGAAAATTCATGTATTTTTAAATTATTTTTTAATTAAATGCCATGTAACCATTAAAAGTTTAAAGTAATGGTAATCAATCATCAAATGGTTTCAAAGGAGAATAATCAATCAAACCGTCAATTATTACGATTACTAACCATTATTTAACAGCTCTGGTCCAAAACATGCCAGTCTCCTACGAAGCTTTAATTAATCTTTAAATAATACGATAAATTAATTTATTTTTCATACATTCAATAAAGCCATTATCATTCCAAACGCGATCCCAATTTGTTCGTAATTACTAATTAGTTTGTGTCTACATGCACCCTTAACTCTTTTTCGAATTTGCCCCCGGCTTTAATTGTTTACAAATCGTCGATATCACATTGATTGGGAAAAAATAATTTGGATAGTTGAGCAAAGGCACGTACTAAAACTCATACAAAAGTTTACTTCAACCAACGACCGACGACTATTAATTAGGCGGTTCAGTGGAGTGTAAGATTGTGAGTGCATTAGGGTGTGTCTCACACAGCGGAAACAAATCCAATGGTGGAAAAGTATTGATGGAAGCAAATTGAAAAATAATTTAGTTTTTTTTATCAACAAAGCACTTTAAAGCGACCTTCGTTTGAGCTTTTTGGTAAATGAATTAATGCCCACTTTAAGTGGGGTGTCTTGCGATGAGTGCTGAGTGTGTACTAACGCTGGATTTCATAAAAATAGTCGAGTGTCGGATATACAAATACACAAGAACAGCTCAAATAACGTATTTTTTATTTTTCATTTGTATTGGCTCGCTACCGCTTTCAAAAGTTCCATCACTAGCTGTGTCCACTCATGGAACTTGATATCTCTTTTTTTTTTGATGCTAAAGACAATAACAAAAATTCTACCAAAAAATCCAATTACTTCACTCAATAAAAATGTAAATATGTATGTATGTATGTGTGAATGTAGTATTGTGTGCAGTCGGAAGATATGGTTTCGTGTTCATAAATAAAATCATTTTTTTTATTGATTGAGTGTGAAAATTAGATTTGCTTTGTTATTATTATTTATGAGTATTGGTGTGATTGCTTGGATTTTTATTAATGTTTGGAATTTAAATACCGCTAAAATTTTATTTGTACAACATAACAGTATGGAGAACAGCTAGCAGCTTATTACATTGAGAAACGATATCTGATTTATAAGTTTCGTTGGAGGAGAGTAAGCTAATATACGGAAATGCTACTCATACGACATTTTGGCTCTTGGAAATGGAAATGGGTTTCTGCGAAAATTATTTTAACAAACTATTTAAAGTAAAACCTTACGAGTTAAAGAAAAATTACAAAATCGTTGCATATTTTACGACTTTTTTGATTATTTCATAATTAATTTGGAAAATAATCATTAAAACTTTAAAGTAATGGTATTCAATAATTAAATGGATTCTCAGAAGAATGATAAATCAAACCGATAATAATTACGAAAAGTAATCATTATTTTAAAATTTTTTGATTAAGTTTGATTACTTTTTAATAATCGTGAAAAACCATGACTTTTTTTTTGAATATTTTTTAAGTGATTGGAAAATGAGTATAAGTAATGGCATTCAATAATTAATGGATTATCAGGAAAATAATCAATCGCAACGATAATCGTTACAATAAGTAAACATTATTTAACAGGTCGGAAATATTAAATATTTTCCAATTTGAAAAAAAAAAAAAAAAAAAAATGTGTAAAATTTTTAAAACCGAGTTATGGAAATTTTTTTTGGAAAAATATAACCTTCTTTTTTCAAAAACTATAATTGTTCATTTTAGGCCCCGTTTCATGGCAATGCCTTTTATGAAGTTGTTGTTTAACGCAGCTTTATTTCCAATCTGCTTCACCACAATAAAACCTGCGGTTGGTAGGAAAAGAGCAAAGAAACGTTATCAAAATATTTACAAACTCATACACAGCCATTCTAAAAGTATATCGTAGCACGAAAACATTAAATGTTAAAGCAAACAAATTTCAAATTTTCTCGCTATACCCAACACGCTCTTATTTACAGATTTTGCATAAAGGACAAATGTACACAGTTGGCATTTATAACTCTATGGGAGGTTTTCAAAAGCGCCGTCTGTTGACCTTCAACATCAACGACTAGCCATTTGTTGGTTTTGCTTATTGAATAGAAAAAATACTTTCTGCTTTCACCTTTTTTACGAGTGAGTGCCCTTAAATGCCAGTTGTATTTTATGTATTTCAGATATGTAGTAATGTGTGCGAGAAAGTGACAACAGCTACAGCTTTACGCTTCACACTAGTTGAGCGTAGCTTCGAACTAGTTCGTTTTTCACTGCAGGGGTTGCGACTTGATTTTTTTCAAGATAAACTACAACAAATTTTAAATACAAGTTAGCTTGAAGCAAGTCAAGAGGTCGTGAACTTATGACCTATATTCTCAGTTGCAGAAAGTCGTGTGCTGCTAAGATGATCAGAGTTCGTTAGAAAAGTAAACGGCTGGCGAAGGGTTAATAGTTTATTCCTTATTAAATAAAATATTTAAACCTCCCCTACCTTCATTGGACTCACAAATTTGAAATGGGTTAGTCTACTCCGTTGATGGTTGGAATCATCGGAAGGGAAACTGACTGAACTGAGTTTGGATAAGCAACAGCTTGACGGCGAGGCTAAAATGCACCTTCCTCGGGAATTGGTCTGTGATTCCAGTTGATACTTTGACCCTCATAGCAATCTGTCCAACATAATTGCCTCACTATTTAGATGACGTTCTGCTGTCATAACAGGAAAGCCCGTGAAAGTTGTCAGTGCGGGGTTCTGACAGAACTGCAACTCCCTCCAACAACCTATCCTTTTCAGGAGTTAGCATTCTCAGACCGTTTGGATTATACACTATTTCCCTCCACTCGTTTAAGGAGCTTAAAAAGGGTTTCAATTCATATATCCAACATCAATTTTTTTTATTACTCCGAGACTTCATACAGTTGAGTAGGTCGGAAATACGAATTTTATATTTTTCAGAGTATATAAATAAATAAAGCTCGTATTTTGGTCTCTAACTCATCCTGGTATCTACCTCATCGTAATATAACCCTGAATAAAGCTTACATCGTCCGCTTTCATGAAGATTTTCGGGTGCTACACTTTATCAGTGGACTTATCGTGTCTACCATACGAACCCTCATGCATGATTACATTGCAATTTGTTATGTCATATTAAAAGCTTCACACAACCTGTTGTCCCAAACACATTTATTTTAATAACTCAATTTGCTCATAGCCTTTATTTTTCACATCCAATAAATCTCTTAATGGCTATGAGAAGGATTTTTGCCTTTAAATGCGGGTCAACGAACGTTGAGGCGAAGCAACAGTAAATCCAAACAAACCTTTAAATGGCAACCGCTTCTCCTTTTTAAGCTACAATAACATAAGTATAGAAAGCTCTTTTGAAATGCCAAATGCAAAAGTTCAATGAAAGAAGCTTAAAAGCTCAAAGTTGCGTTGGTATGCTCTGTTAATATCCAGCTGTTGCTGTTATATTAACAGTTAATTTTTAAAAATATGCTTTGTGAGCAGAAAGTGGTGATTTCATTCATTTTAATGAGAAGAACCTGCAGAACTAGAATTTTCCTACGAGTTATGAATGATATCAATTGTTTTATGAATTCCTTTACACATCGAAAAATGTGCTAGAGTCTCACCCGCAAATGGACTACACCTTGACTAGTCCCCATATTAAAAAAAAAATAAACTGATTTATAAAGCTTTGTAAAATGAAATTTCCATACAAATTTTGAACTTAAGAGCTTTATAAACCTTTGTTTGTTTGGGGTAAGCTCAAGCTTTTCTAATTGAAAAGTTTTATGGAAATGCCAATTTAGAATTGTAAAGCTTTTTAGCTCAAAGCTGTCAAATTTGATCATTAATTAGTAATTAATGATTAAATATTTTTTTGTTTTTTTTTTAAATTAATTGTTTTGGCATTTTTTTAGTTCTATTTTTGTTTTTATTTTTTTCAATTTTTTTTTTTGATTATTTTTTAATAAAATTTGATTAGTAAGTAGTAAACAATTGATTGGACGTATTTTTCAACTGGCAGTTGCTAAAGATTAAAAAAATTAAAAACTAAATACGTCTTTTTAAGATTATTTAAAAACAAAAAAATGTAAAATAGTCGAACCAAAAAAAAAGTCCAAAAAATAAAATAATAACTAAATTGTTTTTAATTGTCATCAATTTTTAATGGCCCTTTATTAAAAACAATCAACTTAATCATTACCATTTAAAAAAATCCGTGTAATCAATTCATTTCTAACTACTAATTGTATTAGGATAAAATAAAATCGTATGAAAAATAATCAAACAAAAAAATATGTATGTATTTATGTAGAAAAAAATAAAAAAAAAAAAACAAAACAAAAATAGTCAAAAAAAACTTTTTTCATCACTTTTGATTTTTTCAATCACAATCAATTGAGAACAGCCCTTTCTTTAAAACAATTAAATTAATTCTTACCCATTCAAAAATCCGTCTAATCAATTGATTACTAATCACTAATCAAATTTGATCAAAACGATTTGTGTAATGTTCGAAATAACAAACGAAATGAAAAAATGCCAACTTACGCAGACGTGCATATGTATGTACATATGTATGTCTATCAGTACACAGTTTAGTACATTTATCGCACATATGGAAATACTTCAGTATATTGGCGTAATTCGTAAATCAAATTTTGCACAAATGGACAACTAACCAGACAGCCAGTTAGCCGACCGTGAACTTGTTAATGAAAATCGTTGGGTGGCGTGCCTATGCCGGCTAGATAATTTACGACAATTATTTATAAACATACAAAGGTGATTTATTTATTTACTTATCTACACAAAAAAAAATTGTTTTGCATAAAACGTGCATGTAATGAGAAAAAAGTAATTTAAATTTAATAAACAACTTGAAAAAAAAAAATTAAGAAAAAAAATCAGCTGTTCAGATCAATTTATTTCCGTCATTTTCAGCGCGATTAAGTTCAATAACTTGCATGTGCAAACACTTTTTGCTTGTGCATACTACCTGCGCCATTACTCACTAAATGAAATAAAAGGCCTTGCACTTGTACAAATAATTTACTGAGTTTGCATGTATGTATGTATGTTTGTTTACACATGTACGCGTGCATAACTATATGGCTAAGTATCCATATTACTGTTGTAATTCTACAAATCAAATCAACACGCTTTTGTGCCTACCCCTTTCGTGTTGCACATGCCACTCTCACCAAGCTGCACATTCAATTGTGTATGTGGTTGTTCGCTTTACATGTCAGCAAATAATTCATTCGTCTGTCGATTGGTGATGATTGCAATAAACTCATTGTTTTCGCTGATAAATGTGACAGATGCGTTCGCACTTTTATGAAAATAAATGCAAGGTGTGATTATCTTTATACAGGTTTGTACAGACTTACTATATTAGACTGGTCTAAATAAATCTGTTTTTTGGAATCGATATTATTTTTTTCAGAATGACGATAAGAATACTAATTAATAAAATAAAATATACTAAAATAAAATAAAATAAAAAAAAGTAAAATAAAATAAAATAAAATAAAATAAAATAAAATAAAATAAAATAAAATAAAATAAAATAAAATAAAATAAAATAAAATAAAATAAAATAAAATAAAATAAAATAAAATAAAATAAAATAAAATAAAATAAAATAAAATAAAATAAAATAAAATAAAATAAAATAAAATAAAATAAAAAAATAAAAAATAAAATAAAATAAAATATACTAAAATAAAGTAAAATAAAATAAAATATGCTAAAATAAAATAAAATAACATAAAATAAAATAAAATAAAATAAAATAAAATAAAACAAAATAAAATAAAATAAAATAAAATAAAATAAAATAAAATAAAATAAAATAAAATAAAATAAAATAAAATAAAATAAAATAAAATAAAATAAAATAAAATAAAATAAAATAAAAAAATAAAAAAAAAAATAAAATAAAATATACTAAAATAAAGTAAAATAAAATAAAATATGCTAAAATAAAATAAAATAACATAAAATAAAATAAAATAAAATAAAATAAAATAAAATAAAATAAAATAAAATAAAATAAAATAAAATAAAATAAAATAAAATAAAATAAAAATAAAATAAAATAAAATGAAATGAAATGAAATGAAATTAAATAAAATAAAAAATAAAAAAAAATAAAACAAATTAATTTTCATCGCTGTGATTGTCTTTATAATTTTCTAATATCAATTCACAAAACTATAAAAATTCGGACACTGTTCCAATAAAAGTTCCTGAAAAGAAATTAATGTTTAGAGGTTTATCATTGCGGATTTCTTTTGGTGCATAACTGCCTTTCTATTGAAGAAAATACTAGCTACATGGGAACGAAACTTTGTATCTGTTGTTATTGTTCCGAGTAACATAGAAAATTGAAACATTATTAGAAATGAAAGGATTGGAATAGTAACAGAAGAGTAACGAAAAAGTAATGGGACCTTAAGCAGGCGCCAAACGAAACCTGTAACGCTATCTGAGTAACGAAATCGTAACGAAAAAACTGTGTACAGAATTGAAAGCAGTAACGTTTATTTTGAGCGACACATCTTCAAAGTTTTGTGAGACATTTTGTTACAAAAATTGCTTCAAATATTTTTTCAGAAAATCAAATCTTTCGTTACAGTTCCGTCCTAAGGTAGCGTTACTAGTTTTCTTTCAATTTAAGTGAGAGTTACCACATTCGATACACTTTCGTTACCACTTTTTGAGGCTAGTCTAATGTATAAAATACATTTGTACGATGTGGGAGAGATCATAATTTTTAAACTGGTACGTTCTGAAACCAGCTATTCATCTCTTCCGGCAGCCTTCTCCAAAAGTTCAGAATCGCCAAAACTTAGGTACTAAAAGGGAAATGTGATAACTTCTAAAAAAGCATGAAAAGTTGATAAATTTCAAGTAAAATTGTAACGCAAAATAAATTACGGAAATTCACGCCGTGCGTGTTTATCAGACTGACATGTTTGCCACTTTTACCACCATGACGACGAAATGTATTTTAAAACTATTTCTTGGATTTTTACAAATAGTATATGTTAATATTTTTTTCTATTTCTTTCGCTTTAATCGCCGCAAGTGGTTCTTCCGAAAAAAAAAATCTTTCTCACATACAAAGCAGACGTTGTAAATTATCAACGTAAATTTGTTTTCATTTTACTGAGTATGGACGCATGTTGTACTTGAGTTTCATTTCTTGCATGCCAGTAGCTCGACAGCCACTTGTTGCTATTGTGATTCTATATTTCCTTTTAGATTTGTGTTTACATTCAATTAACACTTTTAGAATGCCGTGACGACACACACAATACAACAGACGCACATTCATACGGTTCATAGGTAAATACATTAGGTGAATGCAATAAAAAAGCAACAATAACAACAATCAAATAGTCGTAATAATACTTCTAACAACAATTGCATATGCTATAAAAAATTACAAAAAAAAAAAAGTCACTAATAATAACGGCAATGTTGCATTTTATTAGACGCAATCTTTTGAAATCAAGTTGAAAAAAAAGAAAAAAAATAGAGGGTCTCCTTATCGAGTTCGTCTCGGAGTTAGTCTTACTAGCTCACTTGCATTTAAGTTTCCGCGTTGTGTGCTTTTTGCAGTTCAGTTACAAAAGATTACAGCTACTCCACATATTTTCTCTCTATATACATATATTATAAAAATCATTGGTAACCCAATTCCGCTGATACAAATTTTTGCAAACCTAAAGACTTCTTCGGTAAGTTTAACTTATGATCTTGCTATTAGATTGTCTTATAACAAAATTCTCGTACGTTTTTCCCACTGGAATTGTAAAACTTTATTAGACTCTTGAGGAAGTGCTTCTGTGAGAAGGGTATACTCTCCGGCTGTTGTTGAATGTAGAGTGACGAAGTGAAGTTTCTAGTCACTTCATGCCAAGCCTTTAAGCTTCTACGGGAGTTAGAGACATTCGCGTTAATTCATGTGGCATAAGAATACACTTTTTATTACTAAAGTGAGCCTCTCCTTCACGGCTTGAGTGTCGCTCAATCTAACTAAGCTAACCCAATGATGCGAGTTAGGTTTTTGTTGAAAAGCTTTGTATCTTAATTGCGTAAATTGTATTTGTAATATATCATTGACATTGAATTTATGCTTTTATGAACAATTTTAACTAATATGTAAATAAGATTTATCTTTTTTTCAAGTGACCCATCTATGTATAAAGGTCATTAGAAGTTCAAGGTAGCTTTCGGAAATCATAATTTTTCAATATCGCTAGATAACACGTCAGTAATTATAAAATTAGATTAGGAAACTAAAAGTTATATAAAAAAATATTTTTTTTCCTGATAGCGCCAATGCTAGCGAAATAAATAAATGATAAAATTGAATTTTATTGTCCAAATATTGTAATAAAAAAAAATCACAATTTATTATGATGAGCTACGGGCTTTTAGATAATTTAGTTTTTATTATTGATTGGCCCCATTAAATTGAGAAAGATGGTGGAAGAACGCCCTATTAGAAAATATTTTGTAGAAGAATTTTTTTCAAAAACGCCCCAGCACTCCCTATCTCAGATTTTTTTTTTTTTGAAACGCCCTATTTCAAAATTCAATTCAAAAACGCCACCCTATCTCAGTTAAAAATGTATGAAATTTCGGTTGAGATAGGACGTTTTTGAAACTCATTTTGAAATAGAAATAAAGTTTTTTCTTAATACAATTGAGAAATTTATTATATTAAAATATCATTTGAACTTAAAACAAATTCTTTATATTTGAAATATTTACATATACATACATATAAATTTTTGTAGATTTTTCATGCCAGACAACGTAAGCAATAATAAGAAAAGCTAACAATAGGGATTTCCTGTTACGTTTTTTGTCTAATAGAATTTGTAAGTGTGAAAATTTAATTAGCAAATAATTGTATGAGCATGACTTTAACATTTCTATTTAATTGAAATTTTCCACTACACAAACGACTTGAGGAATTTCGATAGGATGATAGTGTTAGAAGACTACAGGAAGTATGCATACAAAGACATACATAGATGTGATTATCAAAAAAAAAAAAATTAAAATAAAAAAACCCTAATCTTACGAGCCAAGAGTAAATTTTTTAAATTTTTCAGACGAGTGTTTTGAAAGTGAAAATCATTACCCAAAAACAGTGACTCAAAACCAGCGTGAAACTTGACACTCAATATTAGTGATGGCAGTAGTTATAAGGTATACAGACAGAGTGCGATTGAGTCAGAGTACTCCACATATTGGTCTATAACTTTTGTTATAGAAACAAGGGATGTCTTAAATTTTAAGTTAGACGTCAGGTAATGCAACGAGAAAAGTTACATTCAATTCGGTATAATAGTTTTTGAGTGATGTGTGCTCAAACATTGAGATATTCAGACAAAACCCGTTGCATTTTTTATTTGTTTATTAACGACTCCCACTACAGATTTCATTTAAATATCAGCAATATACGAGCATCGAACTGTTAGACTTTTATTGTATTTAAAGTACAATAAAATATAGTAGCTTTGATAAGAACTAGGTCGGCACTAGGTCAATATGACCTAAATAAAATTATTTATGACAAATTAAACAACGCACAGTCTTATATTGAAGTCACGTTTACCAGAAGCTCAAAATCATGTGTCCCAACAATTTAACGGCATAGCAATTCATATCAGTGCGCCCACTTTATCTCTTTTGGCGTATGCTTCTCTTACTGTGAGATCTGTGTACGTGCTCTTTGTTGGAGTGTGCTCTTGCGATATGCATATGTATGTATGTGCATATGTATGAGTAAGTACATACTAGGGTGATTAATTCTTATTCAAAACGGAGTTTTTCTGACGATTTTTAATTATCAATTTTTATTTTAAGTTTACCCCGATATATATTTAGCTTGAAAAATATTAATCTATAAAAAAATTGCAATCTTCGATTAATTATTTCATCAGCTAACTCTAGTTTAATCGAATATTATTTTGTAAGTTTCAAATTTTTAAACAGTTCAACATATTTTTTTATAAATGTAGGGCTTTGAAAATGCCTCTGTATCCATGTGGGCCACGAATATTACATTCTTGAGTTTGAATGGGATAACTCGGCCCAGTGGGATGGACGTTTTGCTTTTAAGAGAATTTGTGATTTTTGATTATAGGTAGATGTCGTATAGGTTTCGTCAAATTAAAACAAACAATTTTTTACGACTTCTTCGTGAATTAAATTTTGAAACTAGTTTTTTCACGAATTAAAATTTTTCGATTAGCGAGCACTATAAAAATTGATAGATCGCATACCCTAGTACAAAAATACATACCTACATACATACATACATACATATGTATATCGGCTGAACAAGCCTTTTCTTTTGGGAACAGGGGCACTTAAGTTCACAATGATGGCATTCGTGCATATATAACGAATGGGGTAATAAATAAAAAAGGGAAAAAACCGTAAAACAAAGAATAAAAGGAAAGAAACATACAAACGTGCATACATACATATATAGTTTGACGAGTTACGGTGAAAGAAGCCGACAGACAGCTGACGTTCAACGAAGCAACAAATAAAACAACAACAAATCCACTGGCGATAGCAAAAATCCAAACGCCAACAGTTTGCCACCGTCATGTTAGAGCGATCAGTTTGTGCTCGCGAATCGTTAAGTGCAGGTGGTGGTTATAAACCGTCAACGGCACTAAATCCGACGAAAAATCGAAAAGGCAAAAAAGTAAAAAATACGTGTAGTGAATTTTTTGTTTCATACAAAGCTGTGCAGTGAAGCGTTTTTGACTAACGAAAAAAAAAAAAATAAATGGTGAAAAAATAAAATAAAAAAAAAAAAGTGTTTTAAAGTTGAAATTGAAAAAAAGTTAAAATAAAGTCAAATTATAATTTCGCCAAATTATTTTGTTTATTCAAAACGAATCGCAATAAAACCAAGCCATAAATTAAACGAATTGCGCTTTAACTTTAAAGCGATAACCCAAATACTAATTATGCATGAACGTATGTATGTATGTGTCTCTATAAGTGCTATTAATTGAAAAAGGAAATAATAAATATTGGTATTGAAATAAAAGTAATTAAGAAATTTATAAGTTTTAAAGCTATAAATTGAAGTGCAAGTGTGTGTTAAATTAAATTTTATTGTATGTATGCCTTAGCGTTTGAGCCATGTACGAGTATACATATGTATATGTACATAGTAGTGCCCTAAGGCTTTAAAAAAGTGGAACACGCAAAAGTGCCTCAAAGCAGAAGCAGCAAAAGCAGTAACTCCACAAACAATTTCAATAGTCAAAGTACCATCACAACATACAAAAGTAAAGCGATCAGCAAGCGAAGGTTGCAAGCAACTGAATTGGTGAGTCAACAAGGTAGAAGAAGAATTGGAGACGGTGATATGCACATATTTGGAGAATTTAAGTGCACAAGAAGTGGGAAAAAAAGATATTAAAAAAATAAGTTGTGCCAAGATGTCTCTTGAGTTCTCTTGAGCAAATATAAGAAAAGAAAGAAATACAAGCTCGTTTGAAACTAAACATAATAAACTTGAAAGTGATCTTTAAGGGGGTAGTGTATGTTTCGCATTTGATCACACGCTTACTTCCAAAAATTTTGAAATTTTCAAATTTATTATTACTATTTTATCGCCTTTAAAAAAAGCATTTGCAAAAAGTGAGAGTGATCGTGATCTGATTCGTTTTTAAAAATCACGTGTTGCCTGTTTTGTTTTTGAAATGTGATGATGTCATGATTCAGAAGATTTGGAAATTAAAGGATGAAGTGCAAGGTTCCAAACAAAAGTATATTAATTGCTAAACGAATTCTCTAAATATGATTTAGCGTGCCACCACCACCTAACGACATTTTTTCGATGAAATATTTGAGACTGCCACCGCTACAAAACAAATTTTGATTTATGGCATCTTACTTCTTCAAAATTTGTAAATAGACTTTGTCACGCCCATTTTAAGCTGATAAGGTTACAGTTTTTTTTTAAGTTAGCCTATTAATTCAACATAACCTAAACTGCTTTCGAGTAATAAATGTACAAACAATAGCTTCTACAATCTACAATTTTCTTTTTTTGTGGTTTTTTTTTTTGTTACAAAAAAAAAAAATTGTTTTGGGGCGATGCCTTGCACTACCGTGGGCGCTAATTTTTACCGCAGGAAATTTACAAAGTTATAAAATTATAACAACAAAAACACACACAAATATACTTGTCCAAAACAATACAAGCTATGAACAAGAATTTAGAAAGCTGAGTATGACAAAAATAATTTCAAAAAATTTTTCCGTATGCCCAAAATGAAATCAGCAGGAGGTTTAATTAATTTGACAACCAATAAATTATATTGTATTGCTAGACTGCAAAATAATAAGTTATGCAAAAAATAAAAAAATTCAGAAATTTAAAAAAATTATTTTTTTGGACATTAGGGTGTTTGCAAAAATATATGGTTCTTGAGAAATAAGCATACTGTTATTTTTGAAAGGAAGGTTGGGATATGTTAGCATTCAAAATTGAAAAATTAATTAATTTACTAGGTCGTAATTGATCTATCTAATATATATAAATTTCAAGTGATTAAAAGAGGTTGCATATTGAAAATTAACAAAAAGGAAAGAAAATGACAACCAATGAAATTGTCAAGCCTATTTGAAAGAAGAAATAGTGTTCTTTCTGTAACGGCCTAATGTACATATATGTATAAAACCAGTCGTGGAACGTTTATGTTTGTATATGTATATGCGGGAACGCTCATTTGCCTCGGTCATAATGCTTGACTTTGCCAATGTCAAAGAAAGAAAAAAAAAAGAAAAAATAAAATAAAATGTTTAAGTAAACATTTGCTTTACCCAAAAAATAAAACAAAATTTAAAAAACGTAAAATAAAGTTTGAGTATGTTGAGAAGAATTTTAGCATAAAACTATTGTCACTATCAGAAATTTAAGAAGCTGTGTTGGTATTGCTGAAAAAACCCACCAAGTGTATTACTGTTCCTTCCAGGTTGAAGAGCGTGGTTTTCGATGAGTTTTTGCTCAAAGAAATTTTGCAGTTTGTTGAGAAATTTCTAGAGTATTCTTGCATTTACATAAATCCAACTTATTTTTAATGTTTGCTTTCTAATATTTTATCCAATTTCCAATTTGTTTCCAAAGTTTGATTTCAGTTTGAAAGCCACTGTAGGAAGAGAGATATACATATAATAAGTAAAATACCAGTCGAATATGTCAGCTAGTCGAATTCAAACAACTAGTCGATTAGTGACAACCGACTAATTTTATTAATAATTGCTATGAGTCGATTATTCGATTAGCAGAAATTGTAGTTAGTGTTCGCGTGATTTTATATGATATCTTAAACAGCTTTTGTTTATGATTTATTTTAGTAAAATTTATTGAATCAATATATTTCTTAATCAACTACTTTCTCTATCCGAGCACTTTGATACATATATATAAAACTATAAATACATAAATAATTTTGATTTTATAGATTCATTCCTTGAATATTAAAAACTTGTTGAGGACCCACTAGAGCTTTGCATTACCAAGCTGAAAATCAAATAGAAACAAAATCAAGAAAATAGCCCTGGCTTTTAATCAAATAATTTTTACAACACTTCGTATACAATTTTTGATGTTATAACTTTGTTATTTTTTTTTTTTTACAGATTTTCGCAAGAAGATAATTAATCAAGTTGAGTGGCAGCTAAAGAACAATAAAGTCATCATAAAAAATTCCCCGAAAACATATTTCTTATAGAGCTTTAGCTCATATCTAAAGGCTTAATTACTTTTTCTAAGGAAAAAGTAGTAAATTAAAATGAGAAGTGGTTTTGAATAATAAAAATAAAATAAAAAAATTAAAAGAAAGCGCAAAAGTGTTGCAAAAGTTTGGTTAAATTTCATTGCTCAAGTTCAAGTGCCTATTCAATTCGGCGATAAGAAATTGAATTGGAAGTGACTGGCTGCAAACAGCAAGCAACAAAGGTATTTATGATGTATTATATAAGCTACCTTAATGCATAATTAGCTAATCTAAGAGGTATTCAATTTCTGAGAACACAGAATCTGATTGTAAAAAGAAAGAAAGACTGATAAACTACTTTGATAACAGATTTATTAACTGTTAAAATTTTTTTTTATTTATTTTTGCTCAATTTTACTGCATTTACTTGCTAAAACATATAAACGGGTGAGTTAATCTGGTTTAAGGGGTGCTACCTGTCAAGAATTTCATTAAGTTCCCGTAGAACAATATTCCCTTGCTACCCTAGCTCTCTCTCTCTCAGTAAAATTAACAATTTGTACAGTTTTGATCTATGTATGTTGCTCATCATTGAAAGAGTCCTCATCCTTATTCACATTTATATTTGTTCAAGTGAGTCTCTTTTGTAGACATATGCAAAAATACACTTCCACTTTCCTTACACTTGAGAGCTTAAATGACTTTGCACTTTTGTTTGAACATCGCTTCATTAAGCATCAGATTTGCTTGCTTTATTTTGACTTCTCTTGTTTACCCCGCCACCATCGCACAAAGCATTGCACATGTTCGCTATAAATTCGTCATGAAAACATTTGCAATAAAATCCATTTTATTACTCGTTTTATGATGCTATGGCTAAATAACAGTACTTTCCTAGCAATTGCTGACTATTTAGCCACAAGTCACTGAGCTATAAACAAATATCAACAATTACTGCCTGCTTCCATTTACGCTCTCTGTTTGCTGATTTGATTGTGCGGGTGACTAAAAACAGTCTACGAACTCAATCGTGAAACGCATTTTATTTATCTTAAAGTTCAAAATATTGATTGAGCAGTCGTTTTGTTGAGGTCTTTATTTTGCAAATGTTTTGCGTATTTCGACGAACAACTGGCTACTATTGCGTCAATGATTGCGCAGTTTACTTTAAATTGATCTGGAGTTGCAGCTGTAATAACAACAGTTGGGGAGCCAATGTAGGATTATGAGTGGAACCCGGATATTGTAAATTTTTTTCTAACTTAATTGAACTTGATCTATCTCCTCCTCTCAGCTCTCTATATAAATTATTACCATTGCTCTCACTCCTTTTACCTTCTCATACCCCCTTACTTTTACTCTCCACTCACCACTTTCTCTTACTCTTATCGCTTTTTCCCTTTATCCTACTTCTTCTATTGAATTCACATAGAGATAGAGATTTCAAAGTGTCTTTCTGCTTCAGAGCTCATCATAGCACCAACATTATATCACAATTTCCTACAGACTCTCAAAACACTAACACCGTTATTATTTGTTTGTCTTTCTTCGTAAACGGGTAATTTCGCATGTTCAATTGTGTCTAATTCAGCTAAGAAGTATTCAGCTTGTGTGTGGAAGAGGCGTTCAAATAAGATAATTTCTTTTAAGTAAAACGTGTTTTTAAAGCTTGGTGATAAAAAAGAAGACAAAAGAAATTGTTATTTGACAAATGTGACACTTGAAATTTTAAAGCAGACTGGCAGCATGTTTGTGAATTTTACTTAAAACAAGATGAGCGGTTAGCGAGTCTTACGAGCATTAATATTTTACTGCTAAAGCTTATTCTTCTTAATTGGAAGCCGGTTATAAGGCGAAAGAAATTAACAAATAAAACGCCATGCTGTTTGTGTGATTGAATAATTCCCCGTTATTTGGATTTTTTTTTAACTATTTGGGGAGCTTTATGTTGTGGGAAATTTCGCTTTCTTCCTTTCATATTAAATTAGAATTCTCATGTTCGAGTTGTGCTAAATTTTGCGGAATTCCCCATCCGTATGAAAATTGAATAGAAATTTAGCTGAGATATGGAATTTTCGAAACAAAAGCTGAGGTAGAGCTTTTTTTTTTTAAATATTTTGAAGTGGGGTTATCTTCACTCAATCGCTGAACGAGTTCTTTCATTGCAAAATTCATAATTTTGAACTAATGAATAACTAGCTGAAAGCTAATTTTTTGAGCTTTTAATAATTGAAAACACAGGGTGCCGCAGCAGTAGTGTAATTCACAAAGCTTCTTCAAAGTTGAAGAGTAAGAAAATTAAAAAAAAAAAAAAACAATTAGTACATACTACAAGAAGTTAATTTGTGGAAAAGAGGCGTGGCACTGCCCACTTCAAATAAAAGGTTCTATCTCAGTAGCCGCATTACCAAATTTTACTAAACTCGATAGACGCATTGATTTCTGTAAAATATTCAACTTGAAATTTTGTTGGGTACAAACAAATATTCAAACTCGAAAATTATATATTTATGTATAAAGCGAAGTATAGCAATTTTTTAAGATTTTTGAAAAAAGTCTTTCATCTCAAAATGAATTTTAAACCAGATCCAAAACTTTAAATGTTCAGTCGATGACAGGAAAAACGTTTTGTTTTCGAGATCTTTTCAAATCACTGAAATTTTTTTCGAAACATTCCTTCTAAGATACATATTTTATTAAAATTAATTTTATATTCGTTTCCAATGTGCTCGTAATTAAAAAACTTTTAAGCTCCTTATCGCTTGTATGTAATTAGATAGCCAATTCAGTTATTTAATCACAACCAAAAATCTACATTTTGAACATTAATCAGCTACAATAAATAATTATTCATTTCGAGGGTTATATTTCGCCACTAAACAATATGCTTTAAACTAGGAAACTGATTGAATGCAATGACAAATAAAACATGACAATTCGTTCGTGATTTGTGTTGAGAATAGCAAAAGATAAATGCGACTGTAATGTAATTAGTTACATACAAACTTTTATATAACTATGTAGCTGTTGTCTGCTCTGTACCTAATGATAAATGTATTTATGCAAATTTATAAAAAAAAGTAGAAAAAAGTGCATTTTGTGGGAAGATAAAGGGCTTTCAGAAAATATAAATTTTGCGTGACTAATTAAGGCTAACAAACAAAGGTAGATAAGCGCATATAATTGAATAGACGGCAATATTATAACTCAAGTCAAATTACATATGTAATAGAAAGTAAGGGTTGTAAATGCAATTGAAAATTTGTTACGTATTTATATAAAAATATACAAGGAGTGAGGAAAACAATGATACAGGTAAGAAAGTAGAGATAAAATTAAAACTTAAGAGGTGTTTGGTCACAATCTACAAATACTGAGGGAATATGACCTATAACATTTCAGACCTTTTTAATTTGATTAGTAAACAATTGCCTGTTTTAATTGGTAATGATTATTTCAAATATTTTTGTATAAGCAAGAAATATTATTAATTGATTACGATGGTGGAAGCAAAACAAAGTAAAAATTAAAAATAATCAAAAATAAAAAATAAAAAAAATCATAAAAAAAAATTGGTTACATTATTTTTTAATCTGGGAAAATAATAATTTTTTTGATTATTTTATAATTAACTGGAAAATTATAATTAAGAGGAACAACCAGAAGAAAGAAGTATTATTTATTGATTGCTACGAAAAAAAAAAAAAATTTGAAATAATCAAAAACAAAAAATATGGAAAAATCCTAAAATTAAAATAATAAAAAACAAAAAATATGGAAAAAAAAGAGAATGAATTTATTTTTTTATTATTTTAAATTTAGGGATATCAAATTTTTTTTTGGATTATTTTCAATTAATTAGAAAAATATAATTAGAAGGACAACCCATAAATAATCAAGCATTACTGGACTTTTCCAAAAAATCATCGCTCAGCTTTGTAATTATATATGACCATTACTAAGCATTACTTGACAGGTCTGCAATTTACTTGACAGGTAGAATTTAACAAAATTTTGTAAATAAGTTGAGTTTATCTATTATAATCAGAATAAGGTTGGATGAAATGGAAAGATAGCCAGACTAGGCATACAATTTTATTTATTTAAGCTTTAAAAAATACTATAATAGGATTTTAAAAACTTCTTTTAGTACAGCAAATAGTTGTAAAAATGTAATCATGTTGATAAATGAAAACAAAAACAATAAAGTTAAAATTTAACTATAGCTTCAAAATTCAAATACTAAGTTATTTTAATCTGTTGAGTTTGCCAATGTTGTGGAGCTCATAAAAAGCTTATTTACATCAAGTGGTTTTGGATTAATTATATGTGAATCGCGCAAACGTTGATAAGATAACAATTTTGTTTAAACAATTTAAAGTTTGCAAATAATCTGCATAGAAATATATATTACTTTCCCTTAAATACCTTGTAGGGAATTATAGAATGGGTGTTGTTGCTGGCATAAGGGTGCACGAAATTGAATTGTGTGTTAGAAGAGTATGTACTACAGTTAAAGAGATCTTTTGTCTCAGCCCAGCATTACAAATTTTGCGCATGAGCTTGACAACTAAACAAAGCGATTACATCACTTCCAATATACAGAGGCGTTTCAGTATATATTTACAAACAAATGGCATGACTTTCTTTTATGAAATTCCGCAAAAAATTTCCATAAGACATTTAAACACCTTTCATAAGCCACTTAGTCACCTTTCTGGTATGAAGTGAGTCAAATATAGTTAAACAACTTAATGCTCGTAATATATGTTAATAAAATACCATAACAAATTCAAATGAAGCAACACATAACTGTGAATTTATGCATTATTTACACATTCTTGTCGAATTAATGAAGTGACGTCCCTTTTTAAAGGAGAAGTCAAAGGCACGCGTTTACGCACATCGCACACATTCACAGCACAGATAAGACAGTCAAGCAGTTAAATCAAGCAATGACTGATTCAATCACTCAATCATTCATGCAATAATACAGCCTTAGCAATTGTGTTATCAGCGTTTGATTGTTGATTGACTAGTCGGGAACTTCCTGTACAATGTATGAAAAAATAGTGTGAACTAAATCGATGTTCGATTCCAACCGAACTTAGCTACCCATACTTGTTTTCGTAGTATGTACTTTATCTGTTCTCATACATACATTCTTACATTAATACAAAACAAGTTAAGCCCATATTTACATAGAGAACGATGTTGATAACAAACAATTAGACACTTTATTTTGTTTATCAAATTTAAAACAAATACACGCATATGAACATAACTATCACGATTTTTGTACACAAACATACTTCTAGAAATTTTAGAAACGTTAAGGTCAATGACGCCACAAGTGAAAAAAAAAATAGCTTAAGCTAACATGAAAAGTTCTTGAGTCGTAATTCCTAAGACGTATGAGAGACACATTGTATGTATGTAGATGGTATAAAATAATTTATAAAGTAAAGTCGTAAAATTGAAGAATTATAATGAAAGCACTATAGTCGATTACTGCATTGATCAAATAACTCGATTAATCGATTAAGCAATTAGTTCGAGCTCGCCCACATATGTATGTATGTAAACGGAAAGGCTTGGACTCCAGACACACTGTGGAAACTAGAAGTCTCAAGTGCCTCATTATCAGAAACCAAGTCAATAACCCGCATCGAAAGAAATCCCACTTGCATCTAAATCAACTTAAGTTTTTATTGATTTTTTACAAATATTAATTTAAGCGCATTCAAATTCATTTAATACCAGCAATAAATCACTTGTTAATACGCTGTTTTCAAATGAGTATTCAAAAACGTGATTTGAAAGCAAAACACGAAAAAAATTTAACAAGATTTGCTTTACAAAATTTTTAAAGTATCGAGTCAAATGCATATCACTGCACGCAGTGGCGGATCTAGGATATTCGAAAAGGGGGAAGGGTACGAATTTTATTTCATGGTATGGAAAAATATGACTTTTGTATTCAGAAGGGCGGGCTTGGACCCGTAAACTTCACGTGGATCTGCCCCTAATTCAACGCCATTGCATGTGAGCAATTCCATACATATCATCGCTCAACTCATTTGAATGCAAAACATGATTGAAAAAATTAAAAAAAAAAAAGAATAAATTATAAAAACTCGTTCACACCACCACAAATCAGCAGTTTGACTAGTCAAGTACGTGGTGCACCCAAGCTGGCAAATAATGTCACAATTGGCACTGGCGTGGTTAGTAAAACTAATTTGATTGCCAAGTTTAAATGCATAAATACAAACACGCACTAACATTTCCATATATGTATGCTTCCTCCTGCACTACCGTTGTTGCCGGTTATTTGAATTGCTCTAACGGTGCAAAATGCGCTAAATTAGGCTTTGTTTTGTTGTTCAGCTATCACATACCAACTATTGCCAGTGCAATTACGAGTCATTTGATCCAAAATTTGGCACTGCAAAGAGCTAAGTTTGTTTCTTTATTGGGATATAAGTTTTTGAGAAACAAAAGTTGAAGAAGAAACTTTGAAAAATACAAAATAACCCCATGATAATTATCAGAGTGCTCATGAGTCCATTATGAGTCCCAAATAATTGAAAAATATCGAACTCAGAATATGGTCATGAAGGAGTTTGTTGTATTTAAACTCCCATTTCGAACTTATAAATGACTCTTCCGTTAAGGACTCCTTTTTGACTCATTTATACCCTATTTCGAATTCTTAAATGACTCTCTCATTTACGACTCTCTTTTGACTCATTTATACTTCCATTTCGAGCTCATGAATTACTCAAGTTTAGGAATCCTTTTTTGACTCATTTATACTCCCATTTCGAACGACTCCCATTTAGGATTCATTTTTGACTTATTTATACTCCTTATAACTTATTTTAACTCCAATTTACGACTCCTTTTTTACTCATTTATACTCCCATTTCATACTCATAAATGACTCCCCAGTTTAGGACTCTTTTTTGACTCATTTATGACTCGACAAGTGTGCAGAGAATTGTTTGGAAAATACATTGAAATATGTTTGCATTCCACAGACAAGAGTCATTACATGCAGTTTAATGGGTTTAATCAAAGTGGCTCTGTTTGATTTGTTGGCTTTCATTTCATTGGCTTATTCAAACATTTACTTATATGCAAAATGCAGTTTTTTTTAATATAATATTTTAAGTAGCTTAGTTTTTTTTTGAACGACCACTTGGTATAAGTAAAATTTATTAATTTAAGTTTCGTACGTTAGCAAGAAGAATTTATTGGGGATTTTGCACTTGCGATTTTGTGATGCAAATTTTCATTGGTTCAAATTTAAAACTACCACACAAAGACTGGAAAAATAAGATTACTGCTTACTCATTTTGGAATTTCTCATATAGGCCCTTCTCCCAAAAGTTTTCTGAGACCGAGTTGTTTTCAAGCAACACATTTTTTTTTCCTTTTTTTTTTTGCTTTGGTGTGTATTTTAGCGACATTTTTTGTTTGTTTGCCTCCACAAATTTGTTTTTGTTTTTGTTTAATATTTCAGTTTTAACTTAGTTTATATTATAAATAATTTTTATTAATATAATTTTGAAATTTATGATTTGGCAATTTATCTTCTCTGCCAATTTATCTAATTCAAGCTAATTTCGAAATGATTTGTGATTCATGTGATTCGGCTTTTTTCAATCGTTCAGTGAACATTTTAATGAAGTACTTTCGCGTATTGCTATGCAAATCTATTTTGGCAGCTGATTGTGTAAATTTCACATCAATAAAAGAAATTTATAAATAAATCTGCTATAAAATGCAACAAAATTGATGCGGTTCATTTGAGAAAGAGTCCAATAAAAATAGAAATAAATTTATAGTGATTGGGAAGGTAGAGGTCGTGCAAGAGAAATAGCTAAAGAGGGATGTTGAAGGAAAAGTTCGAGGCAGTTTCTCTTAAATTTTTTTTTGTGCAAACCACAAATTGGTCTTAAACTCCTAACAGCTTTGCCGTGCTAAATTATTATTATTTCTTCTTCTTAGCTATACAACAATTTAATTTTGCGTTTTAGCACATTCATGATTACTAACACAATTTCATTCATTATCTAGCACATTTTAGATAAACATATTGCCATTTATGTGTGAAATCGTTTATAGTACTGCTGAAAAACACGCTTAGATAAATATTTTAGATTTTTTTTTTTGTTTTTTCTTTTTGAGCTAACGCAGCTATACAAACAAAATATTTGCAGTAGTAAAAAAAAATGTATTCCATATTTTAATCTAGACATCCAGCAACACATCAGTGAAGAAGTGATCAAGATTAATGTAGTAGATATTATGTTATGCGCGTACAAACTGACATACATGTAGACACCTCTGTTATGAAAACTGTTGTGCTTACTCCTGAGTAGCGGTTTCACTGCAAAAATTGTAAACATACATACATCCTCATACATATGCACACATAACTGTAAAAACTTATATCGTAAACAACACCAACAAAGCTTTAATTTATCTTTTTTATCTGCGCGCTTTTGTCATTTGTTTTTATTTCTGTACGCTTCAAAAGCGTCGAATGTTAACAATGGTTACTAAATTAATGAAAGAATAACGGTTGACAATAGCTTCAGCTGAAAAAAATTAATCAGTTTTATTATCATGCAAATTTTGTCATTATCTAGATGAAAGACTAAGATATTCAAGCATTTTTAAATCAATTTGAGAGAGAGAAAATAACAAACTAATTCTGCTAGGGATCAACGTCTGCTATGGAGGAGGGATATAACATAATCTAGAAGGTTCTACATGTCAGACCAAATCACTATCAAATCCGTCGGGGAGTAATTTTTTTACGTTACAAACAACAACAACTGTGTGTGTATTTATGATAATATTTTAATCCAACAATTTTGTTACCAAAAATTCTCAAACACAATAACAAAAAGGTGGAGGTGTAAAAAATTTATTGGTTGCGAAATGGTAAGAAACATTCAGATAAAAAATTCCGCTAAAATCATCAAAAAGCTTAAAACTTTTCTTTTTTGTATGTATATGTACATATGTACGTACAACTAAAACAAAAATAAATAAATTAAACAAAATCACAAAAGCGTCAAAGCGTTAACAAACTGAGCACACGCGCCTGTCTGTTGAATGGAAAAATAAAAATTAAGAACAACAACAACAACAACAACAATCATAAGCATTTGTATGTAACCCGTACGTGTTCATTCATTATTGATAAAATATTGCGTATGTATGTATGTGTGTTGCTGTATATGTATATGTAAGCGAACGTGTAAAAATTAATGGCTACAATTGTTCATTTGCCGATAGATCTATCTTTGTCATAAGAAATATGCTCGTTGACTATTTGTTTTATTTCTGTGCGTCAAGTTTTGCTGGAGCGTTTTTGCTTTCGTTTCCACAGTATTTCCTTTCATTTATTTTTCAGTTCGATATTAACTATTGTATCTCCGAAACCAGTTGAGATATGCGACTGAATCACAGTCCTTTTTGCAGTAGTCATTAGCAACTTTCATTTCATACCCATATTGTATAAACACATTTTGGCTCATCCTGGTCCACATATTCCTTGGTAGCTCAGAAACAAGTTGAGCTATAGCAACACGGGATACCTTAAGTGCTAACTTAGACATGTGGTGAGACAACGCTGGAAGTTGCATTCAATTCTATTTAACAGTTTTTGGGTAAAGCGCGTTCAAACATCCATACAGATAAACAAAACTTCTAAAAATAGTTGAGTTTTTTTTTTTTTTTTTTGATTTAAAAATGCTACCTCCCCTCAAGCTCTATTGAATATCTGCAAAAAATATATAAATAAAAATGTAGCGATCATAAAAGTGCTTTCAAATACTTGCTAACACTTTAGAAGTTCGCGTGCTTGTACTGCGGAGTTCGAAGTACAGCTTTTGTAGTACAAGTATCTTTTATAGACTTAAGTACCTGTACTTATGTGAAGAAAACACTCATAAATGTAGAACACTTTTTATCGTTGCTGATATTTTTGCAAGGTTGCCAACTATTTGTAATTATTAAAAGCATTTTAAATACCAACAAATATTCTCTAATCAATTGATCGTTAAATAATTTGATAAGCGAAAAGTAAAACTTTGAGCTCGTATCATATAATCAATTTGTGGGGTTTTATTCTTCTTATCATTTGTTAGTCATTCCGCTACATCACACTGTCAATATCAATATCAATCTCATATCAATATCAATATCATTTATAAGGAACTTATTTGCTTTTGTTGCGCATTTCGTATACTCTTCTATGTACAAACATATGCATGTAGGTATGTATGTTTGTGTTTATTTTAATAAAGTTGTATGGTTTGTATTTAATTAATTTTATTGTGCAGTCATATAACATCCAAGCATCACGCAATTGTGTTATGCCAACGCTACGGCGACCTTGACTTTTATCTCAATTGATAGCAAATGCGAATAAAAAAAATAAAATCCAATTCAAACACACACAAATAAACTTAAATACATACATACATACATATATGACAAATGCATACAGCCGTTATCAGACTTAGTTTTTTATGTATTTTGTTAGTGTGTGTGCATATTACGTTGTACGTCAACCCAATAGCCACCACTGGTCAATGAACTGCAACGCTGCTGTGGACGTTGGCGTAGCTCATTTACATACACTCAAATTGCAATTGCGTTCTGACTTGTTTGTTGTATGTGCATATGTATAACAGTGAAAGTCGAAATACTTTGCTCCTTATTTCACATCAATGTTATGCGATTTTAAAAGTAATGGCATATTGTGACAAGTTCAATGAGTGCATCCGAGCCAGCTCAATCGTAGTGGTGTGCCAACAAAAAATATATTTGTATCAACATCAAATATCTCGAATATGAACCTAACTAGAACGTTAAGTTACACGTGACTTGCATCACAGCGACTTTCCAACTTAACGCATAACTTTGAAAAAAAAAAAAAAAATTGTGAAAGAAAGATTTTTTACTCTTAATTTTAGGTGGACCATTTCATTTTTAAATAATTAAATATTGGTTGCAATAAAAAAATTTTTTTTGTGGACTTCTTTTTTACTGATCTTTCGAAAGTAATATGATAGAAAAGTATTTTCAAGTTCTGTTCTAGTTACAGACTCTAGAACTCCTTAAAAAAATTGATAAAAGTAGCACCAAAATACTCAACAAACACAAACAAATATGTAAATGCTAATGCAAACAAAATAAACAAATTGCTATAAAAAAAAATATATGAATAAGAAAAAAAAAACTAAGCAAATAAACAAAAAAAAAAAAAAAGAAGAAAATCAACCAAAAACCTGGTAAAAAAAAAATAATGCAACCAGAACAAACAAAATCAGTTCTAGAAAAGCCAACAAAATACACAACAGACCAAAGCAGGATATATATATCCACTAACACAAAAAAAGAAGCAAACAAAAAAGGCGGTTCAAATAAAAAAAACAACCTAAGGACTAAATCAGACAAACAAATCAGAATAAGAAAAACACCACAACAAGCAAAGAAAATAAAGCCAGCAACTAAAATAACAAAAACAAAACAACCAGAAGAAAACAAAAAATATATATATTAACCCATGACTTGACTACCCTATTTACAATCTTCAAGAAAACTCTTTCGCGTTGGAAAAGAATCACAATACATGATAGGGTCTCAGCAATACATGATAGGGTCAAACAAATATTATGTATGTTATTTAAAATATTTTATACAAAATTAGTACATCAACGCAGATATTCTGTGTAATATTATTGACACTAAAATTTAATCACACCAACGATAGAAGCATATTTAGAAACATGAATTACTTAAAAAATTAAAAAAAAAAGAAATGTTGAAATTTTGCTAGAGTATTTCTGACGCAATCAAATCAATCAAACACACAATTAATAATAATACAGATGAAACCCTGAATGCACTCTTAGCACGATTTATACCTCTCAATTCAAAATGCAATCTCGCAGGAGAATTCTTCTTAATCCAATCCACGTATTCGCTCACGTCTGTGAAATATGTTGGTAATGGTTCGGTACAATTTAAAGCTACAATGGCTACACCAGCAACATAACCTTTACAAAATAATGGTCCACCAGAATCACCGGTGCAGCCACCACCAGCCTTGCCCTCTGGAGGGGCAGCGCAAAATGATTTGTCAATTTTTAAAAATTGCTTACACACCCTTTTATCGGTTACAACCATATCAAGACTACGTAATAAATCTGCTGCCGGAGGAAGCTGCAAGAAAGATAAAGATGCAGTCATAAGTTTGCATTTATATACATATATAAAATAATCTGCCGAATATCACTCACAGTTCCCAACCATCCCCAACCCACAAGCAAACACTTTTGACCTTTATTTCCATACGACTTAGGCGGAAGTCCAATACGCTTGACTGTAACACGATCTTCAAGTAAAATTTTCTCCAAATGCAAAAGTGCAATATCGTGTGGAGAAAATCCGTCTCCTAACATCATAAATTTCGGATGAGTAATTACCTTGTGAACGTACATTATTTGCGTGCTTACATATTTCTTAGTTCGTCGTGGCGTTCCAGCTATAACGACGAGTGTTTTGGGGTCTCTTCTGTAATGTAAGGAGTTTATGAAAAACACATACGACATAGAATCAAAAGCACATACCCGAAAACACAATGCGCTGCCGTCAATATCACTTTTAGCCCAATAATACTGCCTCCACACCAATGGCCTCTTCCAAATTGTCTAGGTTCCTCTTCATCAAAACAGTCTAAATTGGCTATGGAAACTGTATATTTCGCGTAATTATCTATTTGTGGTACATAGCCACCGGCAATCAGATGTACCTCAGTGTCATTATAATTTGGCACAATTTCTATGCAATAGCCGAAACAAATTAGTGTAAAGAATACTAAAATTTTTGTGAACATATGTATTTTTTTAAGATAAAAATTATATATAATAAAAAAACAAAATAAAAGTTTTGACAAAGCGCGGCTGTCAGTCGGTTATTGAGAAATTACGTGCCAATGTTGTATCTGAAAAAAATTTTTTTTTCACGATTTAATCATGGTTTACATATTTCAAATGTTTCAAAAATATCAAATTTATAAATTTATTTAATCATTCGCTAGCATATTTATTTAATAAGCTTTTATTTTTTTAATTTCAGTTTTAAAACTGATTTAAAAATATCACACTGGCTTCACCTAACAACACAGCACCGCCCGTGCTTTGGCGCGCGCGCCGTAAAATAGGTAAGTGCTTCTGGAATTTGTATACTTAAATAAATATGTATTATAATTAATGTGAAAAAAATCTTGGCATAGGATGTGCAATATTTTTTGGCGCCTGAAAGTATGCAATGGTTTTTCAAGTGCAATTCGTAGGGTTTACATTCCAGAAACATTCTCGGGGCACCCATATTTTGCAAAACGAGCAGGTTTTAAGAGGCATACAACACTCATAAAAACGTCATGCATGAATCTATTTTGATTTATTAAGTTTAGACGCAGACAAAAAAATGCGTCATATATGAGTCATACCCTTATACCCGAAAACTCGCGCCATGTGAAAGTGATTTATTATTTTGTGTACCGAGTCACTGGAAGCGAGTGATATATCGATAGTTTTCAGTGAATAGATCGTCCTCGCATTTATCTAGCCTAAAAGTAGGCAACCGATTAGTGGAAATAAAGTTTTTTTTTCATTTATTCATCTATTGAATTATATTTAACACAACTCAACAATAACTGTTATTCAATTATGTTTATTTAATAAACAACAAAATAAACAAGAAATCACAGAAAAGCAAAAATCATTTGCGTCGCTTTACATACATACGAATGCGTTTTGGAGCTCTTCTATACCAAGGTCCGGCTGGTCGTGTGCTTGGATCAGGTGACTCTGCTTCTAGACGTTTCAAATCATCGCTCATTTTTGCCAATATATCTTCCAATTCGGAAATATGTCTGCTAAGTCTAAACATCGAAAATAAATGGGAAAGATGAAGAGAAAAAGTGAGTAAAATAGGAAACTGGAGAGAGCAACTCAAAGAGATATTCTGAGAAAGTAAAGTAAAACAAATCAGCATACATACATTTCCACTTGTTCAGCATCACGTTTGTTTCGCACAGTTTCAAAATACCTGAGGATTGAAAGAAATGAAAAGAAATCAAATCAAATCAAAACGAAACTAAAGCTCTTGTGTAATTACTTCTCAAGTATCACATTTTTGGGCACTTGCGTTTTCTTCTGCGGCTTCGGTGTGGGTGGAAAAGGCGGCTCATGATCACTACCAACATCGCGTAGCGGTTCACCTCTATTTGCAGCCTGTGCCGGCTTGTACAGACCTATTTTGTTAAGTACGCTCAAGCCTCCAGCCTTGCCTTTGTCCCAGTATCTACCTAAGAAATCTGGTAATTGATTATTTTCCGGTAGCATTTCAAATTTCTTTATTTCGCGGAAGGTATCATATATGATGGCTAGGAACATATTCTATAGAAGAAAGGAAAATGAAATTGGATGCTAATCAAGTTATTAAATCCAGCAGACACTTACAATGAGTATAAAGCAAACAACCAATATGAAGGATAGAAAATAAATTGGCGCAATTATCGGATTCGCTCGCTCCGCGCCCACATAATCGAAATCTGTCAATACCATACGCATAACGCTCCAAAAAGCAATCGGAAAGATATAAAAATCTTTATGGGCGTGTCCAAAAAGCATCATACCAAGTATAGCATACGAAAAGAAGAGCAAAAGAAAGATGCCGACAAAGTTGAGCAGTTCTGTGTAACACTAGAAGAAGAGAAGGGAGAAAGAGATGTAAAGTAAGATTGTTTGCACTCTTCCTACTATAAATAGTTAATTGCTGTTGCTGAAAAGGTTTTAAATCACGCCCAAAAGTATGCAATAATTTTTAAGCAATTTTAATTTATATGAAAACAAAAAAGGGAATATCTCGAATCCGTTAATAATATCTGAAAATTCTAACGCGAATACTTTTGGTTTAAACACATGAGTCGTAAAAGGTCGCATACTTTTAGGCGCAATTTTTTTTTGCATTAATGTTTAAAATCCCAAAAGTAATACTCACCCTCACAAAAGTCGCCTTCAAGCGCAATGCTGTCTTATTAAAGTTGAAGAGCTGAAATATTTTAATCCAAACTAGAAATGCTAAAACTGCCATTAAATTCATGTAATGTGCATTCAACCAGCAAATGCAGTCCAAACTATGGTATTCCGATTGCTTTCCGTCAGCATTCTTCAAATAGTAATGTAAATAGATGGGATGGAAGATATTATAGACGAATGAAAGTATGATGAGCTGGAACGAAATAAACCCTTCAAATTGCTACCAGATCGCACACCAACAACGCCACTTACAATTAAGATGACCGCATCAACCAATTTCCAATAGTTAATAAATATTTTCCAATTGTCCTTCAATATTGCGCGTACCTCCACAAATATATAGTACACTGCCAGCAAATAAAATATAATGGCTGCTATGATGATCCAAACACAACCAGTCCAAAGCGCGTATTGTTGTATAACTTTGACTTGCATAAATACAATAACACCACCAGTGCCGGGCACTTCACCTAGTATTCTAAAGTAATGAAATATGATTAAGTGACCTTTAGCTGACCCCCATGATATCTATGAGTTTATTTACTCACTTGACATTGTTGAAGAGATCTGTGTTATTGTTAAAAAGTGTAAATTCAAAGATCATTAAACGTGTACCACGATCTAACCAATTACGTTTCTCCAACTCTTTGATTATGGCCGAAGACCGATTAAAATTACGATCTAAGTTTACCAAAAAGCCTCCACCCCAATATGTGTGCATGCTTGAGCTGATTGGCATTGTGCTTAGATTGTGAGATGATTTGTATTCAGATCTAGGAAAAAATACAGGTTATAACATAACATAACATTATGCACATAAAATATCATAACACAACATAACTTAACATAGCTTACAATAACATAACATAACATAGCATAGCTTAACATAACATAGCATAACTTAACATAACATATCATAACTTAATATAACATAACATAACATAACATAACATAACATAACATAACATAACATAACATAACATACCATAACATAACATAACATAACATAACATAACATAACATAACATAACATAACATAACATAACATAACATAACATCACATAGCATAACATAACATAACATAACATAACATAACATAACATAACATAATATAACATAACATAACATAACACACCATAACATGACATAAAACACCATAACATAACAAAACATAACATAAATCTAATTACAAGCAAACCACACAAAATCAACTTACTCTTTATGTTTACCATCCGTACGCTGACTCCAAATAGAATAAAGTGGATAGCATTCATTGTTTAGGCTCTTCATAAAACTTTTATCTATGCTGCACTCCTCTTTCTCCACGCGTAATTGACGTAAACGCGGCGTACCCACCAAAATATTCTCATTCAAAATCGTTAACTCACCTTTAGATTGCTTTCCATTTCCTTCCTTATTATCATCATCTTCAGATTCCTCAGTCGAATGTTTTTCATCTGCTTTTGATGGTTCCAGCACTAGTGGCAGGTACAGTTCCTCTAATTCCTGCCACCACTCGTGATTGGTTAGATCACGTTCGTATATCGAGAAGTGATGTTTAATCGCATGATTGAAATAGTACATATAGTGGTGACGTGATGCGACGGCCACTGAAGATGCCGAAAGCATTGAGATGAAATGTGTGAAGCTTGCTTTGTAAAATCGTTGAAACTCACCTATAGTAGTTACCACTAGGAAGATCAGATATAGTAATATGGCTAGCAGCGATTTCTTTATATTGCTATCATTGTCATATTTTATGTTTTTCTGGAAATCCATATCAAATTTATGTGTTGGAACCGCGCAAAGATTGGTAAAATGATAACTTTTGTCAAAATTTTAGAAAAATGATTGAATTAGTGAATGTCAAAATTGATCAAAAATTGTATTTTTGTTTTGGAATCGAAATAATGGCATGAAATACAGGGCGTTGCATATCATTTAAGCAGCAATTTTTTCAATTTTACTTAGACCAAGCAGCACTAAAGCTGCGGTTATACTGACATAGCATAAACTTGACTTGATTAAAATTTTGGTTACGGCGCTCGCATATAATAATCCAGCAATTCTGCTTTGCTTCAAATTTATTTAGTCATGACTCAAAAATAAGCGCACCTGACAGCAACCAAAGCTTCTAATGGGCAAGACAAGATAAGTGAAATAGCAAACAACAAATAACAACAACACATTTTACAACATTTTTGGCGGTCATTTCCGTTTAGCTACACGACAGACATGACCAGCCGTCACTTCCGCTCGTTTGCTAGTTTTACGCCAATTTTGTCATTTCTCTTTTTGAACTTGTTCGCTGCTTTCAAGTTGTATTTTTATTTTTGTTTTTATTACGAATTTGTGCTTTTTACCGGCATTTCAGTACAATTTCAATTTACCACTCAATATGGCGTACTGAAAAAGCTTTAATTGTTTTTACTCAAATCTACATACAAAGAGTGAAAGCTTTTGAAATGAGTGTACATAGCCTTATGAAAAAAAGGCTGTTAAGCAGAGAGCAAAGCAAAGCTTTTAAGCATTCATAGACAGATGTGAGCAAATGTAGATATCAGCACGAATACATATTTATTTATGAAATTGTTGGGCTTTAGCAATAAACGCGTGGCTAAATATTTGTTTGTTATAAAAGGCACAAAAACGTGACTTCAAATGAGTTAAGAAAAAAAAAGTAAAACGACTAATTGAAAATTGTTATCAGCTGTTGACTGACTTTATTTTGACCATACACGTACCGTATTTTCTGTCTACTTTTTGTTTTACTTTGAATCTGCTTAGAAGAAGTTAATTTGTGGCTGTTAACTTGTCGTTTAAGGGATAAACGCTTATAAATGTTTCTATTTGCTTTTTTTTATTGCTTTCAATTCATTAACTTTTTAAACGAGCAGAAAAAATTTCGTCTGTTTTGTTGTTGTTTCCCTCAAATACATGGGAAAAGTTGAACCTTTCAGAGTATCCCAATGATTTTTGACCAAAATTTTGCTAAAGAAAGCTTAAACTCGTGATCCATAATTGAACCAAGGCTTAGACTTTTTATCAATTTGCATCCCTAGCATTTCAATTTAGGAACAAAACTTTTCAAGGATCAGAAAAGGTAAGGTTAAAAAAAGCGGGGCTTCCACCATTTAGGACTTCTAACTAATTTATTTCTGACTCCGTTGGTGTGATGAAATCTGAAACGAATTCTAGACATAGTCAGTTGAGATAGGCCAATTTATGTAAATATTTCTAAGATAACAAAATCTGAAATAAGAAGTTTTAAAAAAATATTTTGTAACATGGTGATTTCCACAGAGCAGTTGATATTGAATGTTCTGTCACGGTCCAGTGATTTTTCTATTTCATGCACGATAAGGTTTTTCCAACTTTTAATACTTTCGTTACATATTTCCAAAATTCAGAGGTGAATCCCACTGGGGGTTCTTGTTAAAACCCCACCTTTTGGCAAACAAGAAGTCATACTTTTCAGGAGCTGTGGATAAAATTTAGAGCCCTCCTCCTTCAATAAAACCGTTAACAAACTTACACCATATGTTACCAAGCAATAAAAAATGAAATATGTACATATATACATATGTAAATATTTGTATGTATATGAATAAGTAAATAAAGTAGAATAAGAAAAAACGTAAAAAAAAAAACAAATGCAAAAACAATTAAGAGCCAAAAGACCAACATAGCAAAGACACAAGCAAAGGAGTTCATTAAACGCCGACAACAAAGCGAAACAGATGGCGATGGCCAAGCGAACTACACATGGAAGGAAAAACAAAAGAGCAAAAATCGGACAAAAAATATATCTGCATACAAATTTTTATTATTCATACATATGTATGTATAAACAAACGAACGTACTACGCCGAAGTAAACGATGAATTACTAAACGAAACCGTGGAAAAAGCGCAATAAATATAAAAAGAAAAAAAATAAAATAAATCCCTAAAAAATGTAAAGTAAAAAGTAAAAAAATATATTGGTTATGGTGCCGCGGCGAATTCGCTTTCGCTTCAACTGTTGCTTAACTCACGAAATAAAATAGCTGAGTGCCAACACACTCACTTGAATATTTCACTCATTCTATATTTGCGCTCTGTTTTTAGGTACTGCTCAACTGCTCAACAGCGAATTAATCTTATTGCTGTCATTCTGAGTGACTTTAAATTTTTGACTCAAGTTTTTACGTACATACATACATATATCAGTGATGAAAAAGTTGGTACAATTTGTAGATTAATAAAAAATTATTAAAAAAAACCCAAAACAACAATAATTTTCGCTGCAGAAAAATTATTGGTAGGCCTCGAGCTCGTACCGAACCAGGATATTTGAAACTTTTTTTATTGGGAAATATGCTATGAGTATTTATAAGTTACACACTGCAAACCCCCTAAGTCACTATTTTTAAATAATAAAATAAAAAAAAAATTGTTTGTGCAAACCAATTTCACATTTTTATAAGATTTACATGTAGGTTAGTTTTGACTCAAACGAGTTCCGATGTAATGTTATATCAACTATCTCACTGTGGTGAATATTACTATTGTGATCGTACTCAAAAGGAATATTCACATTACTTTTCCTATCCCTGATAAACTCGTATACCGTCAGATACAAGGCGAATAAACAATGAGGCAATTTGCTTGTGCTAGATAATTTCGTCTTGCTTAATGAAATTGAGTGGAATAGTTTGAGAGTGAGATAACCAAAGAGTAAAGAGTACGCAACAGATGAATTCGCCGCAATCATATAACATAGCTGTATGTGTGTGTGTGTGTGTATGTGTTTGATATGCAACACCAATACCAGCAAAGTCATTTTGCTGCTTTTTGACTTTTACGCTACGCTATTTTGCGCTCAAATAACCAATTTGTGTTTTACAAAGTGGTGTTAGTGTTGCATTTATACATGTACATATGTATGTATGTATGTGTGTATGTATGAATAAGCATAGCGACCAGTAATGTCGCCTTGTGAAACTCATAGACTTTAGTATCGCAGAGATATTCGACGTGAACGGTTCACGGTGGTGCAAATTTGCTGCGAAAACGTAAAAATCGAAATATAAATATACATACATACATATATACATATGTATATGTAGATACTTATATACATGCATACATACATATGTACAAAGATACGAAACGCGTGTGAAATGAAGTGTCGTGCACAATGCCAACAGTTAGCAAACATCAGATAACAAAAAATAAAATTAGTCTATTAAAACAACAACTGTGTTTAATGTATAGGAAAGTTAATGAGCAGCGCATTAAGTGCAGTGTTGAGCAATTAAAATGCATAAAATATATTCAATACAAAACAATATAAATATACAAAGTGACAACAAAGTAAAGTGTATAAAAAAGAATATATCGTAAGTGATTATTGAGCAAGAAATTTGAAAAATTGAAATAAATTTCGAAGTAAATGTTGGTTTTTTTTTTGGAAATTATTTCACCACTTGAAAGCGTAATAAGCATGCTTACATATGGTGTTATGTATATACTATATATATACTTATGTATATATGCTTATTTAAGAGAGTGTACATGCTTTATTTCACGTGTGTGAAACCCGCTAAGGCAGCAACAGCCAGCAGTGATCAGCAGCATCGTGATCGTATACATATGTATATAGTTTGTACATATGGGGATTAGGCTGAAGCAGGGAAAAATACATAAATGCTTTCTTGTAATTTGGCTGAGAAATCCCTTTTCATTGACTTCACCAACTGCTTAAGCGTGGTATAAATATTGTTGCTGTAGTATTCGTAGTTATTTAGCCGGCATTATTGCGAATGAAATAGGGTTACTGAATATGCAGTTCTTGGTCGGGTAAAACTGGTAACATTCCGGTACATAGACGCGCCTGCTTAGGAAATGTGGAAGCATATATCACATTAAAAAAATCCATTTGCGTATATCAAATTTGAGTTAGCTTTGTATATGAATTGTGTGCCCACTGCTGGATTAAGATATTCAATTGCCGCAAAATGCATTCCAAATTTTTAGTTATATGTTTGGCAATATCTTTTTGAAAATGGCATTTACGTCCATGCCGTGGTTTTTGAGTGATGTGCAAACAAACTTACAAGCGTACAGACAACAATTCTAAAAACTGTTTTTTTGACTCCTGCTTGTTTACAATTCCACTTTCTGGAACACAATATGTATTAGGAATGATACGAAAGTATTTTTATCGATACCCCAATTGGTATTGAATTTTTCAAAGATTCTAGACTTAATCTCATCACAAAGAAACTAAAAATTAAAGTACACATCCTGCTTTTTTAAATCGGCTGTCTTTTTCACATAAGTCGTTGCTGTTAAATGTACTGAAAGTGATAAATGCCAATAAAGCACTATGTTGAAAAAATAGCACATAAGATGGAGATCCCAAAATTATATTCACCTCAGCACTGTCAAACATTGCAGTTCACTGTACTTTCTTATCGTTCGACATAACCTTCTTTTTCTGTTACACTTGCGTTTGCACTCCAAACAGCAATCTGAAAAAGAATTTTTAATAAATGGATTACCATGTTTTTATAAAAAAATTTTTTTTTGAAAATTTCTTAGAAAAAAAAAAAATTTTGTTTGAAAACAAAAAAAAATTTTGTTTAAAAAAAAGGTTCTCCGGAAAAAAGAAAGTTTTTGTTGAAAAAAAAAAAAAATTTTAATTTGGAGAAAAAAAAAGTTTTTAGTCAGTCTAATGCACTAGCATATAAGTACATACATAAGTGTACACAAAAGAACAAATAAAATCTTACAACGCGATCATAAGCGCATTTGTGTTGAGCTCATGCACCTGTATGTGTTTGCATTTTGCTATAAAATTTAACGAAATAAAGAACTGAAGTACAAAAGAAAAAAAATTTTTTAATTGTAAAGTAAAGTCATATGTAAATGTAGCGTAACATATGCACGAGTATATATGTACATACATACATACATACATATGTATCTACCAGATTTCCGCGTGTGCCAAAATGTAACATATGAACATACATATGTACATATGTATGGAGGCAAAAATACCGAGGTAAATTACACGAAAACAACAACTCACAAATTTCGAGGGCTATATTCTGTAAATCTTTAAAATTACATTACATAGGAAAATGTGTAAAAAAAGCCTAAATACCAAAAATAAAAAATTAACCAATATATTTGTGCTATAAATTTTTTAAATTTTTTTAGCGCGTAATCAAAACATGAAATTATGATATAAAAAAAAAAAATTCATTCAAAAAGCGTAAAGAACCAATTACTTTTTTTAATTTTGCCGAAAACCTGTTTTGGTGCTAAACGGGTTAAGAGAAGATATCACTAAAAAAAACAATAAAAAGCAAATCAAAAAGAAAAAAAAAACAACACAATTGTGCAGTGTGCTACATAGCAATTGGTAAACGTGAGCGGGAGCGTAAGTGCATAAATGGGAAAGGAGAAATAGCAAAAATATAGAAACCATATGTTCGCGCTGCTGGAAAAGGGCATTTAGTTAATATAAAACAAAGTTATTGGAAAAAATATAAAAAACATAAATTAGTATGATTTTGGGAATTTTTACTAAAAAGCAAAAATATATTGCATAATTTGAATTTTTGTATAACGAAGATACATGTAAAATTTCTTAAGCTCAGACCATTGAGTCACTTATGTAGGTTTAAAGGAATGGAGGGTGTTAGTTAATGTGCTTTTTATGGTGAACTTCCTCTCAGTCATCGAAATTAAAACTTTAATAAAATATTGGAAATCCCGAAAATACCGAATTTGTGTGGAAGAAAATCTATTAATTACGTTTCCCAGCATTGGCATCTCTCATACATATTTATTTATGTATGTACATATATATGTGTAAATTTAGTGAAAAGAATTTTTATAAACAATTTATAATCAGTCGTAAATTTGATTACGAAACACGCGCAAAATATGTAAGTTTAATTACGAAATTTTTTGAAAGCTTTTAGAAGTGTGAATTCACTATAAAAAATTCTAAAAATTCGAAATAAATAATTTGATTGTTTAGATTAGACGCAGTTGTTTGTAATGTATGCGTGTGTATGCTCAACATTTTTATTAAAAAATTTTAATTATAAAATTTACATAGTAACTAATACATTTATTAAGTCACTAGCAGCTTTTATGTATGTAATGGATGTAGTAAAAAACAGTCAGATCGGACCAACTTGACAAATACGTACATACGTAGCTTCTATATAATCGTTAGTTTCGATAAATGAGGTGTGGGCTATTTATATTTAAATTAACATTTTTGCCGAGTTTGTAACAATTGTAAGTAAGGATCGGGCACTTGAAAAAGTTATGCGTATTCATGAAAGGAATGAAGACTTCGGAACAGCCGAAGACAGTCCTTTCCTTACGCGTTTTCAAACTATGTATGACCATAGCAAAAAAAAAAAAAAATTATATCTAACGTCAACAAAAATACTGGAAAAATTTGTAAAAAAAATATTATTATATATATAGACGTAAAAAGTAAATAAAAACACTTGACAATTACATACTACAACATACGCAACAGATTTGATAAGAATATCACAGAGTGGATGTTAAGTGGGTGATTAATTTATTTATTGATGAACCTGTTATCTCTTCAATTTTATCACTGGACTTGAATGATAGCAAGTACCCAAACCCATATTTTCAAACATGATATCAAAAGCATATGATAAGGGTTTCCACGTTTATAATATCGTGCTACTATATTCCTCGTCAAACCTGTCCGGTTCCATAGCTTGAAATTATGGACGCTTTCAGAAGCGGAAGAGAGATGCCCCTTGGAGTTAGTACTAGCGCGAAAAGTTGTACTACGTTCTTTTACCTATGTATGTACATCAACCACGTTCTTTCAAAATTTCAATTACAAATTGAGTAATGCAATTGTAATGCATTTGAATTTACTCGTCTCTGCTTTTTAGTCAAAACAAAAATAAAAGGGTATGAGAAAAAAGGCTTCCCAAAGATTTCCAAATTTTTGGTTTTTGTAATTTTTCCGCTATCTAAGAGTGAATTAAAAATTTTTTCAGGTAAAATAAATATAAATATGCTTTTGTTTATTCATATCAGCTCATTGATAACTTATTTTGCTTATATTTTCAACTTTTTTACGATTTGTTCTGCGCTTTTTCTGTAGTATCTTTCCGTTCCGTTTTCCGTGCCATTTTTTTTACTTTTTTTTTGCGATTTCGCAAACAGTGACAAAAAGAGTTGCCAGCGAAAAATAAAATTTGAACCAAAAATTATGCGAAAAAGTGCCAAAGCAAAGAAAAATGACACACGAAAAGACTTTGAAAAAGAATTTTTTTAAAAGTGTTAAAAATAAATTATTAATGGTAGTGCACAATAGAAAATTGTTACGAATATACATATGTATGTATATGTAAATAAATCTAAGCATAATTAAATTCGCCCCGACTGTAAAATCCAAAATCTCTAATTAAATGTTAGAGTGTAGTGATTTCGTTTAATTCAATGATTGCAACAAATACAAATTTTGTAGTCAAAAAATGTATCTAAGGGGCAACACTGGCATCGAGTGATCACGTTTATCGCGCTTATGTGCTTACACATACTAACGCAGCTGCCAGTAGCCATGTGTATGTGTGTCAACACGCTCAAATTCGTTTTCTATGCAACGATCTACCGTGTTTTAACTACATTATCAGCATATTCTCATTTACGCTCAGCTGTTTTAATACATATATATGTACATATGTATGTATACATCGAGATAAGCAAATTTCTCTAAAACAAATCCAATATATATTATTGCCTACTTTTGCCTACAAAAACTGCAGAAGCATTTAATTTTCGCTCTCTTGCCTGCATTTTAGCTACTTCCAATTAGCCAAGAGCCACAAAAACAAGCGGAATCTCAAGCGCTCAGCGTCTCAATACGATTAAGCGCATTTACGGCGACGGCGAATTCATTATCGCTGCAGCAGTGCAAGTGCATTTACTCACTTTTTGACTTTTCAGCGCGTTGAACTTTTGTCTTGCTCTTCTCTATCTTTGCTATTCAGCGTTTGTATGTTTGTCTCTTTATTGTTGTATGTACTATGTCACTGTTTATTGCTCTGTTTTTATTTCTTACTTTGAATTCATATTTTTTATTTCGTTGCACTTTTTATTATCTGCCATTTTTTTTTTTGCTGCAACGCGTTTTTCATTTTACCGCTTATTACTGTTTTGCTCATAAAAAAAAAAAAAAATTGACTTTGTCAGAATTTGTCGCCAATGAGTGTTGCTTGGTGACATATTCGACATTCCTCGCATAGCTACAAAGTATGCAGTTCCGAGGAAGTTTAACTAGAAAAGGCGTGTGCCATGCCTTGTTTCGTTCGAGCTCAGCTGATTGTGTTTGTGCCAATGAGACATTGACTTTTTAGAGAGTGCAGTGTATTGTATGTGCGTGTGCGTGTGTTGGAGTATGTAGCGTGACATTTACCAAATATGTTAGAACTAGTTTTGCTTGTAAGTAGAATAAGTTCACATATGCTATTAGTGGCAAAATTGCCTAACTGTCACGCAAAATGTAGTGTAATGGAAGTGACAAAGCGTAAATGGTAATAACATTAAATTTAGTAATTTATTCAGTGGCAACCATTATGCTTCAAATGTTTATCAAAAACTATTTAAATTTTCAGTTTTTATCGGTTTTTGAAAATTCTTAGAAACACCAAAGTCAAGACAAAAAAAAAACAAATTTTTTGGTAATTAAATTAATTAAAGACATTTAAATTTCAGAATTTGGTTCAAGAAAGTTCTGTGTTGAAATGAGTTTTAAAAATGCTCTAACAAATATTTAAAACACTTCGCAATAAGATAGACCATTTTAATGGAAAAATTATGAAATAAAGCGTTGTTCAAAAATATTTTTGTATACCTTTCAACAACATGAACAAAAATTAGTACCTCAGTTTTAGAGATACCTCGATGAAATAAGAAATGTGGCACGCCATTTTGTAAATCATTAAACATTTGTCGAAACCAGCAAGACTGAATCAGCACCCACACAGGTCGGACCAACATAACATACATTTGTATGTATATGTAGCTCCGATACAATTAACTGTTCCGATTAATTTAAATTTTATTGAAAAAAATTCTGAAGCATTGCTTGTTTTGAAAAAAAAAAAAAAAAAAAAAAAAATTGCAAATGGCGCGTTTTTCAAAAATATTTTAATTAATCTTACAATCCAGGAAACGTAGTCCATTTTCTTATCTACAAACTCATTTTTATCTCAAAAAAATGCACGAATGGAATCGTTTGCAGTCAATGACATTGAAAATTTATTACATTTCTTAATAAACAAAATTTGACCGAAAATGCCCTCAAATTGCTTCTTTCCGTATGACTAGCTAAAATTGTTGTACTTAAACGGAAAATGAACTTCTATTTGTATCTCAAAGAGCGTCTTAGCATTGTTTTTGTTGGTGTTGTACCAACACACCTTAAAATGTTGTTGAAATGCCCTTGGCCTTTTCGAAATACTATTTTCTGTTTTGTTATGCTTTATTTTGCTGCTTGTCGTATTAACTATACTAAGAACAATATGAAACAAGTTAAAGAAAACCAAAAACAAAATGTAAAACATTCAACAAGTTGTATGCGCGTATGTTTAGATACCGTTAACGCAGGTGCTATTGTTAAACTTTACGAATTTAATCTTGTGTTATTGACTGGCGACAGTGTGTCCATTTGTCACCCGCCATCCACCCGCAACCGTTCAATTCACTAAAACGCATAACCCTTGAGAAAGCAATGACATATATATGTATATGTAGATAGTATTGTTGTTGTTGTTGTTGTTGTTTCATTCAAGTCATTTCCACTTTAATTTCCCTTTCGTAAGCATTTCATGTTCATTATCGCTTTCGTTTTGCATTCTATTCTTTTCGGTTGCTTTCTATTATTTTATTACTTTTGTTGTTGTTTTATTTTTGTCCGCTTTTAATGGCTCATTCATGTACGCGTAGTACTCGTATATACTATCTGTCTTATGACGCAGGTTTCGCTGGGAATGTACATACATACATACATACATACATATGTGTAGTGTTACTCCGTCTGTGCCACTGTCGCGCTATGGATTTGTTGGGCAGCCTACATTGTCTACGATCGCAGCTACCTCCTACCCACTTCTCCTACCCACTTCTGCTGCTGCTATTTGATTTCTTTGTGGTGTTTTGTTATTTTAGGTGGCCACACGGAGAGAATTGTGTGCAGAAGTTATGCGGTATGGGCACAACTTATGCACAAATCGTTCACGAAAAATGACCAAGAACAGTTGTTCATAATCCATGCACATTTGTCCATAATTTAAGTTCAGCACTATGAGCATGTTTTATGAACAACTGGGATAGACTATGAACAACTGGGCATACGTTCTGAACAACTGGGATAGACTATGAACAACTGAGCATACGTTCTGAACAACTGGGATAGACTATGAACAACTGAGCATACGTTCTGAACAACTGGGATAGACTATGAACAACTGAGCATACGTTCTGAACAACTGGGATAGACTATGAACAACTGAGCATACGTTCTGAACAACTGGGATAGACTATGAACAACTGGGCATAATTTATGAACAACATTCTCATAGATTGTGAACAAAATTAATTTTATTTTCAAATGTCTTTATTACAATAAATCATATACTTCGCTATTTACATTTTTATTTCACTGACCTTCCTAACCTTTCACGATTGTTTTTCAATGGGTTTCTTGCCACAGGCTTAAAAATTGCTGCCAGCACCTTGGAGACTTCAATTAGTACTAAAAAAATTCAAAAATAATAATTAAATTAGTTCTTCATCTCATAAGTTTAAATTGTTTTTTTACCTTTGTTTGTTGAAGATTATTTATAATTGTTTTAGCAGCTGGAAATTTAAAAAGGGGTTTTGCATACCGGGTACAAATTTTGGAAGTCAATATCGATCTATGTACATAAATATAATTTTAATAGATGGTGCAGAATCTATACATAAATGTGCACAACTTATGAACAATAAGTGTTTATAGTCACATATTATGCACAATGTTCACATATTATGATCAATGGTGTTTGATTTTCAAATAATTAAGCTATGAACAATGTTCACAAACTGTGCACATTTTTTGTGTATAACTTATGAACAATTTCAATAGATTGTACAGAATTCATGATTATTGGGCAAAACTTATGCGCAAAGTTGCATATTCAAAAATGTATCTAAACATTTTATGGTTATGAACAGCTTGTGCATAAATAATGCACAACAGTTTTCTCCGTGCACTGTGCGGTTAATTTAGCATTTTGCTGTTGTGGTTACTTCTACTATTATTTTGCTGGGTTGGTTTTTTTTTTTCTCGTGTTGTTGCTGTTGTTGTGACTGTGTCTGGCACTGCATTACTTGTGCGGATATTGCGGTTTTTGAAGCCTTACATTCTCCACATTCTCAATTCTGTTTCCATACTTAAATCGAAAAAAAAAACAAACAAAAAATACGTTTTTCATTTGATGTGTTGTTGTTTTTATGGTTGCATACATTTCGCAAACAAGTGTATTCAGTATTCTTTTTCCAATCTCGTTGCTTTTCATTCCAACTAAAAAAGTGTTGCATTTTCTCCATCGGAGTGGTGGTCTTCCTCTTCCTATGCTTCCATCGGCGTGTGCCGATAAGTATACCTTCTTGGCTGGAGCGTCTTCGCTCATTCGCACGACGTGGCCTGACCAGCGAAGCCGCTGTGTTTTAATCCGCTGAACTATGTCGGCGTCTGCGTAAGCTTATACGAAATATATTAAACCAAGAAATTGAAAAATGGAAGCTATGTGCATGTGGTAAAGCGAGGCTACGCTACGCTTGATGTTTTCTTAAACTAGTATTAGAGGGTTGCCATCTCTTTTCAAAAAAAAAAAAAAAAAAAATGTAAACCTCTACAAAACAAAAACCCCTGTCGGTTAGATACCATTTATTATATACTACAGATATATTCCAATTCCTTTATATCGCCTTCAATTTCGTACAGCGGTTTTCGCGTGATGCGCGAATAAATATACAAACAAACAGATACAAATTCTTAAAGCTGGTGTTCAAGTTTTCTTTAGTAAGCACAATATTTTTTTTTCAATTTGTCTCTTCTAATGGTAAGCTGAAATTAATAAATAAAACAATAAATATTTTCCTTTGGTTCTATTAGAAATTCTATTGCCTTTATTTCCTACAGGGCAGCTTCATATGCATAAATAATGAGTAGAAATTGGCAGTTTCGTTTACAGCAGTTAAAATTTTGTGCCCTTAGCTTGCTATTAAATAAATATGCGCGGCAGAAAAAGACATGAACTTAATAGCGCTGCAGATTTTTATTTTTTTTCTATAAATATGTCATAAATTGGATGAATTAAGCGTTCTGATTTCTATTTAATGCAGAAAAGTTTGTAAATAAATTTAATTGTCACAAGTTAAATGATGCATAAATCTGCATTCGAAATACCCAAGCGTTCATAAAATTGAGTAATAAATTTGAAATTAATTTGGAAAAGCTTATGAAGCTTTCGAAGTGTAACTTCAGTCATTGGTGCAATCACGAAAGCTGTTCGACAGTTCGATATTTACGGTGACTCAAAAATGATTTTCGAGGGTTTGTTAAAAATTATTTAAACATTTTGTCATATTTAATAGTACATCTTATTGTTCTAATTTGGTATAAAAATGTTTGTTGGGTACAAAGCGGTTCGAAATTTAAAAATGTTGCGTATACGACACGGCGTTATATTTGGTAAAGACGAAGAGCCAGTAGCCAGTAGCCAGGTATAGAAAGGAGGAAGCTATACCAAAATGCCTGAAAAATAATCAAGATAAAGGGGAAAATTAAGGGAAAGGATAAAGCAAGGTCGGTAGCGACCCTTTTTTGAGCCAACTAGGAACAAAACGGGATCGCAAATCGGTCTTCAATAGGATCTTCCGTCAGAGTTGTGGTCTTCTCACCCGCATGAGGTAAACATCTTCGTTTATTCGTACAACACGGCCGAGTCAACGAAGCTGCTGCACTTTAATACGCTCAGCTCACACAGCTAATAATTACAGGAAATGCCGAATGAAAATGGTTAAGACAACGTCTTAAATTAGTATTGATTTGAACTTTAATCGATGATTGCCCTTTGATACCCTACCACATCGGTCAACCATTCACCCATTTATATAAATAAACTGATTCATGACACTTCGAATTAATTGGCCAACTGCTTGACTGTTGCATCAAATGTCATTTGCTTCTCAGGGATGACTGACCTATACATTTGTCCTGGGTCTTCTGCTATGAACTGTGTGCGCTGAGGGTGAGTTTTCTGTGTTTGTTTCGTCTTTTAAGGCTGTTGAACTATGAAAAGGACATTTCCATAAACAAATAATACATATACACATATATATTTTCACAATATGTCTGTATATATTTACGCGCTGTTATATGTTTGTTTGTTTGTAATGTTAACGACTCCTGCATCGCACAGTGGGCGGCAAGCAAGTATTTGAAATTGTAAAATCTTGGTGGTTTCATCGCTTCAGAATCGCTTTGTTTGTAATTTTTCGAGGTTATCGTATAATTAAGTTTGCTCTAGATACTTAAAAATAAGGAACTTAAGTGGGGGAGCTTAGAATACATTAACCCATTTGTGGTAAATTTTTATTAAGTACTAAAATTAGAGCCGCATCTTAACCTCTTAATTATAATCTGTTAATCTTTTATGGGTCAATTTTGTTTAAATACTAAAATCTTGGTATCCTTTGTTAAATATCTTTTTTCAATTTGTACATTACTAAACATTTAAATTTTGAGAATTTCTTATACATAAGGCTTCCTGCATTCACCTTCAGAAAAACGCTTAAAAAAGAGTCTCACATCTTTACATTTTGAGAAAATGCGATGCACTGTGATTATTTTAATACGTTTTGTATTTACTCATCCCAATGTAACTGTAGCAGATTATGGTAGATTTTGCTACATCCACAAGTGATGAGTCGTTAAAAATAATGTTTCATCAAACTTCGCTGATTTTGATTGGATAGCTTAGTGCCTAAGCCATGTTTAGCTGTTTTTTGTTTTTGTTTTTTCCTTAGCTTAGTCGCTATAGTAATTGAAGTTATCTTTTAAAAAAATGTAATTTCAAATCAGTTAGCATTTCTCTACTATCGGTCTTTCTTATCGTCATACTCTGATGTCTGATGTTTTCAGTTAATTCTAGTTGAAATTGGTTACTTCTGGAAATCTTTTTGTGGTTTTGTGTGGTGAAAGTGCGAACTTGTTTTGCGAAATATAGTGATATCTAGAAGATAAGCTCTTAAGTTAATGTTTTTTTTAGCAAAGTAAACAAAATATGTTATTTTTAAATACATAACAATGTTATTGCATAACACATTTCATATTAAATGTACTACTTGAGCAAAAATTAGGCACACTTATATGTATACCTGCCAACTACATAAGTCTAATGAATATCTTATCATACGAACGAGGATTGACGGTTTAGTAGATTTTGGTTGGGACTTTTATTCTGTTCAGTTTTAAAAAAATATAAGTACAAAGATAACTTTTATTGCTGGCGAGAAAAAATAAAAGCCCGGGGTTTTAAGTTATTATCGGACTTTTTTAAAAAAAGCCAGAAAAGTTAATTGTGGCCAGAATATTGATCCTAAAAGTCCTGGGATAACACAAAATTTAATAGTTTTCTTCAGAGACACGATTTAATCACGGAATTTTATGAGATCGAAAAAAAAAATAACTTTTATTTTCCGTCCCTGGTATAATCGAAAAGTTTAGCAAAGGTTTTTTTTTTATAAAAAGTCGCCCTACGAAGTGATCGACAAATCTGCGAGTACATTTCTGCTATGAAAAGATATCTCGCGCAAAATTTATCAGTCTTAGAAAAATCATGAACGTAACCATAACCATAACCATAACCATAACCATAACCATAACCATAACCATAACCATAACCACAACAAATATATGACCGTAAACATAGCTGCGACAACTGTAAGCACAAATATGATATTACAAAATAAGAACTGTAGCCATAAATACAATGGCCGTTACACAATCATGTTAAGCGTAGCCATAAATGCAACTATAACCCTAACTTTCACCACAAATTGAACCATGACCGAAAACATAACTGTGACCGTAAAATAAATTTAATAGAACCATAACAATAATAATAACCATTGGAAAATTAGAACATTGATTTTAGTATTAAAATTATGATTTTTATGACAAGTTGACTTAACCACTATCATAGTCTACGAAAGAATTTTCTATTATACGAGTAATCTATAATAATTATTTGCAACATGAACGTCGAAGACGAGAGAATGGGACTAGGAGAGCTATTTCCTTGAATGTGTGAGAGTCAATTAAAATATAATGTTTTGTCATTTGAGTTCTATATAAAAATGCATATATGTATATATAATATATGTATATCTGTATGTGTGTAAATCTTCATAACAGTTACTTGAATGATCCCAATGAACACACGTAGAGACTTAATACAAACATCAAACTACTCAAAGTAGATAAATTACGTACATTCAAAATCACATGCACGCTTATCAGTGACAAACAAGAGCGCAAGGGACAACAGGAATGAGTAAGCAACAAAATGAGAAAAATAGTTTAACTAAATAAACATTAAATTTTTGAAAATCAACAAATAAAAAAATATTATTCATTCGAGAAATCTAATTGGCGGAAAAACGTTGCTCTTTTAGCTACCGATAGACGGTAGAACGCCAAGAGTGAGTAGACAACATACCCTCTATTGAAGTGAATTAGCCTATACCTGAAGTGTTAAATATTTCTATTTAGTTGTTTGTTTTTGTGGCGCCATACGATTTCGGTGTTGTGTATTAAAGTGATCAGACTGTCGCAGAATTTCTTTTCACTATAACGCAAGCACTGAAACTCCATGTCTCTCCATCGAACTTGCGATGCATTTCAAAACATAAAATAGCTTAACACATTCAAATAATATCTTAAAAAGCATAATATAGCATAAGATATCGATTTTAATTTCGTATTTCAACAAGTAGTCCTGCACTAACTTCGAAAGCTCATTTAACTTGTCCTTATTCCGTTTACTGTGATAGTGATTACGATTTCTCATATATCCTTATGTCATTGAAAGCATAATTAACATCAGAATTGTGTTGGGAAGGAATTTTTAATAACGTTTGGCCTACCAATAAGGTTTCATTTAGAATCACTTTAGTACAAGCATTTAAGATTTTCAACAATAGTTCACAAACAAAAACGTGCCGGTAGTATTGTCAAATATTTGCCGCATTTGTTGCTTGTGCCCTTTATGCTCTAAAGTTCTCAGTTATGACAGACAGGTTTTGCACGCTCTAGTTCGAAGAAAAGAAAAACAACAAAAGAATAGCTAACTGTTGAGGCGCCTGTAGCCAAGGGAATGAACTCGTTGAATACTAAATAGAATTCTTTTGACTGAAAACTCGTGTCAACATGTGCCTGCTTGTGAAATGATGCCGTCAATTTGTGTTGACCTTTTCGTATCACTGGAAGTATTGGAAATATTGAAGAATGCAATCATAAATGGTTTGTGAAAAATAAAATGCAAGTTTTTGATTTTTCATTTTAAGAACGGGAAATTGTATAAAATTCAGTTGTGGTTGATGAAGCAAAAAGAGAATGTGTTGCCTTTGCAACGATTGTAACATAGCACAAAATGAACTAACACTTAAGAAATAATGCAAAAAAACATAACCCAACCTAACACAACATAACATGGCAAAGTATAACATAATTTTAAACAAGAAAGAATTAGATAACATAACATAACATAACATATGTTATGGTGAAAAAACATAACCCAACCTAACACAATATAACATGGCAAGGTATAACATAATTTTAAACAAGAAAGAATTAGATAACATAACATAACATAACGTAACATAACATAACATAACATAACATAACATAACATAACATAACATAAATTAACATAACATAAAAAAAATAAAATAACATAACCCAACCTAACACAATATAACATGGCAAAGTATAACATAATTTTAAACAAGAAAGAATCAGATAATGAAACTAATATAGCAAATCTTAAAAAACAAAATATGATCCAATACAACATAAAGTAACCTAACAAAACACCAAATAACATAACATAACATAACATAACATAAGAACAGAACATAACGTAAAATTACCAAATATAACATAACGAAACACCAAATAACATAAAATAACATAACATAACATAACATAATATAACATAACATCACATAAAATTACCGAATGGAAAAAAATACGTATGTACATACATATGTACAACGAAAATTTAGACATTTAATTGATATGTGCATAAATGTCTAGAGATTTAACATAAAGTAATCATGTTTTATTGACGAAATCACTTAACACACATTATATAATTTATTTTTGCATATTTTTATTTTGATGTCTCAATTAGATATGTATCTTTGTATGTATGTATCTATATATACTTAATATTTTTCTATGAAAATATCTATAACAATATTTATTTGCATATCAAATATTGTGATTTGTCTGCGTACAAATAACATAAATAGTATTTGCAAATATTTACTAAAACGAGAATATGGCAGCTTCATGGAAATTTTCATATGCAAATACAGAAATTTAAAAACAAAACCCACTAAAAATAATCAAAAAGCGCTGTGCCTTCAAAGGAAGACACACTAAGTCAAGTCAAGGCAGTTCGGCTCCATTACAGAGGCAGTGGTGAGAATTTTTCGCTGTCAATGTGTTACTTGTGTTTCTTATTTCTGCTTAAAGTTTTCTCAATTCACTACAATTGTTTTGCCTATCAACTTCTTCATCCATTATGGCTAGCTTTTGTTTTATTTGTATACTTGTTTCGCCAAACAAGTTGCTTTTCAATTGCTTGTAATTGACAAGCTTCTCATTTGCGTCTCATTCAGTGTGTTGCTTACGTATTTCCGTTTCAAATCACAGTTCACTATTGAAAGCCTTTCTTCTTTAGTTTTCATTTTTTTCCATTTTAGCTCATCAACTTTTCTACGTTTTAATTTTCTTAACCGGGTGATTTGAGTTTTTGTTTTAATTTTTTTGGTTTTGTATTCTTACATCTTTATTCGCCAAACTGCTGTTGCTGTCGCTGCCCTTTCTGGTTTTGTTATCAACTCATGAATGAGTGTTGTCTGGGAGTTTTCAAAAGCTTTGTTGTTCGGCGAGTGCATTTGAAGAGATATTTTTGTGTATGTACATATGTACATATGTACATATGTATATCTTTTTTTGTAGCTACAATTTTTGTGTTAGTGTGCTCTGACAGCTCGGCGATAGTTTACGTAAGCAGTTTACTTAGTCATAGAAAACTGTATAACTTTTTACGTATGTAAACTGAAATGAGTGGCTAAACTAGAAGCAAGACTAATGGAAGTTCCGTGTGGGCGAGTGGAGTCAAATAGGAGGAACTCTTCAATGATAATGCCAACAGGTGGCTACGCTTGTATGTATAGCAATGCTGTTAAAATGGGTAGAAATATAGTTTTACTGGAAGAAGTACTCCTCGGATGTGCAAAGTTTTCTCTAACACAACATAACATAACGTAACATAACATAACATAACATAACATAACATAACATAACATAACATAACATAACATAACATAACATAACATAACATAACATAACATAACATAACATAACATAACATAACATAACATAACATAACATAACATAACATAACATAACATAACATAACATAACATAACATAACATAACATAACATAACATAACATAACATAACATAACAACATAACAATATGAAAAAAAAAACCAATTTAACATAACAATCAAACAATGAAATTCTTTAATAACTTCGTTCCGATTACAAAATCTACGAAAAATTTCTTTCCCCATCACACTGGAACGGCCCTTGGATATGCCAATGTCTAATAAAACACTAATAAATAAAGGTATCGTCTTATTTAATTTAAAAATATTCAACTAAGTGATCGAATTTCAAACCCAAATTAACGTAACACGAGTAGATAGCGTGACATAAAATCTACAGCTAATACTCGTTCAATCTGGATCTTCGTTTATGTAAGCAAATGAAGCATACATTAGCATTTGTTAAAGGTGAAAAGTAAAATTCCAAATGAAAAAAAAGTGATACTACACCTTTTCCACCTGTATTTCAGAAAGGAATAAATGTATTTCAGAAAATAATAAATGTGTTTCAGAAAATATGAAATGATTTTCAGAAAAGAGCAAATGTATTTCAGATGTTCCAAATGTTTTTCAGAAAACCTCAGTTTCAATTCAGAAAAGCTCAAATGTATTTTAGAAAAGGTCAAATGTATTTTAGATTTTAAAAATTTATTTCAGAAGACCTCAAAAGTATTTCAGAAAACCACAAATAGGTTTCCGAAAACAGAAAATGTGTTTAGGAAAAGGCCAAATGTTTTTCAGAAAACCCCAAAAGTATTTCGGAAAACCACAAAAGTATTTTAGAAAAGAAGCATGCATACAAAAAAAGTTTCAAAATTAAAATAAATAGTTTGTTCTCCATTTGCATTCGTAGCGTGAAAAAGTAAAAGTTTTTTTCCGCAAATTGTTTGCTATAAGTGCTCAAATGGAGCTAAAAGATAATTGCTCGAATATAGCACTGCCTAAAATAAATGGACCAGGGGTAATTTAAAGGCGCTTGCAGTATTTGGAAAGTGCTATTCGCCAGGCGAAGGAGACCGGTGCTACAGCTGATTGTGCTCGCGCTATACAGCACTAATTTACCTTTGTTTCAGATGCTTTGGCATTGAGAGACATGTCAGTTGGAATGTAATACGTTATTTTATCTTATTTTAGTGATATGATATGCTAGGGTAACTTTTCATCAATTACTTTTAACATTTTCTGAAAAACATTTGAGCTTTTCCAAAATACATTTGGCCTTTTCTGAAATACTTTTTCACTATTCTGAAAATTAATTGGGGGTTTCTAAAATACATTTCTGGTTTTCTGAAATACATTTGGAAAATCCGAAGTACATTTCACTTCTTCTGAAATACATTTGATCTTATCTGAAATACTTTTGAGGCTTTCTGAAATACAATTGGAATATCTGAAATACTATACTATACTATACTACATTTGCTATTTTCTAAAATTCATTTCACATTTTCTGAAACATATTTAATATTTTCTGAAATACCTTTGGTGTTTTCCGAAATACAGTTGGAAAAGGTGTAGAACTAGAAGCTTTTGGAAACAAACAAAAAAAAATTTTGAAATATTATTTGTTTTGGAATAAATATTTTAAGTAAGCAAAGTTCCCTAGGAATTTAGCTTGCCAAAACTTATGTTTAACGTTCTAAGCATACCGAGACCGCAATGTCATGATATTCGCTCCAAATTTTATTTTAGTTTTTAGTGAAAACCAACTCAACCACGCAAAATGCCAACAAATTCAACACAAGTGCCTGTTGTTGTGCGGTAAATATGTATGTGCATAGGCTCGACATTTGTTCCAATACAGACTACGAGTACAAATGTGGATGTGTATTGTATACAACGCCATTGTGTCTGGGTAAACTGTCTACGAACTTCCGCAGACATAACATTTGCAGCAGCCTATCACGCTTCAACTGTGTCACTTGGCAATTAACATTGTTTGTGGTGCGGTTGCTTTTTGTTTGGACACATTTGCTAAAATACTCGTAATGAGGATTCTGAGCAAAAAATTGTGCTGCGCAATTGCAATGCAGCGATGGAGCAATAAATAATTTGTACAAGTGGCAGCTAAAAGAGAGATGGAAGCTTAATTTTATTTCTTCAATTAATGTGTGTAGGTAATTTAAGAAATTTGTAGAACATAATTTATTAGCGTAGTTATCCTTAAATAAATAGAGCACTAGTAGACATTTTTTCTGAAATAAAATGACCCTTAATCCTTGACAATTTTCCACCGATTTCTATAAATGTACTCTTGGAAATTGTTTCATAAAATTTGTATGTTAGCATTTTCTATCGCTTGTGTAAGATTTGAATATCTGTCGAATTAATTGATACTAGATGTACCCGTGCGTGCCTTGCGCAAAGAATTTCACCACTACCTTAGCGACATCTACAACCCAGTAGATAAAGTCTGTGATTCAAAATGGCGTTGCAGTACAAATTGATTATTTTGTGCATTCACAATGGTTTATTTAAACAAATTAATTTTTATAAAATACGCTTAAACAAAAGCACTGTTGTAATTAATAAATGATTTATGACACCTTTAAAACGATATCTTTTTTATTAATATTGGTTCGAAATGAGAGCAAAAAATTAGGAGCAAACACAAAAAGACCTTACAGTAATAATATATACGATTTTCTAGAAATCTCGATTCCAGCGCCATCTACAGGCATTTTTTTATAAAGTGCTATATGTGTACACATGTATGCTTGTAACTGTTTCAATTTAATTTAATATTTTTCTGAATCACACTTAAATCTACAAATCTTTAGGTATTTCAGGAACCTATTTAAGATCCATACCAATTTTCGATTTATGCACTGATTGTTGAGTCTCATCTAAGATTCATGTTCGGGCGGTTATTTACTTCAGAAATAAAATTTTTAAATAATTTTAATAGAATCACCAATATCTTTCGTAAGATAAATACTTTTAAGCATTAAATTTGACAATTTGGAAAAAATGTTGTCTAGTTGTCTGATATAAGTCTTTGTCAATACAAGCAAGAGGCTGACACGTATGTATAAGAAATCAGCTAGAAAAAACGATAAGTAATATTAAGTTAGAAGCAATAATCGATTAATAAAACGCTACAATCAGTTATTGACGCAATACTTTCATACATACATACATACATATGTATGTATAAGTTATATCGATGATGCATAATCAAATGAAATAAAGAAATCACAATAAATGTGTAGCGCAAATATATACATACATATGTACATATAAACGGAGGTGTGAAATATTTCAGTAATATGTACATATGTACATTAGATATACTTATAAAATATACATAAATATATACATAGGTATCCGAAGAATTTAATAACCGGTCGAAGTTGCGCCTAATTGAAATTTTATATGTGTATTTAGATCGCCTATGCTCTTCCTAGTGGTCACAGAAATCTAGTCATAAAGATCGGCTAAGTATTTTTGATGTGTTTAAGAGACAAGCAGACACACATTCATCTTTATTTATTAATAGTCGCAAAAGCTTTTCTTATAGATCCATTACGAACGCTACTAGACTTCTTCAAAATAGAAATATCCATACGTTCTATAAATCATTAAGCTATCAGAACAACGGTGTGCTTGTCAGTTAAATTTCTCTTCTCTTTAATTTTTACAAAATGTTGTTCAATTTGAGATTGTGTTTTATTTATTGTGTATGTATTTAAATAAAAACTGTTATCAATTAATAAATTAAACAATTCATGAACCAAATTAAAGAATTATTTTTTTTATTAAAAAATTATTATTCTTAGTCTTGAGCTCATTTATAGTCATGGGTACTTAATAAAACTGCTTACAAGTATGTATAAACAATAATAATTTTTACAAAAATTCAACAAAAACTTTTAATGATTAATAAAAAATTATTAAGAAATCCAAAAACAAGAAAAATTTTTCGCTGCAGAAAAAATTATTAATAGGTCTATAGCTCGCACCGAACCAGGATACTTCAAGTATAAAGACCGGAAACACAAGCTTGTTGTTTGTGTAAAATCTTTCAAAGTTGTTTATTGTTAAAAAATTTAATATTTTGTAAATATTATTTTTATTTCACAAATATTTTATTATTTTTATTATTATTTATAATAAGTTTTGTTTATAGTCGTGAGTAGTTTTATAGCCATAAGTAATTGTTTGAATTAAAATTGTAAAACTAAACCCTAAAAAAATTTTTTTTTGATGCCGTTCTGAGAAAAGTAACCAATATATAATTTACAAAAACAAAAAAGTATGTTTGCATCAGTCTTATGTATATATCGTGCTATAATTTTGTATGAAGTATTATTCAAAACTTTATTGACGTCATACTCAGTAGACATGAAAGTGATGTCCAGACATAGAAGTAACTTGAGCTGAAAATTATTAAAAAATTTAAATTCTTAATGTATTAAAGTGAAAGGAATTGCATACATATATATCGTCATAATCTGAATAAATTCGCAGAGAAATAATTTTTGGCACAATGCTGATGCTTCTAATTGAATGATAAACATACATATGTATGTAGTAGAAGCGTTAAATATCACAACTCTGAATTAATGAGGAAGCGCGATTTTAAACTTTGGTTTATACATACATACATATATGCTTTAGAATATGATTGTATACGTATGTGGTAAAATTTTGAATATGAGTTGCCTATAGGTAGGCTGCTTCTTTCTCTTTGTACGCGCTTGTTATCATAATAGCGCTTTCTTACTGACTATTAATGGAAACTCTTTGAGCTCAAGTGGCTTGAATCTAGCTTGTTTTTTTTTAAGTTTGAAAATTCGTGTTAATTAAATAATCAACAAATCGCACTGTTAAAACTATTCGGAAAGATCAGTCGACAAACATTTCTGTGTTAATTTAATGCGCCTTCCTTTGTTTCTGTTTATGCTTTTCATGCGCTTTTCATGAATATCCTTGCCATTAAACTAAATCTGGCTTGAATTGACAATAAAACATAGCTGCTAACTCAACCACTAAGCGAAGAAAAATGCCACCATTTATTTATTTAAGTATCTTCAAATGTTTAACACACTTTAGACATTTGTCACCATTTCCACAACAACTAATGTCCTTTCCCTTGTTCATTGAAAAACGCGTTCAACTTAAAATATCAAATTGCCCGAGGTATTACACGCCATTTAAATGTTATTTATATGCCAGCAGACATACGAAAAAAAGCATGCTTTGTTAACAAAAATAGACATCTGTTTTGCTTTTATAGCCTGAGGCGTGTCTAGAGAGAGAGCTGGCTATTTGACTTGAGTGTTAAACAAAACTAAAAATAAATCTAAACTAAAATAAGATGACTAATATTTAGATCCGGACAAGTTTTTTGAGGGGTGCACAACCTTTGGGGGGTGCACAACAACACGTGCAGTTTAATATGACACTCACAAGTTGCGCACATGAATGCCTATAATGAATAATGCATGGACATGCGGCTGTATGTGTGTGTGTGAGTGCACACTTAGAACGCTTTATGTAACGCATGACTTTGCATGCAGCTTTTGGTTGCTTTACACTTTCGTACTTGGCTGCTAAAATATGAAAGCAATTCAACAGCAAGCTTGCGCTTCCGGGTATAAGCATGTTAAAAAATTTTTTGTATGAATTTTTGCTAAATTATAAAAGGCTGCATATATGTACATATGTATGTACATACCAATATACCTAGCGCAAGTTGAGTTGATGCAACGCATATCTTGCAGGTTACTCATACGCCATGGCAACCCTTTGAGCTACCTAACTGTCATGAAATTCTTTGGAACAAACAAAGCAAATATTTTTCCCTTAAATTCTTAACAAATTTAACTTTTTGTGCTTATTTTTGTTATTTTGCGTATTGCATTCATTCATGCTTTAATTTTTTTATTTTTTGTTTTTAGCAAATATTTGCATTGTAGTTTAGTTCAAGTTCAACGCACCAAGTTTAATGGTTCAAAACCCCACGCTTATGAATAAATGCATGCTACTACTACAACTGTATGTTGCAGTTGTTGTAATTTTAGCAAATCATAAAATCAGCTAACTTGCGTAAATGGAATTTGTTGTGGTGACGTAAATGTTTAATTCCCCCAAAACGTCAGAGGTTTCGTTGATAGCAATTTGATCAGATTTTTGCGGTAAATGGTTGTGACATTTGTTATTGCTACACATTTTTAAATATTTAATTTAATTTGTTCGTACGCCTTTGCATGTTACTATCAAACGAAATAAAATTTTTAAATTACTGTAATCAATTTTCTTAACCAAAATTAAGTTTGGGTGTTATTAAAAAATTATAACGATATTTTTTGGCTACCTAAAAGTACAGGGAACGAAAAGTGAAAACAGAGAAAGAGCCAAAAATATATATAAAAGTCGTTTTAAAGGATGAGGAAAACAAAAAAAAAGAAGAGAAAGGGAAACTGAAACGGAAATTGAAAAGAAAATACTAAGTAAGAATGTAGTGGAAAGGGAATAAGAGAGACTAAGGGAGAGTGAAATTTATAGTCAAAGAAGCAACTAATTAAAAAGCGAATAGGAAATTGAAATTGGTAGTACAAGTAAAAGTAAAAGTCTATGAGCACGTTAAGGGAAATGTAAAGGGAAATGCTAAAATTGCAGTGAAGCTTTTACCTAAGCAATAAAATGCCAAAATTATATTGCTATGTATTATCAAATGTTATGGGAATGAATAATACAATCATTATCTCAGCTAGCTAGCTGACTCATATTTTGACGTCACAAAACCCTCACGGCTACGTTTAATTAAATTTTCAAGGTGACAATGTTCTCCAAAGCTATTTTAATGACTAAAAGTATTTATTATATAAATTATCTAGAACTAATTATATGGCTAGACTATTGAAATGAAAGCAGCACAATTTCGTATGCTTTTCATATTAGCCAAATAATCGTTGCGAACAAAGTCCAAAGAGAGAGGCGAAAAATCACATGAATGAAGCTAAATGGGTTGCTGTGTGAAAACATTTTTTGAATTTTATATTTGGAACAAAAGAAAAAGAAAATTTTTGTGGGTATTAGCCAGACAGAAAAATTGTGGGCGTGCCTGTGGGTATGTTTTATGCAACAAATTCCTTAATGGTGACGAATATTTTTTTTTGCAAAATTACCTCACTGCTGTGTATGGTACTATTAAATGAAAATGTGTGGGTGATGCAATATACATATATGTATGCATGTGTGTGTGTGTATAATTTATGAGAGAAATAAAAAACCGCAAACGTCTGTCATAAATATGCAGCTGGTATGCGGGTATAGGAAATACATATATGAGCAGCTTCCAGCTGAATTTAGAAGCAGCCACAAAAGCAAGCGCGAAATGTCACAAAGTGCTAATGCACAAATTACTTTCATTACTTAATTCTCACATTTTTAAGTGTTTTGTTTTCCCAACTCACTTGCTCATTTGCATGCGTGCGTAATATGTATTTCTCAACTCACATTAGCTTTGTAGAAATTGTGTTTTTGTTGTAATTTACATGCATACCACATCACAATTCAGTGTGAATATTCGTAATTATATATGGCGTATGTCATTGTCAAGTGTGTATTCTAGTTAGAAATAGTAAATTAACAACAAAATATTTGTTCGCATCATACATACATACATATCTACATACATTCTATACTTCGTACGCCGTCATGCATGTATGGCAAGACAGCTTCACGAAATTTAATTTTGCACTTTAGAATTGCTCACGTGCCAAAATAGTCGTTTAATCATTTGTAAGTATTCGCTTTTGACGCCAAAGCCCACCCACATTTCACACAAATCTGCACACACACACACACACACATACGAGTACATATGTCAGTGGGATTTCATTCAACGTTGCGGTTATAATTACATTTAAGTGGCTTTTGTGTTGCTCTACATATAAATTACTCATACGCACTGTTGCACCTCAAACACATGACAGTTACGTACTTGTTAATATCATTTTGTTGTTGTTGTTGTTCGTTAGCACTGATAATGCAGCTAATTATGTACATACGTGTGCTGTTATTAGTTCGACTAAATTAAGTTTTCATTTCAAATTGATGATGTGACTCGTTTAGAGATAGTCGGCAAATGATAATTGGATAAGTGCGTTGTAGGGACATGGCGAATATTCGTATTCGGAAAAGTAGAGCTTTCGATTTGGTTTTACCATCCGCAAAATTTTTTTAAAAGGAAAGGTTAGGGCAAGTTACTGGTTACAGTAGTTATGGTTATCGTTATGTTTATTGTTATGGTTATGGTTATGGCTACGGTTACGGCTATGTTTACAGTTAAGGTTACGGTTATGGTTATGCTTATGATTATGGTTATGGCTATGTTTACGGTTATCCGTCTGGTTATGATTATTGTAATGGTTATCTTTCTAGGTCTGATCATGGTTATGGTTATGGATATAAATTTGTATAGTACGTAATTCAAACATACTGTGTGCTTAGATTTTTTTGTTGACGGGGTTGAAGCTTTTCTTTTATATTAAAACTTATTTTTGCTTGGGAAGTAACTTAAAGTTTCATCAGGTTGAATACGGTTTTTCCTGTTAATCTTTTTTTTACACATTTGCAAATAATTTCGTAATAATATGGGTCTGCAAGATATTTAAATAGAAATGCGACTAAATATTTCTTCCAATAATAACTGAACAAAAAATTTCATGCTCCAATAATCGAGTGCAAAACTATAGAAACCATTGACTTTTATAGATTGTCATATTTTCAAAGCACATACATTTTCACAAATTCCAATCAAAATTGCGCAACGACATACTCAAACTAAAAATGCATAAACAACCAATATTACCTACATAGCTGCATGTATGGTATAAGTAAAGGGCACGAGCATATCTCCCTCCACACATTTCCTGTATTTTACTTAATCTCGTCCGCGCAGTGCTATCTACATACTTGTTGAAAGTTCAAGCTTATCTGGAAATGTATGTAGATATTGCTATGCATCGACAACGCCTTCAAATTAGGCATTCATCATTAAGCAAAGCAATCGAGCGTAATAATTCCGTTCGCAAGCAGCACATATTTGTACATTCATTTTGGTTCATTTCCTGTTATTAAAGTGTGACCTTGACAGTTGCGACATTTTCAATTGATACTTGAATATTTTTCTGTTGATTTGCATACCGTGGATAGTTGCCAATGAAAGCAAGCGGAGGCATATTACACCAAAACTTTATTTATTTTATTTCTAACCTGGTCTCCCTATTATTTTTTCCAATACTGTATGTACTATGTTTTTTTTGATAATAGAAATCATTGAAAGATGTTCTTGAGAATCAATTTTCAACATTTTCCCCAAACTTTTTTTTATACTGAAAGCTTTTATGAACACAAATATTGTTGTCAATTTTAAACAGAATCACTTTCGAGCAAGAATGAAATACAGTCAAACCTGTTTTTATGCGGGGGATAGGGACCGTGTAAAAATAATCGCACCTTTTTTATACGATTTTTTTTGTGCGGATTTCTTTTTTTATGCGTTTTGTTTTGTGCGATCCTTTTTTTGTGCGGTACATATAAAGGCGGTGTCAAAAGAAAGTGTACACCATAAAATTGCAATTTTCACCAATCACTGCTTCTTTTTGAATAATTTCTCAAATTTTTTATAAAAGTATTCATACATATACAGTTTGTACTTTTAAAGTTAAAGCTCAAAAGTTTTTTCAAAATTCAGGAAAATTCGACAAACTTTCAACAAAATTTCAAACTTTTTGCACAAAATTTTTAGATTTTTTTTGAATACGCAGTTTTGTAGCTCGTTGAATTTTACTCTAAAATGATACAAATCTTAAGCCGCTTCAAATTTTGTTGAAAGTTTGTCGAATTTTCCTGAATTTTGAAAAAACTTTTGAGCTTTAACTTTAAAAGTACAAACTGTATATGTATGAATACTTTTATAAAAAATTTGAGAAATTATTCAAAAAGAAGCAGTGATTGGTGAAAATTGCAATTTTATGGTGTACACTTTCTTTTGACACCGCCTTTATATGTACCGCACAAAAAAAGGATCGCACAAAACAAAATGCATAAAAAAAGAAATCCGCACAAAAAAAATCGCACAAAAAAAAATCGCATAAAAAAGTGGCGCATAAAAACAGGTTTGACTGTATGACCTTTGAGGTTGTGCCTTTATACCGCCAAATGCGATTCAAGCACACTCAGCATGAAACGGCAATCACCTTCAAACCTCCCTCATACCTGCTCGATTGTAAAAAGTGAAAACACTAATTGCATGCTGAAGTGGCAATCAAAAAAGACGTCGAACGGTATACATAGGTTGATTGCAAAGTAAAAATAAAACGTAAAGCCGTCTGGTGATACCGAATATTATATACCTCGCTGTGAGATCTTGCATGTACGAAATATTACTGAATAAAATAAAATAAAATAAAATAAAATAAAATAAAATAAAATAAAATAAAATAAAATAAAATAAAATAAAATAAAATAAAATAAAATAAAATAAAATAAAATAAAATAAAATAAAATAAAATAAAATAAAATAAAATAAAATAAAATAAAATAAAATAAAATAAAATAAAATAAACTAAAATAAAATAAAATAAAATAAAATAAAATAAAATAAAATAAAATAAAATAAAATAAAATAAAATAAAATAAAATAAAATAAAATAAAATAATATAAAATAAAATAAAATAAAATAAAATAAAATAAAATAAAATAAAATAAAATAAAATAAAATAAAATAAAATAAAATAAAAAAAAAGAAAAGAAAATAAAAGAAAATAAAATAAATGTGCCTTTCTACAACTGGGTATATGGGTATAAAGAAGAAATTACAATTAGTTGGAGCATTTCACTTGAAAAATCCATTCGTTGGCCAAACAAGGGCTCACAATCATTAACAGGAACCTTGTGTATGACAGAGTGTTTCTGCACTTTGTTTATTTACGTGGGTACACAACTGAAGAGCACAAAAAGGTGACCTTTTTTTCTAATCAACACAAGTTACTCAACAAGATCTCGGCACGGTTCGAAATCTGAAAACTGTTACCAGTTGCGACTAGTTCGACTGAGTGTTGAAAACTAGTATTGAAGTAGTTCGCGATTAATTTCTTTAATTTCACTTCTAATATACATACATACATACATATACATAATATACTCGCATACATATTCATTCAATATCTTTATGACCAACATATGGTGCAAAGTGCACGTGTAGTTGAGCTGATTGTGAACTAAAAATTGGCAAGCATATACTGTTAGTCAGCCAAACTGCGCTGCGCCAAATGAACGAGTAGACTTTAAGGCAGCAATAAAACAATAACAACAACGTAATCATGAAAGCATACAGATATATATATATATTTATGTACCACGAAAACACTTAAAAATATTGCTAGTGAGTTCAAAAACACGATCGAACTTAAATATATTGTAAGAAAGGCTTTATTTGCTTGTTCTTATGAATATATTTTGCTTGTAAAGATTCTTATTTGTCGCATAAAAAAGTAAATTCAAAGAGATTTTTTGGAGCAACGAAATTTTATGCTGATTTTTTTTGATAAATTTCAAAGCGATCGCATCAAAGTCCACTTTGTGATTAACATAAATTTGCATGAAAGCAAATAATTCAGCGGTTACTGCTCATTAAAACGACGAACAAAAGCAAAACGGAACAAGTGACTTGTTACAGCGATTTTTGACTTTTGTAAACTATGCAAATTAATGGTTTATCGGCTGGCCTTTGGTTAAATAATGAGATTCCTTTTGGTTTTTCGTGGAGATGGAATTTTGTAGCAAATAGCGACAATAGATTATAAAAGCATAAGAACATTTTGGCGATAAAAAATAAAAATATATTGAGTAAATAATATATAAAGCAAAAATAATGATTTGGCGCGCTAATTAGGGAAGCCAACTTTTGCGATTTTTAAACTGCCAGTGCTTTCGGGATTTGATTTGATAATACCGCAATTACGGTGTTTTGTGAGCAGATTTGGGTAAGCGCTGTTCTACAACCACTTATGTTTAAAAAACTTTGAATATTAACCCATATTTTCATAGAATAGAAAAATTCTTAGAAAGCTTTTTGAAGTGGCATGCCGATATAATTAGTTTTAATTTTTTAAATATTTTTTTTTTTTTTTTAATATGAAGCTTAATACATATAAAATGGATTTCGTTAATGGCATAGTGAAATGAAATAAATTATTAATCGATTTTTTTTCGGAATCTGTTGTTTTACGATGAAAAAAGAAAAATTCGATCAAAGAAAAATTAAAAAAAAATTGTTTAATAATTCCGACTTGCGTTACTCTCACGATTCCGCTTGCTTGTTGGGTAGCGTTACCACAAAAAGTCATTTTTAGTAAATTTGCCATAACTTCTAATTTGTTTCTATTTGCATTTCCAATGACGTCGAAACTATTTCGCTTAAAAATCATCCACCAAAGCTGACGTACGCATTGCTAATTTGTTTTGTTATTGCATTAGCTGGGAAGTGTTGAAATATTTGATTTTTCCACAATTTGTCGAAAAGGGAATATTAATCTAAAATTTTTGTTGAAAACTTTGTTGTATTAGTGTGGCTATATATACTGTAATATAAAGCTGAATGTATGTACATATGTAAATGTTCATATCAAAATCCATTTCTTCTTGAATGCGTTTTTGTGTAACAGTGTGGTATGCTGAATGATTTTTGTAATTGTATTAGTTAGTAAGCGCTAAAATCCAACAAACTATTTCAATGCACATGACGTCAATGGTTTGAAAAAAAAAAAAAAAAAAAAATTAATTGATGTCAATATTTCTATTCCAATCAAAATATTGATCAATGTCACAAAGTCAAATTTGTATAATGAGCCAAAAAGAGAAAAAGGGGAGTAAAACTGCTTTTTGCTTTACGAAAATCGAAATATGTATCCCTGTAGGTACCCTGCAAAAAATCGTGTGACTTATGTACATATGTCTAAAGCGAATGGTTAGCGATTAATGCCTTCAGTATACTTTGGCGGCCACTGTGGTGTGGAGGTAGTGTTGTCGGCCTACCACACCGAAGGTCCGGGTTCAAGCCCTGGTATAGGTTACATCAAAAAGTAGTTTGAAAAAGTTTTTTCAAAACGGGGTCGCCCCTCGGCAGTGGTTTGGCAAACTCTCCGAGTGTATTTCTGCCATGAAAGGCTTCTCAGCAAAAATTCATCTGCTTTGTAGATGCCGTTCGGAGTCGGCGAAAAACCGTAGGTCCCGCCAATTTGTAGGAAAAATTTCAAAGCGGCACATCATAATTTGGAAGAGAAGCTCGGCGCAAAAATCTCCCAGGAGGTTAATGATATAACTGTTGTATATCGCGCCATATATGTATGTATATATATATATGTATACACTTGGCTATAATTCAGTATACATAGATATGTAAGTAAATTTTTATTTGTGTAATATGCTCACCCCTACGGGGTGAAATAACAGAACATAACACAACATATAACATAACATAAAATAACATAACATAACGTAACATAACATAAAATAACATAACATAACATAACATAACATAACATAACATAACATAACATGACATAACATAACATAACATAACATAACATAACATAGTATAACATAACATAACATAATATAACATAACATAACAAAACATAAAATAACATAACATAACATAGCATAACGTAACATAACATAACATAACGTAACATAACATAAAATAACATAACATAACATAAAATAACATAACATAACGTAACATAAGAAAACATAACATAGTATAACGTAACATAACATATAACATAACATAAAATAACTTAACATAATATAACATAACATAACACAACATAACATAACAGAATATAACATATCATAAAATAACATAACATAACATAACAAAACATAAAATAACATAACATAACATAACATAGCATAACGTAACATAACATAGCATAACGTAACATAACATAACATATCACAAAATAACATAACATAACATAAAATAACATAACATAACATGGGTCCATCATGAAGGTACTTCGAATTCAGACTGAGAAGTAGCGAATTTTAGCTGTAATAGAAACAAAAAAAATTCTGTTACATTACCAGAGACCATTAATAATGCAACAGGAGCTGACTTCATTCGTCATAACTTCCCTGCAACACTTTTCGCTTAAGTAAATGAAAGAAAATGATATATAATGCCATCAAAGTTGTTGTAAAACACATACTTTTCTGTTTTTGTTTTTGTTCTACTTGTCAACGCCACTTGAGAACAATGTGTAATAGCATGTGCTAATTATTTATTACGCTAGCAAAGTTGTTAAGTAAGTAATTTATTGTTGTGGGTGTGTTGAGGCGTGAAGTTGCGTTTTAGCTGAGTGTTAAATGGCTGAAAGCAAGTAATGAGAGAAGAAGGAAATAAAGAAGACTTATTACATAAGTGAGCGGCATGGGTGTAAGATTGGAAGTATTTATGTATGTGAGCGAAAAATAATGATGTTTTAAAATACAAAAAGAGATTTCCGCTGCTAAGAAGGTTGTGCAAATTAAGTGGCGAAGCAAAGTACTTTAACAATGTGAGAAGTATATTAAAAAGGATTTTGTGTGGATTTGGCACTAACGAAAGCTTCAAAATTTAATTGAGCTTTATCTGAATTACCATAAGACTTGTATACTATTTTGGTCAACTGAAACTCTGTAGAAATATTTCTGAGCTATCGATAAATTCACATTGTTCACAAGTTTTTGATATCACTTACAAGCCATGCGGAAAATTCTGAAACTTTTTGCAAAGACATAAAAACGCGGGTTTACCGGGTTTTATCGAAAGTAGCACGGTTCAAATCATAGACAAACTATACACACGAATAAATATAAATTCTGGTGCCATTAATAACCATTTCATAAAAGATGTGTAAGCAACTTAAATCAAAGGTCAATTGCCTTTTAAATCTACCAACAAAAATGTGAACTAAAAAATCAAATTGAATCCAACTTCAATTCCCATGCTCTGCATATTCTCCAACACTAATAGAAAAGTTTCCTCATTATGCGACCAAACAGTTCACAGCAGTTAGTCAATTGAATAGTCTGACAACAACGCGTGTAAGTTGGTTAAATACACAAGAAAATTTTCCATCACTATATAAAATGAGAAAACTAAAAAGCAAAAAAAAAACAAGCTAAAAGAAAGGCTAAGAAACTTTCCTTTCACCTTTTCACAGACACTCAGTATCCTTCAGAGCAAGAAACGCTGTTTTCAAGACGCAACTCTATTTGTGTCCAATGCCGTTTTTTACGCATAGTTCATGCATCCCTTAGCTACGCTGCAGGGAATTAGCAAAACTAGGCAGAAAATAGACTAGTTAGGAACTAGAGGTTTTTGGAATTTTCTTATGTATATTACTTTTCACACAGAGCTTGCAGCCGCGACTAAGCTTAGAACTTAAACAACCTCTAAACTAGTCCATTTGGAACTAGTCGGATACACGTTTACTTTAGAGTGAAATCTTAAAAATCTCAACTCGTTGTACACTCTCAGACTAAAAAAACAATTTGGCTTTCTGAAAGTAGTAGCAGTTGGCTGTCTAGTTGCGCTTGACCTTCATACTAGTTGTAAGCTACTTTCAAACTCATTGGTTTGACTGCTGTGCACTTGTATGTGTTTCAGGTTGTGTGCAAGTGTCTGACGCGTAGTGGAAAAGTTGCCAATGTACGCGTCACTTACTTATTTATGCATCAACTAACTTGAATGTAGTCGACGCTGTCCCGGCTTGATACAGCAGGGAATTGGGTGGATGGCAAAAGTGCAACAATATTTTATTTGCATTAAATTTTTTTTTTTTGCGCCAGTACTCTCAGTTTTTCTCTTGAGCTTACTTATTTTCATTAAATTAATTTTTTTCAGCACATTTTCACGCTAATAAAGCGATTTTTAATGCGTCTGAGTTTGTACAAATTAATTTGCAAAAAAAAAAAAAAAACTTTACGCTCGCCTAAATGCAAATACAAAACGAAAAGTAATTGAAACAAGTAAAAAAAGGGCTGTCTACATGAATGGTATAAAAAGTGCTGCTATGGAAATGTGTATATGTGTATGTGTGGGGAGATTTTGGGGTTTTAGGCGCCTCTTTGTTAAGTTGTTAGCTGACAATATTTTTTAATCAACAAGAAATCGTTTGTAGTTGGCTAAGCGAAACATAAATTAATTTCAATGTGAGAAGCATATGCCCCACCCTTAAAAACCTGCACGCACGCCACTGTATAAGCGTACATTATTAAGTTGAGCATTAAGTATTTTCACTTAAGTGCAGACTTTTAGATAAGTAGACTTAACTAATGTATATATATTATCCCTTTGAGTTTTTGTTGCTTTTATTTTAGTTTAATTTATTTAAAAGCAACTTTTCAAGCTTTTTACATTTCATGCTGCAAGCATTTGTAGATTATCTTTTTAAGTAGAGATTTTTGCATTGCCTTTAAAAATTACTTAGATAATTAAATTGAATGAATGAGTGTGCTTAAATTGTAGTAAGAAAGCTTTTAAAGGCATAAAAAGAAGTTTGGAGAAAATCAACTTGAAATGTCAGTCAAATATTTTAAACGAAGTCAAAATGTTTAAAAAAATGATTTATTTTTCAATATAAAAATCGCAAAGGGAAATCACGACTTCGTCACTTTTAAGTTTTCCAAATGCATGTCAAAAAAAAAAAAAAAAAAAAAAAAAAATCCACTGAAAGGAAATTAAAAAGATAGAGGGCCGCTAGCTTTTCCTCTTACTACGCTTCCCTTACTTAGACGTTATAAATATAGCATTCCGCATGTTGTCCATTCAAATTTTATATGTACCTAACCACACTTCCGCAAATTCACACTCATACCGGCAACTTGGCTTCTCCCTAGCAGACATTTCTGCATTCAATTCACATTTCATGAAACACAGACAAATCCACTGCGGCTGAAAATTCAATTTACGCCAAAGACATTCACATTTGCCGACAGCAAAACGACGTCTTTTACCTGGAAATGCATTTTCATGAAGGAGAAGACTGCTTCGTTTCTCGTGGTTTCTTTGAGGTTTGATTGAAAATGTATCAAGTATTTATGTATGCACATACATATATTAGACTGCGTCGAAAAGAGTTTTTAAGTATTGAGATTGATAGTCTATTTCAGTTTTTCGATTTCCATCCCTCTTGCTTAGATTTTTAGAGTGATTTAATTTGTGTTATAGAAAGCAGAAGAAAACTTAATTCAACCCAAAAAAAAACTCTGCAATCAATTTTAAAATTTTGCAAAAACTTTTTTTTTTTAATACCGGTCTAATGTATGTACATATATAACAACAAACATGAACTTTTATACATAAAAATGTCCGAAGTGTTGCAGGTCTTTGCTGTCATTGATAATCTCAGACGCTTTTAATGTTTTGCATATGAACAGCTGAAAATACAGTTATAAATGCAAATACCTACACATGCACACATATTCATACACATATATAAGTATATGAAAATTCACAGAAATGCAGTCTGCTAGATATTTACACACATAAATGTCGGTATGCAGATTTCATTTCCATAATGTGGTGAGCTTTGTGGCTCAACACGATCGAAATTTAATATACAAATATACATATGAACAAAGCTATGCCGATGTAACTATATATATACATACATATATACATAATTCCAAAGTGAAAATGAAATTAAAGTGTTTCCGATGAAATGCAATTCTTGATTATCTGTCAAAAGTGTCAAAATGGAAATCTGTATGAGAGCGCAATGAGAGATTATATGCTGTACGATTATGAATTTGTTGTTGCTATTGATTCTATTACATTTATTATTAATTGAGTATAAATTTTCTAAATAATTGATAGTAAACTTTTCTATTCAAATAAAATAAAGAAGAAATTTTCTTTAAAGAAAAAAATCGCTGGCCGTGCTGTATTGTTACATACCAGACATAAACCTACAAACAAAACAAAAGAAATAAAGCTATAACTGTCGGCTTTCTGAGATTGACTGCTCCGCATTACCAACTGGCATATGCGTCAAGTCTCATGATAGTCGCTGTCAGCTATGTAGCATGTCTACCCACGCCATCAACCCGATACGATGGCCACACACAAAGAGGACAAACACACACACATACCCACACACGTGCAGACACTAGGCCATATTTCCTTCAGTCAATCATCAACCGAATACATTAGACTGGTGTAAAATATTTTTTTTTATGTGTGAAAATCGTGCCTTCTGTAATCGTGCGTAAACACGATGCATGCTCTCAATCAGAACCAAATTATATTTATGATAAATAATAAAATAAAATAAAATAAAACAAAATAAAGTAAAATAAAATAAAATAAAATAAAATAAAATAAAATAAAATAAAATAAAATAAAATAAAATAAAATAAAATAAAATAAAATAAAATAAAATAAAATAAAATAAAATAAAATAAAATAAAATAAAATAAAATAAAATAAAATAAAATAAAATAAAATAAAATAAAATAAAATAAAATAAAGTAAAATAAAATAAAATAAAATAAAATAAAATAAAATAAAATAAAGTAAAGTAAAGTAAAATAAAATAAAATAAAATACAATAAAAAAAACATAATTTAATAATAATAATACCCATTTTTATACCTTTCATGAACATGAAATGGTATTATAACTTTGGTCCGATGTTTGTAAGTATGAGAAGAAGAAGAGATAGACCCACCATTAAGTATACCGAAATGATCAGGATGATAAGCTGAGTTGATTTAGCCATGTCCGTCTGTCCGTCCGTCCGTCTGTCCGTCTGTCCGTCTGTCCGTCTGTCCGTCTGTCTGTTTGAACGCAAACTAGTCCCTCAATTTTAGACCTATCTCGATGAAATTTGGTATAGGGCCGCCATTTTGCATGGGATTAATCATTTGTCGGAAACAGCCAGATCGGACCGATACAAAGCATAGCTCCCATACAATCGATAGTTCCGATAAACGGGTTTTGGTCTATAAATCTTGCAATTAAAAAGCTAGGACCGCAAAATTTTGCACTTTTCGTACATATTGTATAAGTAACATGTGTAGTGAAAATGACTCAAATCGGACCAACCAAACATATAGCTCCCATATAATCGATAGTTTCGATAAATGGGTTTTGGGCTATAGATTTTGCAGTTAAGAAGCTAGGAATGTAAAATTTTGCAGGTTTGGTACTTATTACATATGTGATGTGTGCAGTGAAAATCATACAGATCGGACTAACATAACATATAGCTCCCATATAATCGATTGCTCCGATAACTCTGGTTTGGGCCATGTATTTTCAAATTAACAGTTTTGAAGAGTTTGGACCAATTGTAAGTAAGGATCGGACACTTCAAAAAGTTATGCGTATTCATGAAAGGTGTGAAGCCTTCGGCACAGCCGAAGACAGCCCTTTCCTTACTTGTTTCTATTAAAAACAAAATTGTTTTAGGTTCAGTCTAATATAAAATCGTGCACATACGAGCACAGCTATTGCGGTCACATTTGTTTGGTGTTTGTTTATTCTGCGGATCTAAAGTTTGTTTTAAATATTTGTTGGTTTGTTTGTTTTGCCAATTTCTTTGTTTGCTTTTAAATTTATTTGAGCGAATGCGAATTATCGTGTGCATTTGATATGCAGACGTGCCCATGAATGTATACATGTGTCTTTGTTTGTATGCCTTTTAATGCCATAATGCTTTTTAGATTACTTTCGCATTTTTTGCAGCTGAATTTGAAGCGTAAATATTATCATTATTAATTGACTTGTCTGCTGCTCGATGCGGCTGCTACCTCTGCTACTGCTGTTGGCGCTGCTTCTCTCCACTGCGCCAGCTATCGCTACTCTTATTTAATGGCTACACACCCTCACATACGTATGTAGCTATAAAAACTCTATTTAAAATTACTCATTTACTTGGCGTGAAATATTCGCATAAAAACTGTAGGAAATCTGATGCATAAATTACAAGAACAAAAAGAGCTCCAACACCCAGAGTCCCAGTAGATGGCACATGCAGTGGATGTGGCATACGTTGTTCAGCTGGTTTTTCTCTGTCTCTTTCTAGCTTTGTTTATGATATTTTCCGTGCAAATTTATTGCTTTGTCTTTTGTTGTGAGTTGTGCTTTTGTGCATTGGCTTTGTTACTGTGAGCACTGAAGTTAGCTTCAAACTCTCTCACTCTCTCTAGGTGTGTTTGTATGCCACATAATTTATTGCGCCACTCAAAATGTACCAAAAACGTGAAAAATCCTACATAGTTAATAATAAATTAAAATCATAAAATAAATATACTTCGCAGAAATTTTGTGCCTTGAGTTTGTATCATTATGTGGACGGTCATAGAAAAGTACTTAAAATTTCATGCAAATTTTGCAAAAGCAACTGTGCTCTTTCTAATCTACATATATCACTTGACACATAACGGACACTTAATTTATTATCTCAATATGAGAGTAAATAAATCATTTTTTATAAATTTAGTTTGAGGTAAATAAAATTTATTTCTCACTTGAGAGTGATGGCTTAATTTCTTAATGCGTGGTGTTATAATCTGTGCCACTTGACCGATTTGAAGTATAGGTGTGGGAGATTAGAGGGAGGGCATAGCAGCAGTTGTAGAATTTCAACTCGATAGGATAAGAAATAAGCAGAGTGCGTGGAAGAGGAAAAGAGATAATAAGAGCCAGAGAGGGGACAGAGCACTGAGAGAGAAAGAGAAGAAAGTTGAGAATGAAAGTGACAAGACGCGAGAGAAGCGATGAAAAGGGGAAAAGAGTGTAAGAAATAAATGTAAAGAGAGAGAAATAGGGAGAGGAGAATATATAGAACCCCTCCCTGTCAATGTTTTTAATTGGAGGAGATTGGCCTTTTTTCTTTAAATTCCAAACCAAAGAGAAAGTAGAACAGTGTGATGAAATGGCAACGGTTTCTTTCCAGCGAAAACCGCCATTAATATATTAAACAGAAAATTATAAAGAAAATGCTAAAAATGCCCAAATATTACAATCAGAGATTATATATAAATCTGGTTTATGAGTTAAATGTACAAAAAATGCAAATTCAAGTAAAACGTTGTGCGTCAGCAAAGAATTTTCTTTCAAAAACACGACGCGTTGCTGAAATTCTTGGCTACGATTTTAATTTCTTGTAAATATTTCTGTAATACAACACATTTAACAAGAAAAAGAAGAAAACAAAAACAACAACAAAAGAAACATAAAAATATGCTGCAAGAAAAACTAAATAAATAATTGAAGCACGTACGTCGAAAGTGTGCAAATGGGAGCGCGCAAACATGCACATACACAAACACACACACACAGCCACACACCCAATACTATGAACAATAAGTGCCAGACTATAGAATTAAATTTTAAGAACAAATTGCTTTCGCAATGCATGGTTACATATTTTTCGTGTAAACTTACAAGCGAATAATAAAAAAAAAGAAAATAAAAAATGTGGAAATAGCGAACTAAAAGTTGAGTAAAAAGAAAGTTACTTGAACGCTAGGGGAATGAAAAACTTCTTGAAAAGCTGCAAAGTTGCCAAAAGCCAAATGAAACGCAAAATTTGAAAAAATATAAATAATAGCGTAATAGCTAAGAATTGAAGGAAATGACACGGAATGCGTATGAAAGCTTTGCAGAAATTTTGTTATTTTTTTTTTTGCTTTAAAAATAAAGAGAAGAAAAGCTTAAGGGGAAATAGCATCAAAAAGCTTTAAATTGAATTTACTGAAAAAGCTCTGATATTTTAATTGATTAAATTATTGTATTGAAAATAGGCCAGTATTATATAAAACTTTTATTGAAGAGCTTCAACTAATCGGTAGGCAACCACGCCCACTTTTAAATAACGGTTACTGATACATGCCAACAAATTTTTCGGATTTACTGATTATCCTCGTATTTAATACAATTTGTAAGAGACCTATGTCTGTTTGTTACAGTTATCAAAAAACCATAAATATGTTGGTCATTTTGCAGAACAATAGAAACCATAACAACAGTGTTTAGAATTTGTGTCTATCTGTCTGCATATTTGAACGCGCATCACCTGAAAACAGTTGGATGAAATTGAATGAAAGTTGCACCGAAGTTTTCCTAAATGTCTAACATAAAGTTTAGGATAAGTTTTGGCTTACGTTGAATACAGTGGCGGCCATGAAAGTGAGGTCTTTTCTCTGTCTTATGGCAAAGACAGTAAGTAGATATCTAAATCTCTGTGGAAATTTAATTTTTAATTTCATATATCAAGTTTTTTTAACTCAGCTCGTGTTGAAGCTTACTAAAATTTGGTATATTTCACGAACAAATTTTTATAGCAAAAGGCTATGTAAAGAACAATGATGTAATCTAATTGTAATGAACTCAAAAACGTGAGAGTGAATTTTAAATTGAACATAAAAGCTTAGTTAAAATTCAGCTCTAAATTGCATAATTGAGTGAGATTTAAACTAGTAGAGATACAAAAAAAAAAAACAAACAAACTTAATAAAAAACATAAACAATCAACACTGAATTAATTAAAATGCCGTAAATGAGTGCGGCAAGAAAAGAAAGTAAAATTCTACAAAAACTATTATGAAAGTAAAAACAAAAGCAAGTCAATTACAGTTACAAAAGTTGAAAGAAAACCCATACAAAAATAACAACAGTGCCCGCAGCAGCAGGAAAAACAGCAAAAGCAGCGTCAGCGAGAGCAGAAATTAATTAAATTTCCACGGAAGCAACAACACAACTCAATGTGGTGCAGAGCGAAAGTGTTAATGCAACAAAAACGGTAAATAAAAGACAACCAACAACAACAACAACAACTTAAGTGCAATAACCAACATAATAAATATTCTTTGTTGTGCTAAATTTATTACATTAAAATTAAAACTGAACAAATTGGCTTTCATAGCGCTGGCAGATTTAAAGTTACCATTTAAGACGACGAGCGCTTCATTGCGCAGCGACGACACGGACGCCATAGCGCCAACTTACAAATCAAAATTAAATTCTTTAAAACGGAGGGACTAACATACGCATTGCTGGCGGGCCCCATGGGCCAGGCTGCAAGTATGTGCCGATTTCGTGGATGTCGCTACAAAAAGAATAAGACCAATAAGAGTGCAACAACAACAACAACAACAGCAACATTGCCAGCAACAACAACACCAGCAACAACAGTTGGATTAGCTGCCACAGAAGCTGTACCCGCAGCAGCTACCACCACTACGCTTGCTGCGATGGGCGAAACAACGGCGAATAGTTCGCCGGAATCAGGTGAGTTTTAGGCTGGCTTGCATTTTTGAGGGGATATGTGCCAGGGCGTATGAGTAACATTTTAAACAAAAAAGTTTTCCAACTTGAGAATGAAAAGTATAATTCAAAAAGCTTTATATTAAAGCTTTTAACGAACTTTATTGAGTTGTACAGAATACTTGCATCATTAATTGAAAACTGGCCAATTTATTTAATATTCCACTTTTTCTGCAACTTTTAAACCATGAATTTCATTGAAGAACCCCAAAAAAATATAATAATAATTAAACCATTTAAGCTTTCAATCAATAGCAATTTATATATGTACAAAAAAGCATTAGTAAAACAATTTACTTACGGCACGGTGCAGTACAAAAATACACTGGCGCTTTAAAAAATTGCAAATCCATTTTGAGCTATCAACAGAAAATATTTTTATATGTATGTGCATATGTATGAATGTGGGTATATTTGTGCATATGTATATGTAAATGTACGTTTGAATACTTTGGAGATTTCAAGCCTAAACAAATGGTTTGCCAACAGCGCTAAGTGCACTTTAGCTGAGTTTTTCTAGTGCATGGCATTGGTTTAATTTCCGTTTCGAGTGCAAACCATTTTTTTTTAGTAAACAATTTGCACTGCTAAAAGCTTTATTTATTTCTCAAAAAGTATAACAAATATAATAAAAAATTAATAAATATATTTAAAAATATAAAAACACTTTGATAATGCAGCAAAAATATTATATATCGCATAAATTTGGTGAAATAAAATAGCAGCAGCGATAAAATTAAAAAAAAAAAAACAGTAGCACGCTATAAAGCCGACAGGAATTCCGTTGCCTTGACGCCGCAGGCATGCATTCCACGTTTGATTGTTGAAAAAATATCCGGCACACTAGAATTTGCACTTTGATATTTTTCAACATAAAGCTTTTTTTTTTGTTGCAGTCAAAAAACACACATTCGAAAGACTCGAACCAGCAACACTAAAACCCCACTACGTTTAAGCTCCCCTCTTACCCCAAATGAAATAAAAAGTCTTAAGCTCGAGCATACATATACATACATATGTATGTACAAAGATACTTCAACTTATCTAACTGCAACAACACACATACAAATGCATTACTCCCTTCCTTCATAAGCATATGTTGTTGTTGTATCTATAAAAATAATTTGTACTTTGTCGGTATGACGCAAATGACTTTAACAATTTTTTTCACTTGGTCGCTCTTGCAATGTGTGGCATTTTGCCATACTCTTTTGTTGTTGCTGCGCTGGAAAATGCAATCTCTGTTTCCCTATATACCACTCAAGGGGTTAATACCAGCGCTGGCAGCATCATTCGTAGAAATTTAATTTAATCCTTTGTATACTCAATCCACATTTGGTTGTGCAGTTGATATGCAGTCCGGCGGGTTTCAACGCTTCGCAGGGATATTTTCTCTCATTTTTGTTGTATTTTTTGTCGACTTTGCTGATTTGCTGCAGTGCTTAAAAGGTTTTAATGTAGAAAATATGTTGGTCTATTGGAATGCTCTAATGTGTATATGTATGTGATTTTTCATTCAAACTACCACATGTATGCACATTAGGGTGTTTCATATTTGGATGTATTTTTTTTTGCAATTTTTTTATGAAAAAAAGATCAGCATAAACATTAAATTTAAAAAAGCAACCTCATTAAACTCATTAAAAATTTTAATTTTGGTTAACCTAGATTTTTTGTTAAAAAAATAATATTTTTTACGATATCAATGGACCAATTTAATATATTTATATAAGCATGTATAAATGTATGCATCAGCTTTTTATATACATATAAAACTAAAATATCTTCTTAATTTTGTACCACCACATTTTTATATAGAACAAAACGAAAATAATTCCACCTAAAAAGTAACACCCTAATGCATGCATAAACAAGCACCTTTTTAATTGAAATAACGTTGACTGAATTTCAAGCTTCAAAAGTTTTTCGGTAGCTTGCTTTACTTGTGTCAGCATTTTGAAAAGTGCTCGGTGTAAAATCTCATTTTGGGATAGCAATTTTGGTACTCAAGGGTTTATTCATTTCGACCAAGAAACGAAACAAATTATTTTCAATTTATGCATAACCTACTATAATTAAATGTTGTGTAATGATAATATTTACTTGAGTTAAAGGGTAATGAGAAGTTATTAAAAAATTATTTATTCATGAAAATAAAGTGTGATTAAAGTAGAAGAGAAGGTGTGAGCGAGTAGAGTTAGTAATCAGTCTGTCTTTTAGTTGTTTTCTTGTCAGTCCCGCTTGTGAAAATTTTTTTTTTTTGCTGTCAGCTCTCATATAAAATTTGAGTAAAAAAATATACATTAAAAATGCTCAAGCTAAGTAGAATTGCCCCACATTACGCCCAAACTGTACATCTAAGGTACAAAGAGTTACATATGTATGGATAGGTATGGCCAAGCTGAGGGGCAGTCAATCAAAATTTTTTTTAAAAACATTAATTTTAATTCAAGAAAATCTATTTGAAAAATACACCAACACAGATGCCAAACACATATTCACCTACATACATATGTATATAGCCGTTGTTGTGTGAGTAGACATGTCACGCATGTTATGACTCGTGTGATCGGCTCTCACTGTGAGTACGAGGAGTTGGTAGTGGACCAATGAAAAACAAGTATTTACACAATAGCTCCTCTATTGTGTGGGTAAACGTGGAGTGCATTTTAGCTTTAGTTGTTGTTATGGCATTGATTACGATGCGCAGCTTCATCGGCTCTCTTGAGTGCGCGTGAAGAGTTTTATGGTTGAATTTCAAACACGGGCGAACTCTAAATAGGGCTCTCTTGCCTTCAAAGAATGTTGCCCTTAATTTAGATTTTTTTTATTGAAAGTCCTACATCCTCTTTGGTTTGAGTAGGAAGACGAGATTGAGGAATGTGTAAGAACACTCATTAGAGCTGAAATATTCTAATAAACTCCAGGTAGGAAGGAACTTTACTTGCTTTGAAATCATTTTAGAAACAAATTTGGTTTTGCAAGGTTCTTATAGTTATTAAGAAAGTTCATCATATGGCGAATTAAAGATTGGACCCAAAAAAAAAAAAACAACCAAGATTCAATCAAAAGTAGAATACCTCTTTTAATTCATATTTTATTCAATCTAAATCTTTATTTTCTTTATAAAAATCCTTTACTAAATCCTTATTATAACCATTCTTTTCTTTCCTTGCAGGCCTTCAATTGCGTAGCATCGAAGAGCCAAGTGCACAGTGTCAAACACAAACGCATCATTATCCACATACGAGTAGAATGCCTGCGGCGGAGCAGGGGGGCACAGGGTGCGTAACCTTTGAAAATGCCATTGCGCTTAACCAACGCACCGGTGTCCCCCTGCAACTGCAAACAACGCAACAATCATCATATCAACAAATACAACAAAACCTACACACCATGCAACATACAACACAAAAAGGCTATGATGCCGAACAGGCGCGCATGGAAGCTTGGATGGATGAGAATCAAGAATTTGTACAGGATTATTTTATAAGGTAAGCTACTTAACAACTTACAGGAATTATAAAGCCCATATGTATGTATGTTTGTATGTGTATAAGTTTAAAATTGAATAAATACCAGCAAATAAATGAATAATGGAGCTAACAAATAAAATGAGAAAAAGCTTGATGTATGTATGTATGCAAAAGCATTTTCTGCTGCAAGGATTGCTGTGTGCGGGCAGCCAACTTGACCTTCTGCTGAGATTAAGCAAAAGCTCTTTTGTGTAGCAAACTCATTTGCTGCAATAATAAAATGGCTAATAAAAAATGACTAATAACACTTAAGTACAAACACAAACATATGTTGGCGCAAGTACTTTGGCAGATAAGAGACATGAGTATGAACTCAGTGACGGATTATAACTATATATGTATGTATGTATGTATATAAATATAAAGCACATAATAGTAACCAAGAAAGCTTACAAATTTCAAACTACTCATAAAACAGATTTCTAGGAAATATTATGAATAGAATTTGAAACAATATTTTTACTTTTTTTCATACAAATTGTTAGGTGAGCTATAAAAGTTCCGCTCCATTCAAGTTCAAAATGTATTAAATGTATGTTTAAAAATGTATTTATTTAATTATTTCTTAAAAAAATTTTTAGGTGAAAATTTTTTTTTTAATTTTCGTCGACTTTTAGTAGTGATTGGAGACCGGAGACGCCATCTGTATGATCTGAAAAATACGAAACCAATTTTATTTTGACTAGCTATTTTTGAAAATCTAAACTAACTGACTGAGAATTATTTTGTACTGGTTTTGAGCTGGTAAAACTTACGAAAACGTTTTTATTGAATTTTCTCGCTATTTTTGGATCTTCATTATATTGAGTGGTGGTTTATTGCCTTATCTCCGTTTCATTGTCGTTGTTTTTTATTAAGCTTTTTGCTTTGAATAGTCCTCCTTTCTCTAATGCGTGAAGTTAGCAACTTCCGAAATGGATCTATAAGAAAATCTATGGCGGTTGTCTCTAAATTTTTCCTGTTCAATTCAACAAAAACTTTTAATAATTAATAACAAATTATTAAGAAACCCAAAAACAACAATAATTTTTCGCTGCAGAAAAAATTATTAATAGGTCTATAGCTCGTACCGAACCAGGATACTTCATATATAAAGACCGGAAGCTTGTGTTGTTGTTTGTGTAAAATCTCAATAGCCTCTCCTTAATTTAAAAATTTTTCAATCGACTACAAGCTGTGCTTTTGTTTTGTAGTATTCCAAACATTTAACTTTAAAATTCTTTCGCTTCTTGATTTGCAGCGTATCCAATTGGTCTTTGGAATCGTATCGAATTTCGGTAATCAATAAATTTTTCAGTTGTTTAACAGGCTTCACTTGAGCCCATTAGAGTCAGAGTAGAAATTTAAACCAAAAACAGATTTCGCAATTTCGTACACAAGTGGAAGAAGAAGTGCGAGTAGCACATACAAAAACTCATGATGCAAGTAGCGAAATAGCAGCAGAAGTGAATTTAATATTTCAGTTCAACACGTTAAATAAGTTTGTAAATGAATTATGACCACTGAATTTCTACCAGTCACTGATACTCTCAATTGCATACTCCACAAACAAAAGCACTTCAGTACTTTCAACAAGCAAAGATACGGGGCGTATGAGCAACTAACACTTTACAAAAACAAATTTATATAAATAAAAGCTTCTTTCTACATGGCTAGTTGTTCACTAGTTGTTGTTAAGTCAAACTCTGCAACTAGTTTATATGTATATGTAAGTGTAAATCAGTGCAATAGAAATACCCACAACAATTTTTGATACATAATAACTCTTGAAAATTTAAAACTTTTTCACACACATACAAAGCTTGGAAAAGTGATTGTTGGATAACTTTCAATAAGTGCGCAATAACTAGAAAAAGTTCAAAAAAAAAAGAATAATTAGACTACTATTTGTGTTTTTAGATAAACGTTTCCAGACTTTTTTTGCTCTGCCTTTTCTATGCGAATACAAAAATAATAGCTAACACATGCAAACATATCTTGCAACTTTTTATACAACTATGAAAACATGTGTTAGGTTTTTAATTTGTTTGCCAAATATTTGCTTAAATATTTCTTGAATTATTACACTTTGTTCTGCTTTGTTGTGATTTATTGACCCCCAAGGTTGCTGGTTGTCATGCTGTGATTTCTTATTGAAAATTTATTACTTCCTTTTAAAGGCTGCCTCAGAGCAGCTGATGTGTGAAAAAGGTCCTACATAAATACCTAATGGGAGAACAACAACGCTTAAAGAAAACTTTTTTTAAACATTTTTTGAACAAATTTTGTTTTGCCTATTGTTAGAATTCTTCAAGGCATTTCTTTCTCTTTTTATGTAAATTCGCACACTTTGAATTGTGAAAATAAATTTTCCAGATTTTATTTTAACATTGTTTGGCACTTACTTACATAATTGAAATTTTTGAAGCTATTAGAATTGAATTTATTTGAGTGTGGAAATAAAAATAAATATGTTTGTGTGATAGAAATTCCTTATGATAGGAGACATAACACGTCAGGAGTGAGATAGGTTGGCGATTTGACAGGCAAAAGTTTACTGTACGGTTGTGTAATGATATCTGTTAATTTAAGTTAATTTAAGTTAAGTTAAGTTAAGTTAAGTTAAGTTAAGTTAAGTTAAGTTAAGTTAAGTTAAGTTAAGTTAAGTTAAGTTAAGTTAAGTTAAGTTAAGTTAAGTTAAGTTAAGTTAAGTTAAGTTAAGTTAAGTTAAGTTAAGTTAAGAAGTTAAGAAGTTAAGTTAAGTTAAGTTAAGTTAAGTTAAGTTAAGTTAAGTTAAGTTAAGTTACGTCTGTTTATTATGCTTACTGTTACTACCTATCAAGCTTTAACCCTAACCTATTTTTAATTTACGCTTTTATACTTTTCTATTTGCAGAAAGGCTACACGTCAAGTTGTTGACAACTGGCTAGTTTCGCATGCTACCTCCGCCGGCAATGATGTCTCACTGGCAGGCTCACCTACACATCCCAACGGTCAAAGTTGCTCATCACGTGGCGGCTCTGGCGCAACTACGCCCGTGCGGTAAGTTTACTTTGCTTGAACGAGAACTATTGCCTTATTTTATTCTTTATTTCGATGATAAATTTCCTCCATATTCTATGTAACCTATTTCAACTGCTCCCCACGCATTGATTCGTTCTCCTTTATTTATTCAGCCATTCATTTGATTGGCATGAAAGTGTCGGCGTATAATTTAAGGCTGAGTGTATTTAGCTAACCGCACAGAAATAAATTTCTTTCGAGTTTTGTTAACCCTTTTGACTTTGCTCAGATAACGGCTCATTGGAGATTTATAGTGGGTTGCTTAATGTGTGTACTACCCCTTTTGAGCTCGTAGACTATTTTTGTTTTGTGTTGCTAATTTTAGCAAAAGTATTTTTTTTAGAGGAGGCATTGTCCATATGGTGGTTTTAGTACTGGAGTTACGTGACAGAAGTTTGAAAGCTTTGGGTCGAAATAAAAGTTTTTGAAAGCTTTTCAAAGTAAAATATTTAAAATATATTCTGTATCGTAGGTGGTTTAAAGGTACTTGTAGCATAAGCAGTGTTGCCATTTTAGCCGTTTTCCGGCTAGATCTAGCCGTTTTTTTTTTCATTTAGCCGGGAAAATTTGAATCTAGCCGCTAGCCGTTTTTTAGCCGTTTTTTTATATTTTTTTAGCCGTTTTAGCCGTTTTTAGTTTTTTTGCCAATGTAACAAACAATTACATTTGAATGAATGGGAAGTCGTGGGTTCCACTGTAGAATTTTGGACACAAGTTCGGGAGTATAAAAATGATTTAGGGGAAAATCCTTTTGCTGCTCTTGCTATATTTGTGTTTGAATTTTTAGGATTGCCTTTTTAGTATTGCCACCATGAAAAAACAAAGCAGCGTAATAGAATTACTGAAAAAATGCTAAATTCAATTTTGTATGTAAAATATGGACTCAAAAGGGAAAATAAGTGCTGTCATGACTTCATAATAACTAGAGATCTCGTTACGCTTATGAATAACTCTAGCATTTATGATAGTTCAGAGCAAGATATAGAAAATTGTGATATAGAAATATTGTAAAATGTATGTATATATGTACATTTCCCACAAATTTATTAATTTTTTTTTTTTCATTTTATGCCATGAAAGTATATGTTATTTAAAATATATTCGTTACCTGATGCGTTATTTTATTGCGACTTTTCATTAAGTCACATTATTTTTAAAACAGTAAGCTCTGCTTAAAATTTTGCTCGTTGTACCTTTTATATAAGCACATCTATGTAATAGATATAACAAATATATGTAAATGTAAGCTTTATATTGAGGCTATTTTAAAAAATACAGATTTGAATTGTTGAACTATTATAGCTCTGTATATTAGGATGCAAAGCATCTGTATAAGAAACTTTTTTTTATTGTTATGAAATTGGAGGCATTTTCTCAAGTAAACCTTAAAATTCATCTAAATTTTTTAAACAAAATTTTTGTTTAGAGTGAACTCTTATATTTAAGGCTAGATGAGAAACACTCCTTTACATTGTAAAATATTTATATCATTTGTTTTAATGACAAAACAACGAATAAAACATGTGAAAATTTGACTTAAAACTGTTAGCTTTAGCGGTACAAACAAAGAGTACAAATAACTTAATCACCCCTATTCTGCATTTCGACTTGGATCGAAAATTTCTCCGCTTGGCAACTTTGGTATTCTGCGTTTCAATTCCGCTACGTTCAACTTCGAAACTTCCAATTCTGCTAATTCTGCACTTCGATCGTAGCTCCGTTTTTCTACGTTGGAATTTTGTTGGCGTATAAATGCTTGTTTTTTATTTTGCAAACAATTTACGATTAATTCCCGCTCGCTATATTTTGTTTTTGTGCTCTAATGATGTTTTTTGATATGTTTGCAGGGTAATTGTTTGCGACTGGTGGCGAGTACTAATATTTGTCCAAAAATGTAGGGAGGGATATCAAAAGACGCTTTTCGATGCCAGGAATGTGAATCCGCCTACGGAGATCTAATATTTTTGGACGCGCATTAGCATCGGCACCGGTTGTAAACAATTACATATTGGACTAGCATTCAAAACACCAAACAATATTACTAACAAAATTAAAACTAAGGTAATGGCTTTGACTTTGCCATTATATCCAAACGTGCACCGGCGGCCACTCCACAGCACCCACTCATACTCTGCAAACTTCTTTGTCAGTCTTCCTCCAGCGAAAAGTACCACCTGATGTCAGCCTTAACACTGACATGTGTAATGTTTGCTCGGCGTATGGTGTGGCCCCACGATGCGACGCCAACCATCTGTGTACCTGGTCGGCAAAGCGCACTCTTCTAGCACTAGCTCTATGGAAAATACCAGCTACCTACTGACGATGTGGTAACATCCACCAACAGTGTCCTCTTGCTTTTTGTTGGTCCTTCGTTGTCTGCTACAATCAGTCAATTGATCTATAAAATTTCACTCAATTTATTCAATAATGCTCAAACATATACAATTAAGTCTTTAAATCATAATAAAGCTTTACTTTTATTTCAAAAGTAATAATTTGTGTAATTTAAATTGCTTTGTTATGTTTCAATTTCACACATTCCAAGGCAAACAGCTGACTTCGAAAAACTTATAGCTCTTCCTCTTTTTCTTTCGATCCAAGCGTAACTCAGAATGCATATTTACGATCCAAGCGGAGCGTAGAGCGGGAACGTAATTGTTATGCAGAATAGGGGTGAATATTATAAAATATTTATATTATATGTTTTCATGAAAAAAATCGAATAAAACGTGTGAAAAGTTGATTCAAAATTTTTAGCCGTTTTTTCGGCCAAAATTGTAATTTTTCTCGCCGAAATTATTTTTTTTAGCCGTTTTTGGCCGGTTTTTTTTCTCGATCTAGCCGGATTGCTCGAAAAAATTCTGGCAACACTGAGCATAAGGTAAAAAAAACAACTGTGACAAATGGGCAAGAAAACGAAAGTCAGTAATAACCTGGGGTTAAGCTTATGTAAGTGAAAAATATTTTAAATGGAGAAGAGCTTAAGCAGCAAATTATGATTTTAAAAAATGAATAATATGAAATTCAAAAACTCTAAATTCCACGACAGTTTGAATGGCACTGCTATTAGTAAACAGTTTGAGAATGGTTGCGAAGCCACTGGGGACTATTGCTGACGGGTAGATCAGCTTCGTAGCTAGTGAAGCGTGGCATTTGAAAAGCTGTTCATGGGTGGAATAAGAGAAGAAAAGAAAAAAGAAAAAGATAAAGAATTGAATTAGCAAACAAATTGACAGACATCCTTTTATAGGCAATGCATACATTATCTATGGTATACCATATCTCCCTTTCATATGAAATTGCAATGCCAACTCATTCGCACTCTCAAGTTATCGTCAACACCCACGGCCTTAATTATCGTTTATCTTCAATTATTACTATAAATTTGATTTTTTGCTTGATTAAAATGATATCTAAATATATACTTTTCCATATGTTTCTTCCCTCACATACACACGCGCTGAACTCCATTAATTTCTGCAAACATGAATCTACAACCACGGATGGCGCACGTGAACATCCAATACAACAACAACCCCACTACCATGTCACCGCCCGCTTCCATTGAACCTGAATGAACTTTGAATATTTTATCAATGATTTTACAGAAAAATATCAGCGCATGAATTTGAACGTGGCGGTCTACTAAAGCCAATCGTCAATACAATCGATGGCACGCCAACATTCTTAAGTGTAGGCACACAAAATGATTGCTCATCAAATAATGGCAACAATGTTGGTGGGAGTAATGGCAATAATATGGGTGCTGCCAACAGTGGTAACTGCAATACTGGCAATGGCGCAAATACAATGGGTTCACATCACTATCACCATCAATATCATCATCATCATCATCATGGACAAACGGTTCATCATGGTGTTGGCAGTATGGGTTACTATAGGCCACAACGTTTGTCACGCAACGAATTGAAGGCATTAGATGAGAAGGAGCTCATATTTGAATTGGTAAGGTATTGTTGGAACGTTGAATACGAAAATGTGACTAATTGCTATTTTATATAAACATAGTAAATGACGCGTTGAGGTTATAAATGTGGAAGTGTTTTGTTTTTGGTAGATGTGCTCAAAAGTGAAATGAGGTTAGAGTTAGAATTTTAGCTTAGTTGTAGTTAGTGAAGTGATTACTACTTGGTGCTGTTTGTTCGAAACCGTATTACATATATTGTTAGATTTAGAGACATAACGAAGACAGCTATACATCTTGCCACATTTACGGAGAAAAAGAGATGGCAATACTAGGTTGCAATGAACATGATTGGATGCATCTTTATCTGAGCTTTCTAAAGATATTTTTTTCGAGGTCGGTTTTTAGAATTTTTTTTAACTACAAGTTTGTGTTGGGTGTTCCAATTATTTTATTAATTAACTGATTTCGATAAATATCCGGTTTTGAATAAGTAACCAATTTCGAAAAATTCAAAAAATTACCGATTTCGAAAAACTAAATGATTTCGGAAAGTAAAAGAATATCCGGTTTTGAATAAGTAACCAATTTCTAAAAATTGAAAAAATTACCGATTTCGAAAAACTAAATGATTTCAGAAAGTAAAAAAATATGCGGTTTTGAAAAAGTAACCAATTTTGAAAAATTAAATGATTTCGGAAAGTAAAAAAATATCCGGTTTTGAAAAAGTAACCACTTTCGAAAAATTTAAAAAATTACCGATTTCGAAAAACTAAATGATTTCAGAAAGTAAAAAAATATGCGGTTTTGAAAAAGTAACCAATTTTGAAATATTAAATGATTTCGGAAAGTAAAAAAATATCCGGTTTTGAAAAATTAACCAATTTCGAAAAATTCGAAAAAATTACCGATTTCGAAAAAGTCAATGATTTTGGAAAGTAAAAAATATCCGGTTTTGAAAAAGTAACCAATTTCGAAAAATTGAAAAGTGACCGATTTCGAAAAAAATATTTCTGTGATAGGGCGTTTTTGCATCAAATTCTGAAGTGGACTGTTATTTAAAAAAAAATTTTGGTATGGTACGTTTTTGAAAAATATTTTCAGCGCCCGATTTTAAAAAAAATCTGTTTTGAAAAATTGAAAAGCACCCAATTAGCTTTGAAATGCAGATTAAAATTTTCGCACAAAAATTATTTATATTAATTACTTTCTATCCTGCTGCGTAGCTGCTGAAAATTGATTTATAGCCAATTATGAATATCCTAAAAAAATGTTTGCATTATTAAGCTTATTATTATTATTAATTAAATTATCAATTAGTATGTCAATGCGTTATCGCACAATGTATGAGCCATCTACAAGCGGCTATATCCTACAATAACAATGGCTTAATTTGCGCATATGCATTTACAAAAACAAATATAACACATCGTTTTCCATTATGCAAAAAAATACCAATTATCATATAAGCTTATTTGCAAAAATATAATTTTTCATGCTCTCTCTTTCCCTCATTTCTTCTCTCTTTTTTCCTGCAAATACAACATTATCCTGAACTCGATTGTGGCTGGTGGATATAAACACAATGGACTTTTGTTTGTTGCACATTAACAATAACATTACATGAAATAACAACAACAACAATGTCCACAATAACAACAATGAACTCATTCATGCCTGTATTGTATGACTTCGCCTCTCTTTTGTGTATTTGTGCCGCACATGCCATACGAATGAATAAAAATCCTCTATTGGTCGTGGGCTGCCATGCAAAAATGTTTTTACAAATTAGGTAAAGGATATCTGTAACGAGCTGGAAGTGCGTACATTGTGTCATAAAATCCTGCAAAATGTGTCAATATTATTGAATGCCGATCGTGGCTCATTGTTTTTGGTGCAAGGACGTTGTAATACAGGCAATGATGGGCCCAAGAAGTGAGTATGCCATGCTGATTTTTAAAAATTTTATTTCTATCGGTTTTTTTTTTGGGTGTTTTTGCGTGAGAAATGAATTTAAGCAGCGTGCTAAAATGTACTTGCCTATTACTTAAATTATTTAAATTTTTATTGCAGATGTCTAGTTTCGAAATTGTTCGATGTTTGTCCACGCAGCACTGTGGAAGAGATGGAACAGCAAGAAGAAGTGCGCGTTGCTTGGGGCACCGGTATTGCTGGACATGTAGCTGAGAGTGGTGAACCAGTTAATATACCAGATGCGTATCAGGTAAGAGAGAGCATGCCACTTGAAATATCAAGTGCTAAAACCGGCTAGATTCAAAAGTAGTTATACGAAAACAAATTTAAAAAAACTTGCGTTCTCATAACCTAATGGTTAGCAGCATGTTTCAATATTTCTCTGATGAAGAAGTCTAGCAGCTTCAAAAATTGCTCTGTAGGAAAAGCTATAAAGAAAAAATAATTTTTCTTGCCCTTTGAATCATTTTTAGTCATGACTCATGACTCATGAATATTTGCCAGCTTTTCCAAACAAAACTTTGTGAGAAAGTGAATTGAACTGCGTGGTTGCAATATCAGATTGTTGAGCTAAAGGCTGACCTTTGCTCTATCGATTCTATACTCTGAGTGAAGAAATACCTATTTGACCAGTGCAAAATTTGCTGAGCTAACAAAAATAAATTTTTTAACTAAACAATTAGTTAACAGAAAACTTGGACACAATCTCATTCTAATATGATTCAAAAATTAAATAATTTTCTTCTATGTATTTTAAATCTTGAATTTGTCCCACTTCTTAAAAGATATTTTCTAAATATATTTTTACATACTTTTTTAACAAATTATATGTCTCTGTACCATATAAAATATAGATATTGTACAATGAACGAAAATTTAGATTTACGAATGGAGTTAAAATTAAAAAATCTATCTTCTGCTCACGCTGTTTGTGTTTTATTTTACAACTTTTCACTACAATCTTCACCTTCATAGCAAACAAAGAGCAGAAAGCAAAAAAAAAAAAAAGACACGATTTCAGTTAGATTTATGCTTTTCCACGGTACTCGCACACATTGCTCGCAAAAGAGTAAAACACAACCAAGAGCGCTTAGATAGGAAGCACTTTCCACTTTATATTGTGACTTTTCCGGTGCGCTACATTTTTCACGAACAGCAGCAAAAGGAAGATTAATGATAGCTTTTGTTTTTTTTTTTGTTGCATTTGTACTTTTTTTCATTTATTTCCTTTTTTCAAAAACATTTCTGTATTCATACGTTTTCCATAACTTAAGTGCTAACTCTTGTGTAACATAAAACTCAAATGCAACAAAGCAAAAAGAAATAAAATATTGACAAGCACTAAGTTCATTTTGCGAGTTTGTAATTGTTGTACTGACCTAAAGAAAAATTGTTTCAATAAATTCGAGTAACTTCGTTAGGTTGCGCTATGAAATATTTTCACTGGCTGTTGTTCCGTGTAACATAGAAATACTGAAACATAATTAGAAACGGATTTTATGGAACAGTGCTCAATGAGTAACAGTCGAGGAACGAAACACTGTACACGATAGCGAAATTTGTTCCGTTGTTTTAGTAACGAAATCGCAACGTAACGTTTCTGGAAAGTAACGTAGCTAGTGCGTAACATTTCTCGTGCGCTGAAACTGTAGAAAAATATAAAATATGGAAAAAAAACTTGTAACGTTCCTTGCTTAACGAATCTGTAACGTAGCTATGTATTTGCGGTTTCTGATTACTTTTTCTTTATAGTTATATAAAATTTATTTATTTTACTAAACATTCTACTCACATTAAACTATTAAGTAGCTTCAATTCAATTTATTCTGTAAAGTATTTGAAAGATTTTTTAAAAAATCAGCTGTTTTGCCGTTAAAAAAGTTTAAAAATGTTTAGTATGTATTTTAAAATTTATTTAGATTTTACTGAACACAAAAAGATGGACAAATTTTGTAACGAACCCATCTCAAATAAATTCTGAAAACTATCGAAAATATATTAATTATTTTCCTTTTCGAATTTTCATATAAAATACCAAATGGTCAAATGTTCTTTATATTTGTTACTTCATACAGCCGAACGTTTCGTTACACTTTCGTTACTGAGTGAGCATGACTATTGTTTTCGCTAGCCCGTGTTTCGGTTACCGTTTTCGTTTACACTCAACTGCTGCTGCTATAGAGGTTTTCTTTTCACTGAAACCGTTACCATGGAAGCTATTACTTATTCAGTTACGGCAAACTCGCGTTTCTCTCAGTTTCGTTACCACTCCATCTTTTTCGTTACTAAGCTGTAGAGCCAAATAAATTTACTGAAGCCAAATAAGTTTATTTATTTTCGAAAAGTCAAAAAACAACATGGTTTCTTACTGACTAAAACCTAAGTAAATCTAATTACAACAACGAGTTAAGTAAGTTATGAAAAACAGATTTCGAAGAAGATATATCAAAAGAAATCGAACTCCAGATCTCGTTCAACTCCCGCAAAGACCTCACTAACGGAGCATTCCTCGCATAGTTGGTAGACGCGTGCTTGATATAAAAAGGATAATGAGACCGAAGAGACCTAGAAGGAATCAGAAAATTAATCGAAATTAGCAAAGAGGGGCAATCAATATCGCCACTGATCAGCCCAAAAACGAAGGACAAGGAAAGAGTTGTTCTTCTGATTTCCAGCGATTTTAAGTTTATCAGGAGAAGACGGGAATTGTAGGAAGGGATTGGGTCAGAGAAACGGAGGGACCTAAGACAGAATCTTAGGAAAACCTTTTGTACTCGCTCAATCCTGTCGATAGCAAATTTGTGATAAGGTCTCCAAATAAATGCAGCGTACTCAAGTTTGGAACGAACAAACGAGGAGTAAAGCAGTTTCAGGGTATACGGATCCGAAAAGCTGACGCTGTTACGCCTCAGGAAGCCTAAGACAGCATACGCACCTGAGATAATATAATTAATATGATTACTGAATGAGAACGAAGAGTCAAAGATGACACCCAGGTCCTTGATCTCAACTAAGGACTGAAGAGGAGCCCCCGAAATACTGTATGCCGTCGGCAGTAAATTTCGAGATTTAGAATAAGTAACATAAGAGCACTTGTTCAGATTAAGAAAAAGGTGCGAGTTAAGACACCAAGTAGCTACTCTATTCATGTCCTCCTGGAGACGCTGTGCGTCAGCCGAGTTTTTTACAATGGAGAAAACTTTAAGATCGTCCGCATATAGTAAAAACTTTGAAGACATAAAGCAGCTACCGATATCATTTATAAATAAAATGAATAAGAGAGGACCTAAGACACTCCCTTGGGGTACGCCCGAAGTGGCCGTGAAAGTATCAGAAGCTATCCCCTCGATTAAAACCTTGCAGCATCTATTGGATAAATAGGAGAGCAACCACCTCAGAAACACCGAATGGAAACCCGCCAATGAGAGTTTGTAAATCAACATATTGTGCGATACCTTGTCGAAGGCCTTAGAAAAGTCGGTATAAATGCAGTCCACTTGATGGCCCGATGAAAACGCATCAATGCAGTAATCACTGAATAAAGCTAAGTTTGTGACTGTAGACCGCCCTGCAACAAAGCCGTGCTGGTTTGGTAATATCAAACTCTTAACGGCGAAATACATTTTATCCCTAACAACAACTTCGAAGAGTTTAGAAATAATAGACAGTTTAGAGATTGGCCTATAATTAGATACATCATTTTTCTTGCCATTTTTGTAAATCGGGGTTATTTCTGCAAGTTTCCAGGCGTCCGCAAAGACTCCAGCACTCAGAGATTTATTAAATATAACCCTGAGAGGCGATATAATGGCGGGACAATTTTTGAGGAGTACGGTACTAAACCCATCACGATCAGTCTGAAAAGAGTTTTTAAGGCTTTCGATGCCCCTGATGACGTCATCCGATGTAAGCTGTAGGTCGCCAAAGTTTACTGATGATTGCTGGGCAGGATAACTATCAACGTTTGTCATAGCCACGTCATCGATAGTAAAGTTTGATTGGAAGAATTTAGCAAACAGATTAGCAACGTCAATAGGCGAACTTGCAAGTTCTGTGCCAAGGCAAACAGCAGCCGGGACCCCAACTCCAGACTTTTTAGATTTGATAAAAGCCCAGAAAGTCTTAGGATTCGATTTTATATTTGCTTCAACTCCAAGAATATAATTTTTATAAAGAAATTTATTAAGGCAATTAAATTTCTTTGAGAGTTGTTTGAACTTACTGAGATGGGTTAGATTCTTGGACTTAAGGAACTTTTTGTGACACCTATTCCGCTGGTTCTTAAGTTTTTTCAGACATTGGGTGTACCACGGAAGTTTGTAAGATTTCTTAACCCTAAGTGGAATGTTCTTAAAACAAACCTCAGAGACATGCAACTTAAAGACTGAGTACGTATCATTGACGTCTAGGTTAGAAAGTAGCGAGTCCCAATTAATATTCGCGAAACACGCATTGAGCTTTTGAAAGTCGCAGGAGTTAAACTTGAAGGCGATCCTTCCATGGCTTTGATTGGCAATAAACTCATAGAATTCAACCTGCAGACATAAGGGAATATGATGTCGATCTGCGGGGGAAATTGGAGAAAATGATTCGGCAATGCTTACATTGAAGCTAGTACTGACAAAAACGAGATCCAGAATTCTATTTAGCTTGTTAAAAAAACTGTTGATTTGAATTAAATCTAGACTTAAGATATTATCAATACAATAAGAATCATGCATAGAAATAATATTAGTTGGTATAAGACTAAGCTTAGAGTAACTGCTACACCAGACTATATTTGGGAGATTGAAATCGCCGAGAACGCAAATGTGATTTCCAGCCATTTTATTGAGCACAATATCCGTTATATTGTCTGTATGAGCTTTGTAAATGTCAAGTGAACTGGTAGGTGGAATATATGAGCCGATGAGATACAGCGAGCCGAAAGTTGAAGAGCCTTTAATGCAGACACACAATTGATCGAGGAGAGTATCGTTAATAAGTAGAGTGGTTTGGACAGCTCTTAGATTACGATTCACAGCAATCAACACGCCACCACCTAACGAGCAGCCCGTTTTGCCACTATCCCGATCTTTACGAAAAACGTTGAATAATTTAGAATCGAAGAATTCATTGTCAAAAAACTCAGGATTTAACCATGTTTCCACCAGAACAAACACATCAAATTCCTGATGTGAAGTAAGGATGCGAATGGCATCAGCCTTGGTACGCATGCCACCCATGTTTTGAAAATAAATCTTTAAATGTTTAATGTCGCAGTGGTTAGCTAATTGCTAATCATTTTTGGCCTTTGGAGTTGCTCTGGGACGACTTTGGAAGGCTTTGACCTTAACATCAGCTGGCCACAATGCAGGATTTAGGACTACGTTCGTAAGGGAAGGCGAAATACCAAGTTTAAAATTAATTTTCCGTAATTTTGAAATGTCTGCATCTTTTTTAACGAGTGGAAAGCATACAATTTGTGCGGCGTCGATTTTACCATTTCTAGCAACATATGCGATAATATCATCAGCTGTGACAGAACACTTGAAGGATGAGAGATGAATCCAATTTTTCGAAGCAACTACATCAAGCTCCGTGTTAGTGCTCACTCCGAGCACCACGCCAATATTGTTAATACGGGTATTCAGGCTGCGATGGTTAGCTGCCTGCGTAGCCATCGACGTAGGAGGGGCGTTATTGCCATCATTTATATTTACTACGCGGTTGGAGACTTTCTTCGTATAGTTTCGTTTTCTACTCACCTGAGTCCACTGTGCGGGGGAACAATCAAAATCAACACCCACACTCGATTGTTTAATCGACTCAGGGTTAATGGTCGAAGGCGAAGGAGAGGGTGCATTATCATTGTGCAGCGATAGAGCATTGTTTACCTCAGTAACATTGGCAGTGGAAACTGCAGACGAAGCAGGCACAGCAAGAGTACGGGCAGAATCCGTAGCAGCAGAAACAACAGCATGTGGAAGAGAGCCCGTCGAAGACTCAGACGACGAATGAGTTGATGAAGCAAATGAGAGCACAGCACCGGCCTCAGCGCCAGCAGGATGGGGAGTATTGTTATCATGCTTGGCCATACCTACAAGTGGTTGTTTAAGAGCACATGAACATTTATTGAGTTGACGAATGCTATCGACCTCATTGCAGAGGGAAGAAATCGCAGAACGCAGCTCTTCAAAACCAAGTTTGCTATGGAGAGAGCGAACTTCAGCTATTAGTGATTCAGACTGAGCGCTAAGCGCTTTGTGTTCGTCGCGAAGAGAATTGAGGGCAGCAACAATACACCTGTTTTCATCCCGAAGAGCAGCGATTTCATTAAGAGCTAGCTGTAACGCAGTGATTTGTTGGGATGTTGGTTTATTTTTATGAGCGTTGGTAAGCTCAGAAATGTCACTGAGTGTACCAGCATTAGTTAATTTGATCGGAGATAGAGCTTTGTTGTTATTGGTGTTCGGGAGAATGTCATCTAAAGCAGAGCCGCTTAGCGTAGAAGAATTCAAGTTCATGGGCAGCGGAGGCGAGCGACGAGAATTACGCCGGGCATCAACACACGCATCACATATGAATTCATGACCGGTTTTGAGAAAGAAATCAAGATCAGCCGGGCGCACTTTAACGCAATCTAAGTGAAAAAGTTCGTTGCACTTAGCACACTTCACTTTAGCATGCGCTCTCTCTACTTTGTTAGCACAAACACACGGCATAGTAGGGAGAATGTTTTGATAATAATTTAGAATAGTTTTATCATATGCATATCATGCAAAAATTTTTTGATTACAAAAACTGTGTAGAGTCAATTGTCTCATATTAATTTGGAGATAGTCCGAAATAAAAAGATACTCTTTTATCACTCATTTCGCGAGTCGATAAACAACTTTTATATATAATAAGCACATTTAAAAAAATCAAACACAGAGCGAAGCAGAAACACGTCCGAACACTATGAATGCTTATTTCTTAAATAAAAAAAACAAAACTCATTGCAAAATTAAAATTCACCACAAACACACACATTCTTAACAATTCCCTGATTAACATTTTTTTTCAAATTCAACTCTTCTTCTTTCTAACTCTTCTAGGATGAACGTTTTAATGGCGAAATCGACAGTATAACCGGCTATCGAACAAAAGCGTTACTCTGCATGCCTATTAAGGATTCATCGGGCGATGTCATTGGTGTGGCGCAGGTCATAAATAAATTGAATGGCGAATGTTTCACAGAAGCCGATGAAAAGGTTAGTAAATAGCACAGCAATTCACTGAGTAGCAATAAAATTTGAAATAAGTAGGTGCACACTTACACTTAAAGTAGCAGCAGCAATGCGACAAAGCAAAGTAACAGTAAATATTGCTCTGCTTTTTGAGTGCATTTAACATAATCAACAGTTAGTCAGCCATATAATTTGGATTGATAAACATAGGCTTTTGCGTGGGAGGAAAACTGACTGGTTGTAACCAACTAGTTCTCAACAGAGGGCCAAACTAGCTCGAAAACTGTATACTTGAAAAATATATTGAATTTGTATGAGTTGCTGAGTGCTAGATTGCAGACAGATATATAACGACCTCAATCTTGTAACTTTGGAAACTTGGTGCAAACATCATAGTTCGAGGTTCTTGGTGGAGATGGAGATAGTCGATAAGTACCTTTTTCATATAAAAGATATATGTTTGAGCCTTTTTTGATAAGGAGAAATATATAAATATAAAAAAAAATCTACTAAGTTTTTACCCATTTATTATTCAAGTACTCTTTCTCTATTTTGATGATTTAAAATCGATCTTATTCGTATCAATTTGTTCCCATTCATAAAATTCTAGTCTTGAAGTAATAATTTTTCTGACTAGTTTGCGGTGTCAGAGCTTTTCTTTGTTTTGTATATATGTATATTCATCTTACGATTTACTAAGAAAAAAATTAACATTTTTATGACATTCACATGCTGTGGGACGATTTTATTGCTAGCTATTTGCAAAACGTAAAACGGTATACTTAAACGGCAAGCTCGTGGCCTTTCCCATTTCGCTTTTAATACTTGAGACATTTCGAAATAAAAATGTTGAAGCGTTTACACACTTTAGACCATTTGAGATTAACTGGTTGATTTATTTCATTGCTTCCTAAGCTATCACAGAACTATTTGAATGCAAACAACTTAACTATCGATTTCATAAACTAAGAAAAACCTTACATTACAAGTTTTAATACATCTTTCATAGTTTCCTAAATGTAGCCAGTACAATAGTAACTTCCCCCCCTTTTGTTCTCTTTGATTCCATTCTAGGTCTTTGCCGCTTATCTACAATTCTGTGGCATTGGTCTACGCAACGCTCAACTCTACGAGAAATCCCAATTGGAAATTAAACGTAATCAAGTATTACTCGATTTGGCGCGCATGATATTCGAGGAGCAAAGTACAATTGAGCACATGGTATTTCGTATACTAACACATATGCAAAGCCTAATACAATGTCAACGTGTACAAATATTATTATTGCATGAGGCATCGAAAGGCAGCTTCTCACGTGTATTCGATTTTGAAGCAAATGATCTCAGTAGCGAGGAGATAACGTCGCGTACGAGTCCGCATGAATCACGATTTCCCATAAATGTGGGCATCACTGGCTATGTAGCGACAACTGGCGAGGTGAGTGTGAATATAGTGATAAGAGTAGACAAATGTAGGAGAACGAAAATTTTGAAATTGTTCTTGGGTGCAATAACAAATTGAAATCAGACCAAACAAATTAATGAATAGAAAATAACTACAGCAAACTAAGCTAAAAAAACGATCAAGCCACAAAAGAAATAGTGAGCAAACAAAACAAATTTACCAAATCAAAGAAACAAGCAAAACATGAACAAAAAGAAGAAAATTAAGGGAAAACATTTTGAAAATATATTGGAAGATAACAAGAGACTTAAAACCAAAGCAAGCAGAACAAGACGGACTAAGAAAATAACACAGAAAAATAAACCAAATAAAAAACTAACGAAGTAAAAAAAAAAACAAAAAACAAAAACAAACCAAGCAAACAAAACCAGCAAAACACATAAAAAACAAAACAAACTAAAGAACGCAAACAATAAAAACAGAGCTAAAAGAAACGAGGCGATATTACAATAAAATTAAACCAGAAAATCGTCAGAAAAATAAAAATGAAAAACCAAGAAAACTAGGAAACATAACAAACAAAACACAGAAAACAAAAACGTAAACAAAATAAGCAAAATGCACTTTAATAAGAAGTTGAATTTAAAAAAAATTTTGTTCTGTTCATTTTCTTACGATTTCTCCATAGACTGTGAATATACCAAATGCTTATGAAGATGATCGCTTCGATGCCAGCGTCGATGCTGAGGGTAGCTTTAAGCACAAGTCCATCCTATGTATGGCCATTAAAAATTCGCTGGGACAAATTATTGGCGTTATACAGTTGATTAATAAATTTGATGATCTAGTGAGTAGAAAGCAAACATAACCTAAAATTAACCCAAAATTTATTCAATTTAATTTTTCATTACATAGAATTTTACCAAAAATGACGAGAATTTCGTCGAAGCTTTTGCCATTTTCTGTGGCATGGGTATACATAATACACATATGTATGAGAAAGCGATTGTCGCCATGGCTAAGCAGAGTGTTACACTGGAAGTGCTGAGTTATCATGCATCGGCAACCATCGATGAGGCGCATCGTTTGAGGGTAAGTGGAAAATGTAAAAAATGTTGAATTGAATTTCTCAAATGAGTATAAACATGCGTAAACGAGTGCATACATATATCCTTGTGTGAGTGCAGTATTTTGGTTAACAAATTTGTTTGATTTATTGTGGTGCATATATATTATAATCCAACTCAGCTGCAAGCATTTTGTCAACCAACGTTTCACATATATTAGGTAATTAATCTTGTCTTTGACAAATCTAAAATGTTCTGCTATAATTTATTGTCATATGACATATGCTAACTAAAGATGACATTTGAATAATTATGTGTGTTTTGCATAATTGCATTGCGGTCTTCCTCCTCTAGTACTCGAGATCTATAATGCCGCAGTGCATGACATTTTCAATTTGACCTCAATTACGATATTTGATTGTGGTAGAAATTTCTGTGCTCTCCCTCATGGTTTGTGCGTTTGCATGCATTTGCAAATATTACGTGTTCTATTATTTTGTCATTTGTTGTTGTTTATTGACATTATTTGTATGTGGTTTATAAAATGATTTAATGCAAAATGGTTAAAGGAGATGCAGTGCATAGAATATTGGTGTAGGAAGTATGTATATATGTACATTGGGGTGTCTCAAAAACGTAGGGCAAGCTGCGAAACAATTTTGCTTCAAAAAAAGAGTAAGTTTTTATTGATATTAAAAAATGGAAAAAAAACTAAAAAATTTTAAAAACCCTTTTTTTTTAAATATTAAAAATAAAAAAAAAAATAAAAATATGTATCTATGGCCCCCGAAATAAACATGTTTCAAAAAAACGAAAGAATAAACCAAAATAAAAAAAAAAATTAACAAACAGTGTTAAATTAATAAAGTAATCGAAAAAGAATTACATTTTTTTTTATTTTGTATCGTCGAACGATAAGTTTTGATTGTTATTGAAAAATGAAAAAAAATTTAGAAAATCAAAATAATCAATTTTAAATTATTGGAGAATAAAAAAAAAAAATTGAATTATTTTTTAAGATTTGCAAAACAATTTTATTTCAAAAATCTGAAAAAAAAAATTAAAAATCAAAATAAACAACCTTAAATTATTTGGAGAATCGGGAAAAAATTTTTAAATATTCTTTATTTTTTTACCGTCTGCAAAACAATTTTGTTTCATAAAAACGAATGCTTTTTATTAGTAATAAAAATTAAAAAAAAAAAAATTTACATTAGTTAGTTATAAAAAAGTACAAAAAATCAAATTTAAATTATTTTTTATTTGAAAAAAAAAAAATAAAATTAACTCAATTTTATTGGTAATGAAAATTACAATTAAATTTAAGAAGTCCAAAAAATGACCAACAAAAAATTTTTGATTTTTCTTTTAATTTTTTTACGTGTGTCCCAATTACAAAAATTAACTTTTAAATGAAATTTTTTTTTTTTTTTATTTAAAAATGAGTTTTCGAATGGAGCTCCTCTCTCAAAATTTGAATTTATGTATATTCATATTTTCAAAATTTATTTTCTATTTATTTACTTATTTTTAAAGCTAAATTTTAGTAAAAGTCCATACACAAAGTTTTTTGATGGCTAGTGTTTTTATCGACTTCTTCCGCAACACCCTAATGTACATTTAATAGTCGACTTGAACTTGAGCTCAGGTCAACGCCCTAATCAATTGGGTCCATATTTCCTTCTTCTTATACTAAAAAATATCGCAGGAGGGTTATTATACTAATTATATGTTTATGAAGGGTATAAAAAAAGTGGCGTGACAAACGAGAGTTTACTTGAGTACAATATTTTTTTTGACAGCGCTACACTAATAAAAACAAAAAAATAGTTAATTAAACAAAATTGGTAGGAAATATTAAAAAAGTTCAATTACGTTAAATGGTGTACTTTCAGCTAAACATAATCATAATTGATTTATTACCTACACAGTCAAAAGGGGACACTTTATTCTTAAGGCTTATGGAATTAGTTACTGTAGAAAAGTGCTATTTAGTGAAGACAAATGGTCCCAAGAGAGTAAAAGCTGTTTGGGACATAAAACGTACAACAAAATTGCGTCACGAAAATAATATAAAAAAACGTTAATTTTGCAGCGCAAAAGTCTGAAACAACAGTTAAAGTGAATGACTTTTACCTAAAAAGCTATAAATTTGAGGTTAAATTGCGTAGACGTTATTGTCCCTGCTCACGTGCCACTTGGAGCGGAAATAGAAGCACACAGCTCAACACAATTTACAGCAATGTCGCAATCAGTTTTTTGTTCCACATTTTACTCACCGAAATGAGCATTTTAATGCGTTTGGATCCCACAGACAATTTCGCATACATACAAAGAGACGAGAGCCCTTACAATCATTACAATCACACAACCGACTAACAATTTCTCATTTCCTAATTATCTTTATAACATTTATGATTATATTGCGTCAGTACCTACTTGTTGGACCGCAGAACAATAACTAGAAAGTGTTTTAGGTAATTATAATAAATATTAATTGCACAGCAATAGAACAAATGCGTGACCATTTGAATTGAAGCAGAAGAATACCTACGCAGCACGTTTAAGTGAGAGTCGAGAGCAAAGAAAACAGGCTGTCACATTGTAGCTGCCTAGGTGAATGAAAGTATTGTACCCGAGGGAATGTAACTGCACGTTTGGCTGAAGGGAAACGTTTTGTTATTGGGCTGTTCATTTAGTTTGTAAGCTTCATGAGCTCGACACTAACTGATACTAATAAATATTTTAGTTTATTGAAGAAAGTGTGAACTTAAATATGTTTGTTGGTTGCTCGATTTTATCAAAAAAAAAAAAAATGTTTAGTAATAGTTCTCTTCTGACTTTGAGCTTCTTTCTACGCAGCTAAAATAGAGGGTATTGCTTGTCTTTTACTTTGTCTTTTAAAGGGTTTTTTTAAGTTCTTTCTCGATCCAAAGTCATTGGAAAAATATAATTTTTCAAGACATTTTTGAACTTTCAACATTTTTTATTTTTTATTTTTTCACACACAAATAAGTCTCACACAATCATTTTCCTATTAATTTCAGCGTTTACGAGTGCCCTCTGCAGCTCACTTCCGGTTGCATGATTTTCGTTTCGATGATATACATTTTGAAGATGATGATACGCTGAAGGTAAGCATACCTTAAAAAAACAAAATTGATCATAATTTAAAATTAAGAAATATATTACTGAGCTACAACAAATTTTCAAATACTTCTAGGCTTGTTTGCGCATGTTTCTCGATTTAGATTTTGTTGAACGTTTCCATATCGATTATGAAGTGCTCTGTCGTTGGTTGCTGAGCGTAAAGAAGAACTATCGGAATGTTACTTATCATAATTGGCGACACGCCTTCAATGTGGCACAAATGATGTTTGCCATACTAACGGTATGTAGAATTTATTTGATTTTATTTGCATACGAACTGGCAATTTTTTGGTTTTATGGAAGTGATTTGATTTGTTTTTTGCTTGTGTACTGAAATTTTTTACTTTTTTTATAATTCTTTTTTTGGTGTTTTTTAAATTTTATTTTCTTAACTCTTTTCCATATAATTTGATTCATAATTTTCAGTTCAAACTTTTGTTCATACTAACGCTTGCTCGTAATTGCATAGACAATCAGTGATGGGCGTTTCCCCAAAATTAAATAATTCATCTTTCAAGAAATTTTCAGTTCCAAACGTTTTCGTTCCTAAAAAATTTAATTTTAGAAACTAGTGAAATGTTGTTTTTGGTTAGTTTTTTTTTTGTACCAATTCCTAGACTTTATTCTTCCTTAACAATTTCTGAATCCCTTGCGCTATTGTTTCAAAGTTAGTACTAAAAAGTTCCCGAACCGATTCGAAAAAACTCTGAAATGGTTCCGTGTTGATATCTAACTAATCTGATGGAAGCAAGTAAATAATTTTGAAACCATAATTAAATGGTCCCAAGTTTCCCAAGTTTGGAAAGAATTCTGAAAAGCCCACGGAAGAAGCATGGGGGACAGAACAGAAATATTAAATGGTCCCAAGTTTGAAAACTATTCTGAAAAGACCTTGAAGGAAGCATGGGGAACAGAATAGAAGAGGTTCCGAAATAAATACAAAAAAAGTACGAAAGGATTTCGAAACAGTTCTCGAAGGAATCAGTTTTTTAATTTTAAACTAGCCATGTAGATAACTGCATCAAGCATAAACAATTTTCATTTCAAAAAAATTTGAATGAATTTTTTTTTAAAATAATTTGTTAGTTAAAAGAGCCCAACCATGATTAAATTTCCTTTAAATGTCGTATTACCTCCGCATGCTTCTCACAACAAATAAATTAAATTAATTTTGCTTGCGCGCTTTCGTTATGAACTTTTAATTAAACTTTCAACTTAGTCTATTCAACTTTTCTATAAAATATTTTCAACGACTTTGAGTTTCCATTGCCAAACTTTATTTTTGTTTTCGATTAATTAATCAAAGATTTCCCATAATGGACAGGCGACACAGTGGTGGAAGATTTTTGGTGAAATTGAATGTTTGGCATTGATCATTGGTTGTCTGTGTCACGACTTGGATCATCGGGGGACTAATAACTCTTTCCAAATCAAGTAAGTATGACGGCACTTAAACTTTTCTGCAAAAATTTCACAATGATTTTCAAATATTTTTAGAGCCTCATCACCATTGGCTCAACTTTATTCGACTTCCACCATGGAGCATCATCATTTCGATCAGTGTTTGATGATCTTAAATAGTCCTGGTAATCAAATTTTAGCAAATCTATCATCCGAAGATTATTGCCGTGTTATACGCGTGCTCGAAGATGCTATTCTATCTACGGATTTGGCTGTGTATTTTAGGTGAGTTGGGGCAGAAGTGAGTGCTGCTTTACTGAATTACAAAATTAAAATTTTTTTTTTGTTTTCTTACAGAAAACGTGGACCATTTCTGCAGTTTGTGCAGGAACAACCGCTTAGCTATTGGGAAGCTGATGAGCCGCGTGCTTTGCTGCGTGCTATGAGCATGACTGTCTGTGATTTATCGGCCATTACAAAGCCGTGGGATATAGAAAAGCGTGTGGCCGATTTGGTTAGTTCGGAATTTTTCGAACAAGGCGATATGGAGAAAGAGGAGTTGAACATAATGCCTATCGTAAGTATAAGAATATTGTTTAAGATAGTTCTTATTGAAAATCCGTTTTTCGATTAATTACCCTGTCTGTGTAAATCTTAAAAATTGTATATCCTTTTGTAATTCCAGGATATCATGAATCGCGAGAAAGAGGACGAGCTGCCAATGATGCAAGTTAATTTCATTGAGTCTATTTGCTTGCCAATTTACGAAGTAAGTCACTGCATTCTCATTTCTCTAGCAACCATTTATTAATAACTGACCTCACCCATAACTTCCGCTAGGCTTTTGCTAATCTCTCTGATAAATTGGAGCCATTGGTGGAAGGTGTGCGCAATAACCGCGAGCATTGGATCGAGTTGGCTCAACAAGTGCAAAGGAAAGAGATAAAAGCGGCGAGAAATGTAAATGTCTGCGTTGAAACAATAAAACAAAATGGTTGCTTGTCGGATGAACGTGGTGATTTAAATGACGAAATTAGCACGAAGACTACAACTACAACTACAAATTGTGACAGCAATGCTGACGATGGCATATCAACAGGCGCCGAATGTGAGATTGATGACCATATTGATGGTAATAACGACAAAGAAATCAACAAAATCGGCAACAACAATAGTCCCAATGACGACGACAACGCCGACGACGACGAAGATGAGCGCTTGTGCGCAGCAGAGGAAGAGGCAGGCGTTGAAGCGGATGATGACGACTCAGACGTTGAGGTATCACGTCATTCCCATGGCTGCTTTTCATCCGGTTCGAGCAGATTGAGTACGCCACCGCCAACAGGTGAAGATGACAGCTTACCCAACTCACCAAACAAAATGGCGCAAGCCAAACTTATCACCGAAAATTTGAATAATTTGAGTCAACGTACGCTGAAATCGTTGACGACGACGACGCGCAACTGCTGCCGCAACTGTGACTATGTGCGCGGTGGCGGTGGTGGTGGTGGTGGTGTAAGCAGTGCACGCAAGGCATCCTCGCTCAAAGGCGCCAAAGAATTGCAACAACAGCAACAACAATTGGTTGCACAATATGGCGGCGGCAATTGTGGGCATTACAGTCGTAGTGCGCCAGCGATTAGCCAGCAGCAAAATCAAAATGAGAGAGAGAGTAGTGTGCAACAACAACAACAGCAACAACAACAAAGTTATCATCGTCATCATAGCCGTCATCCAAATAATCAACATCCACATCATCACCACCACCACCACCAACATCATCATCATCATCATCATCATCAGCGTGATAATCAACATGCGCTGAATAGCGGCAATGGCGTCATCGGCACGGGCAATACGTCAAGCGGTGCCGAAAGTGATAAAATACCAAAAATAGTCGGTAAGCTGGGTAATATTGATAGTTTGCAATATCTTGCGAGTGGCGGTAATGGCGCCAGTGATGCTCTGCTTCATACAAATGCCAACGCTGGCACACCTAATGGCATCGCCTTCACACCGAATGGGCATGTCACATATTTTGCAGCGAGTGATGTGCCCGCCGTGACTGTGTCACCAGCAATGGCTGGTGGAGCAGCAGTAGACACGTCGACGACGACAGTGTTAGGGGCGCCAATGGCGAGCACGTTGACGCCAACAATAGTGACGACAACAAGCGCATGTGATAATTGATGAGTTTAGAGTTAAGTGAAATTTGTTGTAAGGTTTGAAATCATAAAAGTTTCTATGTATCGAAGTACGTAGTGGCATATGAACGAACGTGTGGTCGCATATTTGGCTTACAATTACATGAGATCAGCATTTCTTGGTGAATTCTTTAACTTTGCATTAAGAGTAGACGATAAATCGCGTTGGTTCTTTTTCTTATGTGATGCTCTTTGTAAATAGGAAGTGCCTACTATACTCTGTTTCAAACTGTAGTTTCGGTACGTCGCTGGCATGCACATTAAAAGTGCAGCCTAAATGTATGCAACAGAATTGCTCAGAAATTTAGCAGCAATGCCGAACTTAATGGAACATACATAGCTGCTCACAGTAGAAAGCCAAGTATGTAACTTAATTTACAAAAAAAAAAAAAAAAAAAAAAAAGAATTTGTTCAACTATTGAAATTTTGCAAAGTTGCGTTTAAACAAAATTCAATTAGCTAAATTTAAAAAAATGTCCTAAAAGCTCATTGTGTGCGGTTTCCAAGTATGTAATTAGATATGTACACTTACATATGTATTTTTTACTTACCTAACTAGTGTATATGTATGACTTTTGTAAATGTTGTGAAATAAGAAATTTAGAAAGTTATCTAGTGATATTTGTATGTCTGTAAGTGTGTTTGGTTTGTTTGATTTTAATTTAATTTTGATATAACTACATATTAATAAATCCGCTTAATAGCATGTAAGAAGCGCTAAGAGATAAGCTGACCAGCAAACTTAGTGATGTAAAATATGTGCATGCGCACACACATAGATACATATTTATGTGTTATAGTATGTATATCTTCCAGCAACATCCCAGCAAACCGTATGAGCTCAGAATGAGCGCATAAAGCACTCTTTCCTCTGAGCGCTCACACTCATAATGAGCTCATAAAACAATCATAAACAGTCATAAAACGCTCATATTTGAGTGTCATTTTCTATGAAACTGGTCACTCATAAAAGAGCTCTCAGTTTCATGCATAAAGCAGTCTTTTATGAATGAATTTCTGCACGCATTTAGAGCTCTAAAACCAGTTCATAAAAGAGTCTTTTTTGACCTTTTTCTCCACGCATTAAGAGCTCTAAAACCAGTGCATAAAAGAGTCTATTTTGACCTTTTTTCCACGCAGTAAGAGCTCTAATTTCATGATATTGCCTATTATTATATTTATTTATAAAATTAAATCTAAATCTAAACACGTCTTCACCTTTTCAAAATTACAAGCAAACTAACTTATTTTTCTTTATTTTGCATTTCACATGTTTATATTTACTGTTACCGAAAACGCTCATATTTATGTGCACGTGCAGAAAAGACTCATAAAACGCTCACATTTATGCGCACGTGCAGAAAAGACTCATAAAACGCTCACATTTATGCGCACGTGCAGAAAAGACTCATAAAACGCTCATATTTATGCGCTCGTGCAGAAAACACTCATAAAAACGCTCATATTAGAGCTCAGAATTAAGAGCGCTCCGAAGCTGGTTTGCTGGGATAGTTCAATTGATAGCTTTGTGTTAGTGTTAATATTCATTTTTCTAGCTTAACATAAAATTATATATGTATGTATATGAATATAAATAAAACTTTAGCTACAAAATTGACTAAATGAAAGAAAGAAAAAAAATGTTGAAAAAACTTAAATAAATAATTCAAAAAATTATGATAAAAAATATATATTAAAAAAAAAATATATATTAAAAAAATTATAGTTTATTGAATAATGCATGAAAATTTATCAGTTTAAATATTAAATTAAAATATCAAAAGCTGCCTAATGCGTAGCATATTTTCGCTGCTACACAGTGTAATTAAATTGCATAAATTACAAGTAACACACACACAAACATACAAATTTGTAAATATACTCATGCCACTTCTAAACATATTTTCATCATTTTGAATTTTATTACATTAAAATAAAAATTAAAAATTAAAAAAAAACATTAAGAGATACGATTAAAATTTAATTTTAAAAGCAATTTGTTAATAATTTTAATTATTTCGCTGTAAGTGTATGAAACTACAGTAGCGCGTAAAACATCGCTCTTAGAGTGTTAACGTAGTTTCAAATAAAATATTAAAAAGCTGAAAATTTAAGTTAACGAGCGTTGTACAACAACTATCTTATTTCTTATCCACCACTTAGGGCTGGTAAAATAACGACAGCGCTATCGATTGTTTCCACTGCAGAAAACTATCGATGACTGATGATTTTTTTTTATAATATTCAAAACGTTCTATGCATCGCCAACTGAAAAAGGCCATAGCCGTCGATGTATAAACAGTCCCAAGATTTCTTCAAAATAAAAGAAAAAAATTAATACCTGGTTGTAGATATGTATATGTACATATGTACATAAAAAAGTATTTTTATGAATAATGAATGCAAAAATTGCAAAGCAAGGTCCAAAAAAGGAAAATAAAAATTACAAAAACAAAAAAAAAAAAAAATTATTGGTTTGGAATTTCCCCCAAATTCATAAAAACTAAAATATTCGCATGTATATAATCTCAGATACAAGAAGGCTTGTTTGAGAATTTTATGTAATAAAATATTTAAATATTTTATGCATAAGGAGGGAATCGAAATTTTCATTTGTGTAAGTTAAAATCTATTGTTAGCAATATTTTTGTATTCCAAAAATATTAAAAATTTGTTTCTTCATTTTTAAACTGCAATGTATCACGCCTTTTCAACCTTCTTATGTGTTATGTATTACAGTAATATTGGAAAATGTGTTTCTAGAAGATTTTATTAACTTAAAAATCAATATGTAAAGCCTTTGTAGTGATAAATATAATAATAAAAAATAAAAAAAAAAAACAACAAAAAATTAATATGTATATAAATATGTGTGTGTAAAAATTATTGTCCTTTTGTCATTTAATTGTACTATCTAAGTAAATATATATATAAACATACATGTATGTATTAGTTTTAGCACTGCAGAAGAGCATTATTTTAATTAAATTAAAATATCTATAATATTTGCCAGTTAGTGATGCAAAGAAAATAAAAACAAAAACAAAGAAATATTTGAAAATTAAATAAATAAAAAATACAATAAACGAGAAACTCTAATATAAAAAACTACCACTTCAATGCAATTTGTTTTATTCCTACTAAAACTATATAAGATGGAAGGATGTACAGGACTTACCAAAGGAGATCCCTCGATTTTCAGGACATCCATTTAGTATGTCTAAAGGAAAGATTTTTGATTAATTTATAATTTGAGATTTTATACCAAATTTTTACTATGTAAAAATTCAATCGTTTGGAGGGGGTTTCTTTTTCGTTATCCCCAGTTGTTTTGGAGCTGGTAGAGTTTAATCTCATATAAACCCTTACCAAATTTCAGTGGTCTAATGTAAATACTTCCAGAGATATGGGATATAAAAAATTGCAGCTGTATGGGAGGTGCCACGCCTCCTATATATATCGAAAATTGCTTAACCTTTGACCATTCCTGGAAGATATCCTGTGCGTATTTCAAATTTGTCTACGATGGGTTTATTCGTTTAGGAGTCAAGTCGGTCTATAAATACATACAAACATAATTTAAAATTTGTATGTGTTTGTATGTATATAAGAAATGTATGTACATATGAATGCGAAGGCGGATGTCGAATTCAACCAAGCCGCGAATTGCGAAAATTAAGAAAACATTGCTTTTGCTTAAATCAACTTTTATTTAATTTATTTTGTGGCATTAATTCACTGGTTAAATATGTCATGTACATATGTACATACATACATACATGTATAGTACTTTCAATTATATTCTTAAATTCATATTTATCATATGCGTCAAATATTTTTACTTAAAATAAGATTATACAAAAGATTAAAACCTCTAACGCTCCATTAAGTTTGTAACGTTGTTTTTTAATTAAAAATCTAAAGGTTTTTTAAGAAGTAGAAAAATTCATATTAAAGTCGTTCGATAAATTAAATATATGGTGTTATACGTATATATTTATATATTACATATTTAAATAAAAGTGATGTTTAAGTTTTTAAAAACTTTTACCTAAAATTATTTTCAGCTTTGAAGCGGAAGTATTGTGAGCTCAACTCGAAGCTCTGGAAGACATTGCTAAACAAATTTTTGTTAAAACTAAATAATTATTAAATTTCTTTTTCAATAAATATTTTGCTAAAAGCACTAAAAAATGCGCCAAATGCCATTTACTAAGATTATTTTGAGAAATTGAAAGAAGCCAAAGATTGAGGAATTTTTTAAAATTAACTTTTAATTCATAAGAAAGACATTTGAAAAAATAAATAAATAGCAGAAGAAATGCCAGAAAAGTACCAAGAAAGTTGTAAGACATGCAGTTGGAAAACATTGCTATTTAAAAATTTTCGAAGCTTTAATTATAGTTTTAAGTCTTTAAGTTTTAAACTCGCTTTTATATTTTCTAAATTATTTTATTTTTATATATACTGAAATAAGAAATGAAATCCAGCACAAACCATTCCCGTTGTCAGAACAAATTTGATTTCGGTTTTGATTTTAAAAAAATATCTGGTTTCCGGTTTTCATTTGCCAAAGTGGTGCGATTCCGATTTCCGATTTCAGAGCTGTTCCGACACCAGTTTTTTACGTATTCCGTTCTCAGAAGTATTTCGACGAGTTTGAAAACTTTTTGGGTTCTAAGAAATGAAACGGTATAAAACGTTTTTAAATCTTTAAAAACACTTTTAGAGATTAAAACGAAAATGTTTTAGGAAATAAAACGGTTTTGATAAATGAAATGCTTTCAAATATTTTTGGGTTTACAAGATATAAGAAATAAGACTGTTCTGAGAACTGAAACCGGTTGAAGCGGTTTTGAGAAATTAAGCGGTTTTGAATTTCGGAACTCTTTTTACAAAATTAAACACATTCAAACGATCTTTAGACTTGGATTCTGTTCTGATTTCTTTTCTTGTATTTTAATGTAATTTAATTATTTTTCTGATTGGCCATTTCGGGTTTGGGCTAATAGTTTATTTAGTAACAGTTCCTAAGTTTAAATAGTGCTGCATTATTTACATATACATACATACTTTTATGCTTGTATATAAAATAATTTTCAAGCACTTAATTACATTACATTAATTACATTACAATTAATCCTGGATTTTACGTTGAATTAAGTTTTAATAGTAATTGGCTTTTGACAAAAACCGCAACTTAAGGCACCATTGCCTTTAATGAGCTTTTTGCTGTTAGTTAAGCTTTCATTCTAGAAGCATTCTCATTTCTTCGTAACACTAATTGTAAATCTACTAGCTTAATGCACTAATTAGCATCTATCAAAAAATAAAAACATAAACTTTTCTGATATTTTTTACACTTCTTCACATTTCACTCCACTGCCAGTGCTTTTCAACTTTTCAACTTTTCAACTTTTCATTAACAACAATTTACTTTGTCGTCTACAAAGATGCAATGAACGGCGTCAAATCGGGGAATTTGAATATATTTTGTGGTCGGGAACGTTGTATGCGCACAGGCGCTTGTACTGAAGCTTGACGCGTCTGCGCAAAGTTACCATTGCCATTCAGATAGATGCCGCACTGTGAGTTGCACACCTCATCGCGTAGTATGGATTCTTTGGGCCACTGGCGTATCAATTGGCCGCAATCGGTGATGCGTAGCGAGGCACATTGTGGCTAAGGGGTGGGTGAAAAAACATTTTTGTTTGAATACTTTATTTTTTATTATAATTCAAATTTCAACTTACTCCTTCCGCTGAACATACACAGCTCGTGCAGGGTGAGGGGAATGCAGATTCACCAACACGCACATGCCTGCTACCAATTTGACAGCCTTGCACATTTTCACGCCACGCACTCAGATCAATTTGTGGCATGGAAGCGCAGGGTACACGTGGATTACTGAAAGAGAGTGTTGAGTTTGGTGTAATTATACATACGTACATACATATATAAAATGCAAATACATATATATACATACAAGTTAAGCGGATCTAAAGAGTGTATAAATGCAGGAATTAAAAATACAAAACTCTAAATTATAATATTTAAATTTGAAAATTTTTAGTATCAAAATAAAAAATATTTTTTCATATAAAGAAAAAAAAAAACTAATTAAAATTAAAAAAATTTTCAATTATCAATAAATCAAAGTTAGTACTAAAATAAAAAAATATTTTTTCATATAAAAAAAAAAAAAATTAAAATTAAAAAAATTTTCAATTAAAAATCAATAAATCAAAGTTAGTATTTAAATAAAAAATATTTTTTCATATAAAAAAAAAACAAATTAAAATTAAAAAAATTTTCAATTAAAAATCAATAAATCAAAGTTAGTATTAAAATAAAAAATATTTTTTAATATAAAAAAAAAAAACAAAACAAATTAAAATTAAAAAAAATTTCAATTAAAAATCAATAAATCAAAGTTAGTATTAAAATAAAAAATATTTTTTTCATATAAAGAGAAAAAAACACAAATTAAAGTAAAAAAAATTTTAAATTAAAAATCAATAGATAGTATTAAAATTAAAAAATATTTTTATATAAAAAATAAAAAATATTTTTTCATATAAAAAAAATAAACAAATTAAAATCAAATAAATTTTCAATAAAAATCAATAAGTCAAAGTTAGTATTAAAATAAAAATATTTTTTCATATAAAAAAAAAAAAAAATTTAAATTAAAAAAATTTTCAATTAAAAATCATTAAATCAAAGTTAGTATTAAAATAAAAAATATTTTTACACATCAAAAAAAATACAATTTTAATTTAAAAAAATTTTAAATTAAAAATCAATAGCTAGTATTAAAATTAAAAAATATTTTTATATAACAAATAAAAAAAGTAAGTTAAAATGAAAAACTAAAAACGAAATATATTAAATTTAAAAATAAAATAGTTCAACCCTGAAGTTTTGAAAAAGAAAGCCGAGGAAGAACCAGTATATTTCATCATCATTTATAAAAAAAAAAAATAAAAAGCTTTTACTCACAGGAAATTGCTTGGCAAATCGAAGGCAGCACGTTGCATATCGCCAGTTATCTCCAAATTCTCGCAAATGATCTTGGCCAATGTGACTTTACGTATTTCGGCGAGTTGGGCCTCGGTGAAGCGCACCTCAGGATTCGCGTTCTCGTACCTAAAGGGAAAGAAATAGGAAAGTCAATTTATTGCAACTAAATTATATAGCAAAGTAGAACGAGATTGAAGGCGATAGAACAAATAAAAGGTTATGTACCCAAATATTACTCTTATTTTTTGCAGTGTATTTAAATTTCCAGCTCTATATACATATGTATATCGAAAATACAAAACTATATTTTCCTATAAACTTGCTGTGAAGGGCTCTACTCAACATTTTTTACAACATACAAATAAAAAAAATAAATTTTTTTTTTGAAAATTTTAACCCACCAGCGACCAAATTTTTTTTAGTGTTTAAAACGACGTTTAAAAATTTTTATTTTTTTTTTATTTTACTCCACCCAAGACTAATAATTTGTTCGGTTTTGCAAAGTAAATGTCAAAATGTCATAAATTGCTGGGTTGTAGCGGGTTAAAAATTTGATTAATGTTTAGCATGGCACGATAAAATTCGTCAGTTCGATCTGGAAACATATTAGGACTAACACCGTATCTGTGCCTCTTTTCTTTTGAAAACCTTAACCCGCCAGCGACCAGTTTTTTTTTTTAATTTTTTCAAAAAAAGTGTCAAATTCAATTCACTTACCAGAAACGATCACACTTGCGGAGCTGACGGAATTGAATGCCAATAATGCAAGCCAATGTGGGACCAACCAGGCCACCTTGCAAAGGACGCTCCGTCATTGAGCCAGGGAATAGATCAATATCGTCCACAGAAGCATAGATTTTCTTGAAACGATTGATGACTTCATTTGGTATTTCACGACTCAAATCAGCCCAAGTGTTGGCGCGCTTCAGATTGCATAGAGCGCGATAATTATTATAGCTGGGTATGCCGTGATCACGTCCTAAGGAAGCGAGAACAACAAATCAGTTTTCAAGATGAAGTAGATTTACAAAACTTAAGCTTACCTCTTTGAATATTGAGCGCAATGAGATCAATGCCAGAGAATGGAATTTTGCGATCTTCAAACAAATGATTGGTCACCTCACCGGTGATGAATTGATCCAAAGTCTCCATGGGTGTAGCAACCAAGCCACGCATTATCTCATCTATAATATTCGGTTGCAATAAAGCATCCATGCGGAAGAAGCCATCACGCAACAACAAAGGTGGATCGACGGGTTGATGATTCACGCTCAAGCGTGGTATGTGCGGACGTAACAGCGAGTGACCAATACGGAATGCGGATGCAGCAAATTCATTGAAGATAATGGGACTGCATGAAGGATTGTAGTCCTTGTAATAACCTTGCGGCAACAATTTCAAACCATACAAATTCACCGCATTCCAACTGAGCAGACGTGGCAAAAACTCGTTAAAGACCAAATGTTGCCATTCAGCGCTGAGAATGCGACGCGCATTATAGAACAACTGATCGCCATTCCAGTGTGGGTTTACGCCACGCAGACCTTCAACAATGCGATTATGCTCACGCATGAAAATCGTGTGTATGGCTGTAAGACCTGGCTGCTCAGAAGCGCGCTCATCGCCGGCAATGAAGCAGAGATTATTGCGTGACTTACACTCGGGATGGCTGTTGGACTGTGGCAGCAGCTCTTTGCCGAATGAACGTATGGTAGAATTCAAACGACCAGCAAAACCACGCAACTTATTCACCACACAATGATCTTCACCATAAACCATGGAAGCATCCAAAAAGTGTGTATTCTGATTGACCTGCTCACGTGGACCCAGCGCCAATTGGCCAGGTAGCGAACGCATTGATGGAAAGCAAAAACGTTCACCGCTCGTCACATTCACTTCGGGAAAGAAGTAATCGCCAGGTGGTACTGGGAATGGATTACATTCGGGATGTACAGTTTTTGGTGAATTACAACTACGACAACTGGGTATAGATTCGTGGAAACCTTTGTGTATTGGTGTCAAGGTGAGATCGTGATCGAGAAATTGTGCAAACTGCATTACCATCAACGAGTAACGTGTATGCAAGTTGGATATATCCGGATGTATGACAGTTGAAATGGTGCGTGGATTGGGTAGCGGCGAACCATTGACCGCGAGCAAACGCACTTTGTTGATACCATCATCATACTTTGAGGGTAATAAACGCGAAAATGTGGTCAACGATTTACCCCAATTCGGATTGCGTAGATTATTACAATAACCCGTCACACTACGGAAAGGTGAAGAGGTGTCACAAGCAATTGGTGGATCATCGCATTCGCTGTTCGCCTGCTGACTTGTGCCGCCTAGTATCGCGTTTATATCGATTGTTTGTAACGTCTCGGAAAGTGTATTGCGATTGAAGTTTGTATCGAAAGCTTGACGTTTGCGCCGATTGATGGTGTTCAACGAATTCAAGATCTCGTTCGATGTTAGCTCGAACATGAGCGATGAGTTGGCGAGCGCAAGCGCATTTTTATTGGCTTTGCTGAACGAGGCTGCAACACCGTCGGGCGACTTGGCGCTTATGCCACCATCTGGAAGTAAGACAAAAGAGCGCGTGTAGGAACAACTTTTGAAGAGAGCATGAGCTATGAATCGATTATTACAAAAATCGATTGCAAAAAGTGATTAATGTTAAAAAAAAATTTTTTTTATTGAAAAAATAAATTGCAAAAAAAGCCATCGGGTTTCCTCAAAAAGATTAAGAGCTGTAGAAATTATCGAAAAATATCGAAAAAGTTTTATCGGAAAAAGTGAGTTATATGCGCTAGATTTGGTTGAAAAAATCGTATTAGTGGCTTAGCAAGAAACAAAGAAATACACAATATATCGATAAAATGTTATCGAAATTCTTAAAATCGAAAAATATCGATTATTTTGGAACAATTCTAGTTATTAAAACTATTAAACAAATCTAGTTCTAAAACTTATACTTGTGGAGTGGTACTTTTTAGAATCAAAAGAAATCGTTCATTTGTTTAATTAGAAAGGAAAAGTTGAAAATCGATATTTATTCTATATATAAAAAATTATTTAAATAATTGGAGGAAGTAAAGTAAAACAAAAAATAACCAATCTCTGACCATGCATCAAAAACCGATAAGCAAGCGGATTGCTAAAACAAAAAAAAAAAAAAAACTTCCATCACTGTTATCGATTACAAAGTTATCGAAAACATTTTATTGAAAATATCGATAATTTTTTTCGAAAATTATATACCACATGCTTAGTAATATAAAAATTAGAAAATTTGTAATCTAAACTTTATCGATTGTTTTTAATTGAAAAATGAAAAAATGAAATAAATTTTATCTAATCGATTTGAGTCCAAGCATATCAAGCCATGAAAGAAGAATTTAAAATTCCACCAAATACAAAGGAAGTGATATTTGTGAAATGTAAAAACTCACATGTCAACCAAGATTCATATTCGAAACGTTTACGCTGCTCCAGCTCCACCTTTGCGCGTTCCACAGCAGCTTCCAAAAGATCAATATTAATTTCACTAATAGCCTCCTTGACCTCAGGTTCCATTTCAACATGTTCATGTAGCTCATCTTGTTCTGGATTGGATGACCAAGGATGTAGATCTAAAATAGGAATTTGATCGCAGTCCAGAACAGAATTCCTACGGAAGCGAGATACGGAAAGATTGCTTGATATAAAAAACAAAAACAGTAAAGATAGCAGAAGAAACTTACAAGAAATTATCTTCACGTATGAAAGCTTTCGATTGCACCTTCTGCACTTGATTCGAAGTGCAGAGCAAACCCGAAAGCGTCGTTTGACGTATGCTCTTCAACTGCGCCAAACTGAATGAGGATGGAGGAATATCATTTTCATACCAAAAGCGATCTGACTTCTTGAGTAACTCAAATTGGCGCGTCAGCAGACAGGTAATGGTGGGACCGAAGAGCGCACCAACAGCGGGATCTTCAAGTAGAGCACCAACAAGCAAGTCAACATCATCAGCATTTCTGTAATTGCGGTGAATGGAATTATTAAAAAAAAAAAAAATAGTGAGACAGTAGAGGTGGAGGCGTGGTCAATAACTCACTGGTAAATGTCCTTCAAACTGGTAATGTGCTCCTCTGGTATATTCGAGATTTGCGCTAAAGTCTCAAAGGTGATATTTGCCGACTCTGTTGCAGCGTATTGTTCCTGGCACAAATCCAAAGCATGACGGTAAGAAGGTATGCCATGATCACGTCCACGATGTATGGCTAACGCCAATTCAGTCCAACCATCAACATTCTTAATCGCCGGTATAAGAGACTTTTGTAGTGCGGCAACCGAAAGTAGTTGAGTGGCTGACATTGAGTGTGAGATCTGTAAAAATGAAGAAACATGTGAGAAATGGGAAGTTTCAATTTGTTGCATGCGCAACGTACCATCTCTGGTGGATACATGGTGAGGAAAGCAGGTAATGCACCATTAGCAACTTCGTTGTAAGTACCAGCACGATTTGTGCTCGAGTAGTTTGAGGAGTGTTTTTCGGCGGTGAGTCTGGAGAGAGAGAGAGAGAGAGAAAATTATGATTTAAAAAAAATATTCATATCTTTTAAAAAAAATAAAATTTTAAGCTGCAACTCAGCAGTTTTTGCTCTTCACGCTTTGTAACGCAATTCATACTCACTTCAAACCCTCCTTCGCTGTCGTCTCCTGACCCAACACCAATGGCAAGAATTCACTGTATGTGATGTGTTGAATTTGTGCTGTGACAATACGACGCGCCTCCAAGAATAAATCCTCCTCAGACCAATCAGGATTCAAGTGAGCCAGCTGTTCACCAATATTATTATGCTCTTGCAAGAGCGCACGATGTAGCGCACCCGATGCGCTGGTTAACTGACAATATTTGCATGACTCCACCTTAACGCCACCATTAATGTAGGTACGTAAATCTTGCATATCCTTAGCGGTAGCACCATACAAACCAGAGCCATCAATATACGCGGAAGCCACATTCATTTGCTCACGTTGACCTGTGCGAAGAAGGAGAGAGAGAGAGAGAGAGAGAGAGAGAGAGAGAGAGAGAGAGAGAGAGAGAGAGAGAGAGAGAGAGAGAGGCAGATAGAGCGAGTTTAGACTGCATTCATGTGAGCCAAGCAAGCGCGAACTCTACTCACGTTTCGGGCACGTTTCGGCATCATAAGCAGGCGCTGAACGTTTGTATTCCTTGCAATCGGCACCACGTCGCACATAGCACTGTTGCAGCTCCTCTGGATTTCTAACATCCGCATTATCATTACAACACTTCGGGCTTGTCGTCAATTGACTTACTTCATATAAATCGTAAGCGATCAGTTGTCCCCAAGCGGGTAGCATGGCGGTAATGTGTGGATGTCGCAGTTCGGCATCGACATGATATTGCAGCTGATCGATTATGCTATCGGCATCGGGTAGCGCATGTGTACCATGCGTTGTACGCGGCTGACTAATGCCATCGGCATAATCGGGTGCGATGAGTCGTAGCAACATATAACCACGCATACCCCACTTACGATGCGAAATATTGTTGCACTCACCACTTGGTTGGCGATATTTGCTTGGCGGACAGATTTCGTTGTCTGTTTGATTGCATGACTGCAGTGAGCGGGCACGCTCCAGGCGCAACGCCGTTCGTGCATTTGTTTGCAAGTCTTCGGGAGTGCGTAGAGCGCTGGTGGCAGCAAAAAGGCAGCTGTTGAAGAGATAGAGAGAGAGAGAGAAGAAAGAAATTTTGTTTAGTTTAGTTTGCAGTGAATCAAAAATAGAATAAAAATCGATGTTTGTAATAACAACCAAAGTCGACTTAAACTGCGAGCGAGTAATTGTTTGCGCTCTTAAATGGCGCACAGATCCTCACCTGAGAACCACCTATGTATGTATAGGTAAAAACCTGAATAAAACTTAAGTTGCGCCTACCAAAAAGGGCGAGGAAAGAGTAGAAAATTTTTTTCGGAGAAGTTAACTTTTTTCCTATGTTGAATTTACTTGAGATCATGAAGCCTGCATACTTTTAGGCGCTAATTATTTTTCATGTAAATCAATTTTACTTTTTATAGCACACTCATAGGAGTTAAAAGTCCCTGTTTGGATAGAAAGTGAATTAGTTCTTTCGTACCCTTTCAAGTATAAACGGGTACAATTAGTCGCTCCATAAAGCAAACTCAAAACAATTGAGAACAGTTCAGTTCACACAAAATGATCAGAACTAGCATTAGTCACAGATTCCTCATTCCGGATGTATCCGTGGCATTTTTGCAGGGATGGGATACGATTTTCACTACTTCACCATGGCTGGTAGGACTTTTGTTTCGCCTAGATTACACTGGGACATGATGATCAATGCAAATCAAAATAGAGTTATCTTAAATAACTCAGTAGCTTAGAATCAAGCGCATAAAATAGCATAAGTTGAATAAGTCGATATTTAAAACGTTTAAATCAAAATTTGGAAAAAGTGCCAAACTATATTTTGAGTCTGTATTCCCTGGAAATAATAAAAATTTAAGAGTTAAAATTTAAAAATCACTTTATTTTTTTTTTATTTTTTTTTTTTTTCAAATAATTTGATTATAGCTTTCATATGTAAGTCTATAAATTCGAATACTTGATTTATTATAGATTATGAAAAAGAATCCTCTTAAAACCTCTTAGACCAAACTCTCCATCAAAATAGAGGAATAACAGGAATAATGAAATATCTCAAAATTCGGTTGAAGTAGGCACTGCCATAGTTTGTTTCAAATTTTTTTCAGATTAGCATTCTTCACAAATGACACTCTTACTTCAAGTTTGTAGAACTAAACCCTTTTTTATACTTTTTTAAATTTCTAAAAAAGTTTCAAAGCAGAACTCTCCATATATAATTCAATTGTTTTACTGCCAAAATAAAATCCGGCTTCGTTAGAAATTTTTTCCAGCACATGTTGTCTAAGCAGGTTTAACTAAACTTGTTTAAAATGACAAAGAATTATTATTTTCCCAAAATCAAAATAAATATCTAGCTTTTCGTGTTCATTTCAAACGAAAATACCAAATTAGCTATTTAGCAGCCAGCGGGCTTATAACGTTTGACTAATAAATACGTGCAAAGGCGATAACGTGCACATTTATGGATAAACACAGTTTTGTTGTTTTTGTTGTTTTTTTAACACAAAATTCTCTTGCTCTAAAGATTTGCAGCATCTATAAATATGCAAATGCACACAAACAACAATATTGCCATAATAAATATTTGTAAGCGTCAAAGCAGATGAGCAGTGAAAGCGCAGCGCTGAAACAAAAATTGTCCCGCTAATATACTTATACATAATAATGTGATCGAGCACAACAATAAAAAATCCCAGAATGCATTGAACTGTAGGTTATTGATAGTTTTGACTTGAATAATAAAAAATACTTTGTTTAGAAAACTATGTGGGAAATTTGTTGGGGTAATTATTGCTTGAGCTCCGGGAAGGTTTTGTTGCTGTGTTTTGTAATAAAAAGTTGTAAGCGAGCTAGAAATGCTATGCGCATTGTGTTTTAGTTGCGATTAATAAATATTCTCAAATAATTTGACTTAATTTCTCTAATTTATGTAGCATTAATACACACATATTAATTTTATAAAGATTTAGATATGTAATACAAAATTATTATTAATTTAATTATTTGCGTTGATTTTATATATGTGAGTAAAATTCTTACGTTGTTTGCAGTCTACTTAAAATTAAAATTTTTTTTATTAACCGGTCTGTCGAAAATTTGTTTATTGGGACAAAAGACTTAGGACACGAACTTGCTACTTTAAATAGGCATAAGAACAATGATTGAATTTTGCGTTTAGGTAGAGGTAAATATATCTATAAAAATAGAGGTAGAGGTAGAGGTAGAGGTAGAGGAAACTTAAATGGAAGATAGCAAAATAGAGAAACTGGCAGGGATTGCAAAGGAAAGAGGGAGTAGGAGACTTCAAATGAAAACTAAAAGGAAAAGTTTATACCAAAATGGAACGAACTGAGAAAAATAAATCAATAGGGAAATGGAAGAAAGGAAAATATGGAAACAAATATAAAGGAAGAGGGAGATTGAGGGGAAAAGTGAAAGATAAAGAAAGGTCAAAAGAAAGTAAAATGGATTGGAAAGTTTACGGGAATCAAGCAATTTAATAAATATTTAATGTCAGATACAACTTTAGAAAGCCATTAGTTTACATATTTAAAGAGTAAAAACAACAAAACTTCTTACAAAAAGCTTCTAATAAATCTTAAAGAACGGAAACAAAAAGAAACCAAAAAACATTAATATGCAAGTAAAAGTTCTACGTGCTTCTATCAATTATTTTATATTCAACTCAACAAATGACACAACTCTCGCTTTCATTGCGCACACATCAAAACTAATAAATTTATTTCCGCTGACAGAAAGCATTTTGGAAACTTATTTTGGACTTAATTGATTAGCAAATACCGAAAATATATGTGGGTGTGTACCAATTTGGATAATTGACAAATTTCGTATGCAAAAAGCGTAGCAAATCAAATATGCCTTTTTCGGCTGACAATAGACTGGTATGGATATTTAACAGATATACATACAAAAGAAGGATGTTGTATATTGAAGAAAATAAATAATTGGCTATGGATAAACATTTAAATCAATTGAAGGAAATGGGAGTCCTCAACCACTGTGCTAACATAAATTGAACAGACACAATTCAATTGAATTGTTGACACACAAAAAGAAAAAAAGAGAGCTTAAAATTGAATGCCTGCGTGGTCGAGGAAGGAGGTTTTGGTAATACAGTCGAGTAATACAGCCCGCAAGATATACGATCTTCCAAGGGATCCATCATAGTAAGATCCATTAAGCAATCTGACTGTCCGCTGTGCAAAAAAAATGAAAACCCAAATAGAATCATGTGGTGATCATCGGTAGCCATTTGACTTCCCTGAAAAGGGACTCTTTCAAATAATAAATTTTATCGTCAATACGAAAATTTTCGCCACAGCGTATTTTTATGCACATGTTAGATATTAAACATATTTACCCATTAAAATTTTCGTTAAAAAGACTAAGACATACATAGCTACACATTCAAAGCAGATCATGGCAACATAGTGAACGCTTTAAGCTAGGCGTATTAATACACATTTTGACAAACGGCAATTTAAATAAAGCGCACTCTGCCATACATCACAAATGTTTATATGTTTGTATATATTTTGCTTTGTAAGAAATATTTTTTTACTTGTCATTAAATTGTTTATAGCATTACTAAAATCGCACTATAATTTTCATATTGGCTGCTGTTCAAAATAAATCTAAATAATAGTATATATTTTCAAATGACCTGAGCACTTTTGGCTAGCTATCGGCAGAAAACGCTTAACTAGCTTGATGGTAGACAAATCCTCTGGTTGTTTGGTTGTTTGTAGGAAGCAAGCCATTAGGCTGTAATGTAAATAGTTGGCGCAGGCAGACAGACATTTTTTTAATGATAATAATAATGTAACAGAGCAATGTTTGAATGGCTTACAAATGTTGAAAATGTTTTTTTTTCAGCGTTCGATGCCAAAAAGTATTTAAAAAAAATTTTATTTGTCTGTGTTAAGGTTGGTAAACTTCAACACTTCAAGACTGGAGAATAGAATATAATGCAATTTTGTACTTTAAGCACCTCTCTTAAAGCACCTATTTTTAAATTTGTTTAGTGTTTTTCTTAAACTTTTTTCATTTGATAATTTTTAGGCTGCCTTAAAAGAAAAAGAGACCAACATACGTATTTTTGCGAAACTCAATTTGTTACTCTTTTTCAAACGAAAAAAAAATCAGAGCCTAGATTTGAAACCCGTTATTGATTCTAATATTTTTTTAAGTAAATTTTTAACGTTTTAATTTCCTACACAAATTTTTAGTTGAAATTTAGAACCTAACTAAGTAAGCTTCTGCCGATAAAAAGAGGATATTTATTCTATTCTGAAGGCTTTTCCATGTTTTTGATTTCTTCTAAACATTTGAGATGCTGAAAGCACTAAAACTGGTACCCAAAGGTTTTATGGGTCACCGAAGATTCTACGACAGCGTCGCAATCCCACTTGAACTTTAGTGAAAAAAAGACAACAAATTTTGAAACTTTTACAATAATTCCAAAACTTATTTATTTTGGCAAATGAAACAATAATCAAGCAATTTTTTTGCTGTAGTTAGAACTTGCTCCTTTGCTGAGAAGTTTATATCTACGACAACTTGTTCCAGAAACCCTCCACAGTTCGAAATTATGGAGGAACCACTACTTCTTCTCGCTAAATTTCGAGTGTGGTGACGAGCTACTACTTGAAGATGGAAAAAATATGTCACCGACTATTACGAAGGGACAAAGATATCAACCTTGAAAAAGAACCACCCATCGAGCTGTCCATAGATGTGCAGAAGATCCAGCTGAATAAGTCTCTCATCCACCCTGTCATACAAATCGTAATCATGGACAGCGTCTACAGCAGATAAAATGTTCTTTAAGAGATTTATTGCCAAAGCAGAAGCTCACATTCATTAGCATTCAAGCTGCTTAGTCTTCTTGTATTCAAGGCCTTTTAGCAAGCGGAAATGTGTACTAAAAATATCATATTTTACAGCAAACAAAAGCTTAAAATCACCACCATTAAACGTCGCAAATTGTCAGTTTGTTCGCTGTCAACCAAAGCAAAACAGAAGTATAGAAAGAAGAAGACGAAGCATAGCAGACAATTCACAAAATTCAGTTAAAGCGTAGGCAAGCTCAAGACTTCCGGTTCAATGTAATTGCTGTTTGTTAATGCGTATTTATTTTGGCTACTTGGCTGTCAATCATAATTGACGGATCAACATTATTTATGATGAAATCATGCTTTTTAATGCCATATAATCCGACATGCACTCAATAGCGGCTGGTTTAATTAACTGGTTATTTAATAGAAATACTGAGAAATGATATTTTGATGCGTAGCTGTAAGCTGGCTCAAATTTTTTTAAATTTTAATATTTTTTTTTATTCATTTTTTTTTGGTTTATTTTTTTTTTGTTTATTTTTTTAATAATGTTTATTTTTATTTTTTTTTTATAAAATTTTTGTATCAATAATGTTTTGTGATTTTTAAGCTATCAAAAAAACATTTAATATATTAATTAAGATTTCGCTATTCACAAAACTGACATGCGGCTTCATTGTTGTTATGGTTGTTGTTGCTATGCGCCTTCACACTTACTTTCGCATTGGCGAAGCATTCATCATAAATCACAGCATAAATTTTGCTCTAAGCGTGACAATTCAGCAATGCGTGAGATTTACTATTTCGAGTTCGTTGTTTAAGTCTTTTGTGCATTTTAAACGAATCGAGTCGCCTACTGTTTTCCATGAAAATCATGATGCAACTCACTTTTCTAAATGTTGTTGCACTTTTTTATTGATATTTTCTAAAATTTTTTCTTTTTTTTTAATTTTTTTAAGGTATCTGTGATCATTAAATAATAATTCTTCATCACGTTTTATTTGATTGGCGCACGTTTGGCGTTGTAAGTCATTACGCATGGTTGTTTATATTACCAAATCGCTTGGCTTAAGTTTTTTTTTAGAAACCTGTGCATGTATGTATGTGTTAGGCAAACCACTCAATTAACTTAACTTTGTCTATATAATTAAATTATAGTATTACTGCTCATTAAATAATGTGTGTGTTTGAGTGGGTTTTAGCTGTAGCACGTTGTTGATTTTGCCGTGAAATTCGTGACTCATTAACACGTCGTTTGAATTTAAGAATAATTGCCTAATGGGATTTTCGAAATTTTTTTTTTTCTGTTTTTTTTTTTAATTTCCTTTACTTTTTTACTTTTCAGCTCTTTCTGGACACATAAATTCTCGATGATCAAGCCCCAACTAATGATTTTTCATTGAGTGAAGTATGTTGTAATGAAGTTTGTATACAAAATATTTCTCTTGGCACTTAAGTGAACTTTGAATGAATCCATATATCAGTGGCCATCACTCTGCTGGAAAAATATTGAATTAAACCATTTAAATTGTTGTTGTCACCTCTGCTTGTTACCCATATGTATGGTTTATAATTAGTTTTCTTTAGTGATTCTTGTTGAGTAAGACATTCACTCACGTAATCCGATAAACTCTTAACTAAGCACAGATAAAGACAAAAATCATTTATTTGTATTTTTAATGATGAATTAAAAAAATTTAAATTGAAAATTGAAATTCATAGTATCTTTTTACAATTTGATACGCCTGTAAAACTGGCGTATAAAATTAGAAAATGTGGTTAAAACTGATTTGTTGATTACACTGCTTTTGTTGCAAGATATTGTGCGGTTTGCGGTTAGAGTTTATTACTAAGCTTTTAAAATATTTTAGCTGAAAGATAATGGGAGCATTTGAGGCAAGCAATATTTAAGCTATTCCGGAATTTTTTTGCAATTTAAAAATTCTCTTAAAGAATGCCAAAACAAAAAAAAATAAGTGAATAGAAAATCAATTACAGCAAACGAATTTTTAGACTCGACAAGATTATTTACATATATTAGAAGAAGATAGGTTTAAGGTTTTATAAAGCCTTTTTCTAAGCTCTTGAATACGATTCAATGCTACAAAAATAACAAAGAGTCAAAAATTAAAAAATTAAAATTTCCTGAACTTACAAAATCAAAAAATTTTTCAACCAAATATATTGAATATTGTAATATAGTACGAAAATTCTATTTTTTTATCTACTTCGCCAAAAATGTTTTCAAATATCGCAGTGCCTTTAAATGGCAGTGATCGACTATGTATAGCCAAAAGCGAAAAACCGGTATAACTTCCGATGATTTGAAAATTTTTTTTTCAAACTTCATTATGAAAATAGACATATCCCCATTTTTGACGTGCAAAACTTCAAGCAAAGTGGCCAAATTCATATAGAATTGCAACACACAATTAGCTCTTGCCATTTAAAATTTTGTATTTAACTTTGATGGTTCCTCTTTTGCAATTGCCATACATCAATAAACACCTTTCAGTTTATTTTAAAAAGTTTCACTTTCAACACACAAAAATTTTGAAAACAAAAAAAAAAAAACATGCATTTGCTAATTTATATATACATACATATATAGAAGAGTCAAGTTTCAATGCAAAGAGATGAACATTTTGCAAAAACTGAAATAAATAAATAAACAAATACCAAATGCTGCTGAAAGTGAAAATGAGGCGGAAGCTGAAGCACGACCGCAATGAGGTAAGCAAATATCAATAAAAAGGGTTCACTTAAGCTTTGCACATATGTATGTGTGTGTGTGTACGGGTGGCAAAGGCCGGTAAAGTATAGCATTGTATTTGTTGCTTTTTTATGTCTACATTTCAGTTAGAGAGCTTGTCATATGAAAAATTGTAAATTGACTGCGCGCCGAGTTCGTTGCTTGAGTCTTTTGAATTTGTTAGGTAGGTATCGAGCGCGAACATGATACTTCATAATTTTGAATTTTTTTTTGTGGCTGCGCAAAATTTATTAAATGCTCATGAGTGATATTTAAACATTTTTCAATATTAAAGAAATATTTGTTGCTTACTGGCGAGCATCTCAGCTGTGGTAAGAAAGTGAATTTGAGCAACAATGAACTCGAAAGTGTAAGAGAAATGATATCACGAAAGTGAGTCTAAAGATATGATTATAAATGGAAATATGAAATAAGAATTGGTATGCGCTATTCAACTGATATGACTAGGCGAAATAATACTTCCCCATAAATTGGGAAGAGAATGCGGAAAGACGTTGGAGGTTGTTGGAATAAGATTTAAAAGCAGAGACTTGGCTGTGAACTGAAAAAATGAAATGAACTAAAACAATTTATTTTCCATTGCCCCGTCTAATGTCGTATTTTGTATGTATGTAATGTACATACATATCTACAGCATAGCTGGCGTTAGTTGTTGGTTTTTCTATGTACAAGTTTAGGTTGCGCTTCTGCATTTGTGTTGCCGGTAGTACGAGCCCAGTAAATACTATTACAACACTTTTGCTATTTCTCTCATTTCTTTCATAGTATGTTCACAGCAGTCTCTATGCACATAGCGTAACATACATATACAAGCATACAACGGACTACCAACTAAAGCAAGCAACTAGCCAGCGTGACACACTTCTCTTGCAATTGTTATTGTTTTCCTTATTTTTTATTGGGCTTGCTTGCTGTAATCGTTCATCGTGTGACTGCCTGCTTGTAAAAAAAAAAAAAAAAATTATGAAAAACAACCACAAACAAAAAAAAAGCAAAAAAAAAAAGCAAAAAAAAAATCAAAAACGTGCAGACAACGAAATTTGCAGCAATAAACACCACAAACAGCGGAAGAGTGTAACAAAACAAAGCGCAATAGATAGCCAAAATTGATGAAAATAACACACAAATATGTTTCACTGTAACAATGAACTGCACTGCAATTGCACAGCAAATACAATAAAAAATAATAACAACAATTAAGCATGTCTGCGGTTGCCATAAAAAAAAAAAAAAAAAATGTGCATAAACTATTTCTCTATACATAGCAGACGAAGATTGAAAGTTAAATAATGAACACAAAAATATATAAAACAAATATTTGCAATGCATTTAGTAAAGCTAAAATGAAAGACAAACAATTAAAGCAAAGAGACAGAAGAAGCGTTAATTGCTTTTAATATTATTAGCACATGATAGAAGTTATGAAAAAAGAAGAAGAAATATTATTATTTGCGTCACGTAATATGTTTACATTAGTTATAAGTCATGAAAGACGCCTGCCATATTATAAATGACAAGCTAGGTTGGTGTTAGCGAAGATGTAATTGGATGTTCACTAGACGGGGCGGACAAACAAAAAAAAATTACGCTTGTAGAAATTTTTATTGATTTATTATGAGAGGAATTTGAACTGAGTAATATGTAAAGTTTTGAAATAAAAATATATTTTCACTCCATCTGAATAAATAGTAAAAGAGCATGTCGTGTCTGGCAATCAGTAGCCGTTTTATGACTTCAAATCCGTCATATCAGCAATCTGATAAAACATACACCTAATTTGACAGTCACAGCAGGAGTATGAGTCTTGAGTAGAAAAAGTCATAAGCAATTGTAGCAACAGTGAAATTACTACAAGTACTCGCAAGATAGAAAAATAAAGCACGCAAAGAAATAATATGGAAAAAAATTGCTTGGCAGGCGTGCAGTCATGAAATTTGACGTTCCAGCAGCGTGTTGGCGTTTTTGGCACCCAACTGCTTCTCAATTTGTGCCCATAAAGTGTTGTTATTATGATGCAAAGTTTTTGTTGTTACACATGCACACGCACGCCTGTGTGTAGGTGGTTGATGCATGCTTATTTTGGTTTACAAATTTTTTTAGAATTTTTTGTTTTAATTTTCTAATGCAATTTTGTCTTAGTCCTCAAAGCTGGCAAAGCAGTAATGTCTGTTTAAGCAATTAATATATATGCAAAAATATATGTATGTATAGTGTATGCATCATTCCTTTGCTATGCGTAATTTTATATTTATAAATTTTGCATAATTTAATTTGTTTTGAATATTTTATAAGTCAAGGATAATCAATTTATGCATTCATAAGCTTACATGTTGGCAGCTATTTATGCTTGAATTGAGTTATTATTATTTTTGTGTGCATGCATGTAAAGACAATTGTTGTCGCATTGCGTCCGTTTGATATTTATAAAAAAATTATGTTGATAGATGATTTTTAAAGTTTTTTGTTAGTATCAAGACTATAATTCATATTTTTTTTGGGAGAAATTATTTTTGTTTTTTATTTTATAATTTTCAATTTATTGTTGAACGCTTTTATTAAATAGAAAAGGAAAATTTGAGGGACAACCGCCATGGCTTTGCTTATAGACCCTCTTTTTATTAGAAGGAAACATTTCGGGTTCGTTTCCTAAGTCTTTCGTGTGTGTTTTTGTTCTCTTAATAATTTTCAATTTATTGTTAAAAGTGTTTATTGAGTAAAAAAAGGAAAATTTTTACCACCACTGCTTTTCTTATAGACACATTTTTTATTAGAAGAAACTTTTCGGGTTCGTTTCCTAAGTCTTTTGTGTGATTTTTTTTTTTTTGGATTTAAACAAGGCGATATGTAATTACTTAAATTATGTATGTACTTTAGGGATTTACAAACAAAAATTTGTCGATACTAAATATTCCACAAGATTTCTTGTATGTGATTAAATTTCTTATGCGTGCTTCAAAATGGCTTTGAAACACGGAAAATTTTTAGTTTCTGTGCTGGATGTCGAGGAATACCTTATCTTTGTATATATTTTGTTTCTCCACGCTAATGTATTAACAAGTAATTAATTATTTTGCAAAAGATTTATTATAAATTATTTCAACATATCGCTTTCTTAATGAACCTATCGCTTTACTCATTTATTATAAACAATTAATATTCATAACAGCAAATTATCATTTGTCATGTTATTAAAAAATGGTTTGAAAAAAAAAAAAAAAAAAAATATTAAAATGCAATGTTGTGCAACCGCCAAGGGATCTATTGCGAAATTAAAAACGAAAGCTACGATGACACTACAAACGCCCTCTGCTATGAGGATGAGCGCTGGTTTTTTAATTCATTGTAAATCATCATTGAATAAGCGACAAAACCTGCCTTTATCTGGTTTTGAAAGCACTATCATTTTAACGCCATTACATAGAGTTTTTTGAGTTTTTTTTTGCTTTGAGAAAAGTTTGCGTGAAGGGACAAGGAAAGAACTCAGCAGTTAACTTGTACGAAAAAGAAATGAAAACATTTGGTAGTTTTTTAAAAAAAAATTCACACCTCGTACTTTTACTATGCAAAAAAAAATTTAGTTGACTTCAAATATTGATTTCTTATTAGCCACGTTTCAGCAAAACTGTTGTCTTTGATTATAATTTGGTTGCCATCGCAAGTTTCTGGTTGCTTTTTTGTATAAATAAATACCGATATAAATTTCTTTTCAACCAATTTGTTGCTGCGCTGACGGTTTGATAGCCGCAGTGCTTATTGTTATTGTGTCTATCATATATAATTCTTGTTAATGGCCTTCATCTGATGCAGATTAACCAGATTTTAAGTTCAATATTTGCAAAAAACTAGTTCAAAAAAAACCTTTTAAACACTTATTTTTTCATTTAATTTTAGTGTTGTTGCACTTTTGAATTCTAAACAATATTGTATTATCTAATTTAAAGTCTGAACTAAATTAATAATGCATATAAAGCTTATTTGAATAAAATTATTAATTGATGAAGAACTGAATAAGCAATGGGATTAAAAAAGCTTTTTAAGTTTGGATTATGAAATAAAAAAGATGAACTATTAAGATGAACTAGATTAAAAACGGGTTGGAATATATTTTGGGATGGACGTGAACCATTAAAGCGAAAATTATATTACTGTTATGTGTCTAAGCTTAAAATTATTATTTTTTAAATTACATTATGCGATCTATATCAACACACGCAAACTGTTGCCAATGTATCACCGAGTTCGTTGTTTCAGTCTTTTGATTAATAGATCAAAATATAATTATACGTATAAGAGCTGGAGTTTTTATTGCAAAAACGTTAATAAGCTACTTAGTAATAACATAAGACGCCCAAGAAAGATCAATACACGACCAATAACAGTATAAATAATAATATGAACAGCCACATGGAAGGACCGCATCTTCAAAAACATGCTATACGAATTTAATAAGCGCACCAAATTAACAATATATTCGTATACAAATATATATATTCACGTATATTTAAATAATTCGGTGCACATAACAGCTCAGTTGCACTGTGAGTGCTTATCTTTAAGTTTTAGCTATTAAATTTTCATGGCAATTCTAGCGCATTCAAAAATTTTTCGTTTAACACTTTGACTTTACCTTGGCTCAGGCGCTGATTAGTGTCAAAGTGATGCCAATGGGTGGAGGTCATTTGGTGGCAAATGCATAAAGCAATTTGGGTAGACACAAACGAAAATTCAGCCAAAAATTTAAGAGAAGGAAAAATACCTTAGTTGCTAATTAGAAAAAGTAATTTGGTAGACGAAGGTTATATAATTTTTGGAAAATAGTAAACGTTAAGAGTTTTAACTGCAAATAAGATTTTCTTGTGGATTTGATTTGATGGAGATAATACGTTTTTACCGAAGACCTTATGCTGCCCATTTTAGCTGCTGATAGCTGACTTAACAGTCGCTCAAACTAACCTAACTTAACCTAACATTATAAACATATAATTTCTTAACAAGCACGTGAGTGAGTTTATCTCAAATCGTCAGCTATAAAGATGATACAACTTGTTTTTCTATTGGAATTTTTTAAATACATATATTCTAGTATGTAATATAAATAAATACGCTGTCAATTGTGCATTCCATTCAACTGATAAGGTACGTCGATTATTTTAATATTAATAAAATTTAAAAATAAAAGGGGGAAATAGTTAGCTGCATAGCTGAAAGTTTGAAATCAATTATAGTACAGAAATTGAATATATATTTATTTTTGTTGGTGCCCCCCCCATAAATTCAGACAGAAACAATTCAGAAACACATTTACGGTCATGCATTAACCCACTCGTTGTCTACATTTTTATTTTTAAAACGATATTATGAATGATTTTTTGGTTAGGTTTGAATGGGTTGCGGTGCACTTAATTGGTAAATATTTAAAATTATAATCCATGAGCGGCCATACGTTAACCCATTAACGACCTTAATTTTCTTTGAACTCTGAAATCAAACTTTTTCACATCAAAATAGTTTTACATAGGCTTAAGTAGTTGATTTTAAGCGTTTTAACCCCTTACACGCCATACCTTAACCCATTGGTGACCTAAATTTTTATTTTTATAATTTCTAAATAATTTTTTTGCGGGTATGTTTAGCGTTATAACACAAGTAATTACGCATTAACCCTTTGGTGACCAACTTTTTTTCTTTAGAATTCAAAATCAAATTCTTTAAATAGCAGTTGGTATAAATATTTGTAAGGTTCTTTGGCAAGATAGCCTATCTTAACATTCAGAAAATACAAATTCAGAAAGTGAGATTCAGATCTAAAAATTCAGAATTTTCAAATTTTGCCCAAAATTAATTTCTTTTCTGCCGTCATATTACTTTCTGAATTTTTAAAACTGAATTTCACTTTCTGAGTTTTGACTTCTGAATTTTTGTTTTTTGAATTTATGGGGTAACCATTTTTGTTAGTGAAGCAAAAAGTGTTGGTTTTGCTTTTAGTTAACTGGCACTGCTAAAAGGAATCGCGAATGATTTTGCAGAGAACTTCTCTTTGATCACAAAAAATAATTCTGCAGAATGCAAAAGCTCTTAGAATTGTTTGATAAAGTTAAAAGGCTAAGCTAAACGCAAACTGAATCGATCAAAGAGCCACAACAAATTTTAAATTTTGAGTAAGTTTAGTTCAATGCTTCCCTGTCCTCGCCTTATTAATTAAAAATAAATAACAATGCACGAAAACAACAAATATTATTAAAAAAAGTGTGTTCAGGAAAGTATTAAGTTTACGTGGCTCAAAAATTTGTGTTGAACAGTGTTATTTATGTTTCTCGTAACTATATTGCATTTTGTAATAGATTCTTCATAATATTATATTTTTTACGTTTTTTCCTCATTTATTTGTTGTAATTCCCTTGCGTGCTGCATAACATTTTTCCAAATTTATTCTTCAAAACGAAAGGAACCAATACCAACTAAAACTGTTGACTTGCCATTTTCCTTATGTTTGAAACTAATAACTTTTTCGGCTTTTCGAGGGCTTGCCAGCAACTATGTATGTAGGCTTGCACAAGCGGGCGTGTCTAAAGTTCAACAATTGCAGCTATTTATTTCTCAAATTGTTTGCAAAAAGCTCTTAAAACAATTTTAACTCACAAATTAGCCAGGCATTTCTGTTGATTAAGAAAATATTTTTATTTTTGACTTTTTATGAGCTGCTAAGATTGGCGCTAATATGTTAGTGTTTTTCACACTACATTTTTGTTTTCAAGTTTAGTTTTTTTAATTTTACTTTTTTTTTGTTTTTTTAAGCATTCACAAAAATTTAAATTGATTCGTTGCGCGTGGTGTTTCGCAATTGATTCGACTCTGGGTAAACATTTGTTGCGGTTAACAGTGACACAGTTGCCCAGAATGGTGGCATTAATGCGATGATTTATGTGTTGTTATGTAAATATATTTTGTTGCATTGCCTTGCTATTTAAATACTTGAGTGCATATGCGCCTAAATTGATATTGGTGAAATCATATACCCGGATGTTGAAAACAAAATATAATTCAAAGTTTTACTAATTTCAAACAAAGTTTTATTTTCAGTCACACAATTTAGAGCATTCAAGCACTCTCAATATCTCACTGTAACTGTACATTTGTATTTGACAACAAGTTTTGCAAAGCGTGGCTTAATTTGAATTATGAATGGTTTTGCAGTCAAGGTTGTTGAAAATCAGATTTTAAAAGCAGATAAACTTTATAAATGATCATCAGATGCTTATCAACATAAACTTGTTCTTAAAGTTATTTGAATTATATTACCAACAAAGAAAAATTTATGACTTCAGCTTTGTTTGTAAAATTAAATTTGAACAATATTGGAAGAAGAAAAAAAAATCATAGTCAGGGACATTTTATATACATACATTTTAAAGATTTTATAGCTGTCATAATGAGAGCAACTGACAAAATAATAAAATTGGTCAAATGTCTCAATACAGCCTTATTGAATGTATGCTCGCTGAACTTAAGGTCATGAGAACTAAAGCTTATTTTATAGTTGGTTTATTTAGCCGAAAGTGTGGCAAATTTAAATCAATGTTTACGGTATAATAAATATTAGTGCCGATAAATATTTAATCAATCGTTACTTTGTGTTAAAAGCAATGTTTCATAGTTATGCTTTAACTGAGTTTTTTCTGAGCCTTCAATACACGAATTTTTATCGATTTCTTCGCTTTCTATTGTTTATTTCTAAACTATTTCTTTATAAATATTTTCTCACAAATATTTCAAGCTTCGTAGTTGTAACGACTTTGGTGTGTGTTACTGTACTTTGGTTCATTTAAGCAATTTTTTTTTGTAATATTATCGATATTAATCGATTATTTGCTAGCTTGGATTATTATGTGCTTTCATCGACATTCCTTCAATGATATTTCGTCCCCTTAGTATAACAATAGTATAAATATGTGCTCACAGGCTATTCTTTTTTTATTGAATTTTTGGAATCTCCATCGTCGATTTTGTTTGTGGTCAAAATTTTATCAAATTCTAGTTCCACAAAGTCGGTGGAAAACAACAGTATTTACAGACATAACGAGATTTCGGTGAGAGCTACTTTCGGCATAAAGTTTGAAATTCATTTTCTCAAAACATCAAAAAATTTTTAGGCTATTTTAATACTAACTGGACGATTTAATCTTTTGAATTTGTATAAATTTTTATGGGTTCGGAGGAAGTTCTTGCTCTCCGTTTAAACATACATATGTCATGAAAATTTTTGAAATTTTGACGACATCTTATATCCACATTTCCTAAAAAAAATGTCTTTTTGGATCCCAAGTGGGGTTGGACTAGTAACCCTCTTGGATCGGGCTCTGATCACAACATATTGGCTTCTTCTTTTATACAATTTCTATATTTTTATATAGCAAATAAAAAATAAAAAATCAGGAAAATTCTTTGTAACTTCCTTGGCATAAATCACATAATGGAAGGATCTCAGCCAATCTATACAATAATTTTATTTATTAGAAAACCTTATTCGAGTCACACAATACCTTTTATAAAGCAGCTTGTTGTGCGCTTTAAATCTTCAAATTGTGAGCTTGAAATTGAAAAGATGCTTCACTTCAAGATTTTTCTTGATTTCTAGTAATTGTTAAGAATGAAATAATAGACTTTGCACCAACAAAACTTAACCGGTATTCAAGCAAATAAAGCTAAGAGGTAAAGGCGCGCATGAATATTTAGTTGATAAAATTTATACAATTTACGGCAGCGCGCAAACTTGTTGCGTTGGGTGCGGGCTTCATGTTCGTATCATAGAACAAACATTGAAAATGCAAACACCGAGTTATAACTGCTAATACAGTGCGTTTCATAACCATAGCACGCTTGACAATTGACAAGAGCATAAGATACTAAGTAAAAGTTGTGTGGCGTTGAATTTTCAGATTGACTTTTTGATATAAAAAAAAAATAATTAAATTTAACGCAATTTTCGGAACACTAAAAATATATATTACGTAGCAGGATTTTATGCTTTGCAAAACTGCATATTCGGTTTTCTGATTTAAAATATTTTTTTAACACTCCGACCTTTTTATAGATATGCGCAAAATTAAAAAAAAAACAAATTATTGCGAATCTTAATGAAAAGTTTTACGAAATTTTAATTTAAATGATATTATATAAATCTTCAAAATTATTTATCTTGAGTGTGCTATAATTATGCGAATCACACCATCAACATTAAACAAACAACAAAAACGCAAGCATAGTAAAAACTTCGAATAGACAACACAGCACGAGTTCATTGTAATGCCGCCTTCAATATTAGCATCAGCTGATATAATAAATTTAATTAAACTTTAATTTCAATGCGCGCCATACTGACTCCAACACTTTAATATATGTAATTGAACATTATTGGATAAATATTGGTAGACGCGCTAAAAACAAGTTTCTTGCTTAAGTCTTTTGTCTGCTCTAACTAAAATACCAGTAAAGCTTACGGCACACACACACGCAATTGCCAACTAAATTAGCATAGCGAGTAGTAAATCAGTTGAGACAAAATTTTATTCTTGTACAAACAATGAAAATGCCAATCGGCTAAAATGCGGAAATTTTTTCAAAACGGCGCATTATTGTTTGTTAAACAAAAAAAAAGAGAAGAAAAAAAAAAAAATTTATAAAAATAAAAATACGTCAGTTGACGCATAAAAAAAAAGAAGGAACATAAACATTATTACGATTACTTGTTGTTTTAATTTGTGGCGTGAGACTGGTTTGCAGTTATATTTCTGATTGCGTTTACAAAAACAAAAAGCTAGTAAGAGTTTGCAAATGAATGCATAAATAAAAAGAAGTAAACAGCAAAATTTGTAAACAATGCTTTTCTTACAACGGTAAATTTTAGATTGCTGAGTGGAGTAATGAGTATTGCTTGGTGAGAGCTTTTTAATGCATTCTATTTTGCGAACTTATTTATTCAACAAACTTTCCGGCACGCTAAAATGTCATAACGTTTGAGAAATGCCAGCGGAAAGTTGAGCACTAAACAGTTAGGCGATTGTGAGGGCAGTGATGGGCGCTCTGTGAGTTGAAATTCATGCAAGTGGCATTCAATGAACCAAACTCAGTATTTACATATTAAATTGATTAGTTGTAAGGATTGAATTGAAGATGGCATAATTCGTTTGGGGGACATCAATTGAAATTTGCTTTCAACAACTCTTCCATTTGAACAGCGATTTCGTCTTTCTAACTTTGGAATAGTCGTGATGTGGTAATACTTTTTATCGTCCAAGAAATTCACAGAAATATTTCCTTCATATTCACCCCTTAAAATAGTATGTTCCGTAGATTTTGACGTATTTAAATATTATAAAAAACACATACGAAAAACCGTAACTAAGCTTTTAGGCAGCTCTTGTGTGGATCGCTGAAGTTTCAAGTGTTGCTGAAAAATTTGATTATGAGAAAAAGAATTCCAAAACAACCCACAGTGCATCGGTTAATAGTTTTCAAATAATACTCATAAAGAAACTTGCACTGCTCCTGAAAACTTCTGTTATGGAATGTTTCATTAGAATTTTAGTTCATTATTGTTGTCGTCCAGCAGCTTAGAGTTCTCTTGATATGAAGAAAAGTCTGGCCACCAACTCCTGAAAGTTATAACTCCACAAATCATAATTATTATTGTATTAAAAAAAAAAAATATTTACTCACATCCTTTGTTTGCTTGTATGTACATGAATCCATAAAAACGCTACAAGCATTCTTACAACAATTTGACATTTGCTTACCTGAAAAGAGAGAAGAAAAAAAACACTTTGGGAATTAACATCGAGTTAAAATTTTTTATATTTTTTTTCACTTAAATGCAAGCGCATTGATATTCAGCGAAGATTTAACAAAAATGTGACAACAAAGTACAAAAATGGAAAAAAGTCAATTAACTTTTTTGTTTTGAAAATGATTAGTGTTCAGCGTAAAAAGGAAAATGCCATAAAAAATAACAGAAATAACAGAGAAATACAACTGGTTTGACGACGACCATGCAGCGAAATACCAAAAGCTTGTTTGCATGATACAGACGTAATTGAAGGCAAACATGTGACTTACAAGAGACAAAAACAACAAAAGAAAAAAAATTGAAAATAATGAAAAAAGTTAAAAAATAAAAATTCAAAATAAATTTTTTTTAAATAAGAAATTAAATTTAAAAACACGTTTTTTTTTTGTAATCTTTACTTCAATTATTTGTTGTTTATTAGTATGTATTACAAGCTTCGAAACAGAACTAATAAGTTTTGCGTCAACAGCACCATTGAAGACAATTTTCGGCTGCTTAAATGAGTCATTTCAAATAAAGCTGTTGGTAGTGAGACGAGTGTTGATGCGCATGCGCATGGGTGAGGTTTGACAGTATCAAATTGGGAGAGCTCAGCTTATTTCTAATATTACTTCAAAAAATTATTTTTGTCACAAATCAATGGTTTCACTAAACATCGTTTTTAAAGTAAATGTCACAAAAGCATTGTGAAAAGGTGTTGGATTAATCTCATATAACCCTTAGCCAATTTCATTCGCTTAGCTCAAATACTTCTAGAGATATGGACTATGAAAACTTCCAGTTGTATGGGAGGTGCTACGCCCCCTTTTTCGTTATCCCCATTTTTTTGTAGGTGGTAGGGATTAATCTCATGTAGCCCGTTATGAAATTTCAGTGGTCTAGCCTAAATACTTCCAGAGATACGGACTATGGAAAAGTTCAGTTGCGTGGGAGGTGCCACGCCTCTTATATTAATATATGCAAATCATCCAGTGCGTGTTTCAAATTTGGTTACGATCGGCTTATTCGTTTAGGTGCCAAGTCGGTCAATTCCTAAATAACTTGAATTTTATATATATATGTATGTATATATAGATGTAGGTTGTGTCACGCCTATTTTTCATAATTTTGCAATAAATATGGTGGCCTTGGCAATTCAGCCCATTACGTCGAAATAAAATTTACTCTGTATGCAATTAGAATCATATAGAAAAGGCTTATCAATGGAACATTCTATTAACTTACTGATGCCAATAATTTAAAACAGTAGTCTATATCTATTTCGATCTTTTGTTTTTTGTATTTACCTTTGTTTCGAATCGCAACAAAGTATAAAAACGAAAAAAATTAAAAGCAAAGAAACCAATAAAAAATAAACAGAAGCTAGTCAAAAGGTTTAAATAATGAGCGCAATCTGCAGCGCGAACATTTCAAAGAGAAACATTGAAAAAGATGTAAGACAACGAAGATGCAGCAAAACAAAGAAAAAAAAAACGTTTCTTAGACTTGCCACAAATATGGACACAAAGCAGGAGAAGAAACGGCAAAACAGAAAATCGCGAAAAATGCCGTCAAACAAAAGTCAATACCGCATTGCTGATTTTCATGTGTCAAAGTAAAAATTGCGAAGAAGAAGGTGAAACGAATATGGAGACGAACAGAGGCTAAGCGCGGCGCAATATACAAAGCAAAAAATGCGTACATGCGAGTATATACATACAGACGTCGTCATGTAGCGCGTTTTTGTGTCGTGTTGCACAATACTCGTATAGACGCGAACGCTCGAGTGGTAGATAAATAGGCAACAGCAAGCGGCAGCACCATTTCGAACGTCAATACAGCAAAACTGACAAATGTGCATTAGACTGGGTCGACAAAAAATTGTTTAATTGCATTGATATTAGTTTTTAGAATGGTGAAAGTATGCTGTCAATATTTCAGAGCTTAATTATAATTTTAAAAGGTCTCTGTCAAATTTTTAAGGATTGCTCTCATTCTTATTACAAAATTTAAAACTGGAAAATTTTATTTCAGGCATTCCAATGATAGGTGATTTGGCTTTCAAATTTTGTATTGTGCGCAAGGGAATTGAAGTAAATGCTGAAAACGAATACAGACTCAGAATTTAATAATCCTAAAAAACGACAGAGCTTAAATATTTTAGGCGGATATTTCAATTCGTATAATTTGAGCTATAATATTGATAAAGTATACATACATACATACATACATATATCCAAGATGCTCTAAAATACAAAATAATTAAATTGGGAAAATTTCATAGTAAAAATATTTTGAAAATGTTTTGATACTTTAGATCTGAAAATTCCACTACGAATTGTTATTCTATTTGGCAAATATCAATTTTCGTGTTTTGGAAAATAAGAAAAATTTTATTTGAAATCGATAACCATATTTTATTTACTATACTTATCCCTATAAAATTTGGTTAAAAACGACTAATCAACGTTTGTTTTAGATAGAGGTGATACATTTAATTTTTAATTAAGTTTAAATATACAAAAAATTACTTTTTGAATATTTGGAAAAAAAATTTGAAATATTAATACACCGTTGTCAAAAATAATTTAAAAATTATTCAATTAATAAAAAATTATTAAGAAACCCAAAAACAATAATAATTTTTCGCTGCAGAAAAAAATTATTAATAGGTCTATAGCTCGTACCGAACCAGGATATTATCAAAAGAAATAAAAAAAAAATCATCTTGATTATTTTTGTTTTTTTAATAATCGTTGTTTTTTTTTCATTATTTGTAATTAATTTGAAAGTAATCATTGTAATATTTCTACAATTTTGATATCTTATATTTGATATGTATTCAAGATTAGTGTACAACTAAGAACTTAAAGGCTTTTATATAAATTTTTAATCAATATAGTAGCTTTCGAGAATAATAAACCAAACCGGTAACTATTACTATTAGTAATCATTACTTCAAAAGTTTGCCTATACTGTATGTATTTAAGTTTTTAAATGAAATTAGTCTAAAAATCTCTAAAAGAGCAAGTAGAGACTTCTAAAATGTACTTCAAGCTCTGAAACTTTGTTGACCATTTTCTAAACTAGATTGAAATTTTAGTTTTTCTGTTACAAATTTTTGCATTTAAAGGTGATTTCTCGATTTTTTCTGCTTTTTTTCAAGAATAGTATTAATATAATTAACAAAAAAAAGTTGTATCAGTCCAATGTTCACACAAATATATATTTTTTTTCGTCTATGTTTGCACGACAAAATTTGCGATTATACACCGCTATAGTAAAGCAAAATATATATATATGTGTTATAGGTTAATGTATGTAATATATGTATGGTAGCATATTTGTAAGTATGTACATTTATTAATTGGGAAATATTTACTCGTGCATACCGACATATTTAACTTTTGTGCAAATGAATGTGGAAGTGTTAAGTAAATGAATTAAATATTATGGCAGAAGAGAAAACGAATGTGTTACGATAGTACGAATAAATACAAAAAAAAAAAAATATTAACTAATAATTGATAAATTGGTTTAAATTATTTATAAAGGTATTTGGTTTAAAGTGGTGGTTAATGTGAATTGAATAAAGGTTTGGATTGGGTGACATATTCAAAAGGTGGAAGATGATATGAATGATGAGAAAGAGACCATAAAAAACAAAAGAAGAAAGTAAGGCAAGATAAGTAATACCAAAGAAACTTATTTGAAATATTTTCAACGCGTTTACCTTCTGTACAAAATGTATTTGCATAAGTTTGGGTTTTAAACGAAACAAAATCAAAATCCAATATTTCTGTTTGAAGTAAAATATTTGAAAGGTTTATTGAAATTTAATTTTAAGCAATAGAGTTAGTGTGGGCGAGTTAGCAGCTGACTTTCTATAGCTAAAACTATTAAGCCGATCCCACTTAAAAATTGAACAAAAAGTTTGTCATATAAGGAGGCAAGTTTTAAATTAATTTTAGCTGAACTTTCATCATATCTAAAACATAAGCTTATTCCTTTTTTTTTAAGACAACATTATGGTCCTCGATTTTCTTATTTTGCACGGTATTAAACTGTTACGTCACTCACAAAGTTTTAAAAAGAAAAAATTAGTAACATGATATTGTTAATTTTTGAATATTTTCAACCAGCAGACTTATGTAGCTAATCATTTAAACATTTCTACTGCGTTGATAATTAATCTTCAACTTATTTGTATATAGAAAATATTAAAACTCTCTGCTGTGAAGGCGCCAAAAAGTACTAATTGAAACAATAAAATTAATTAAAATACAAGAAATCTCGTTTTGATATAACTAAACAACAATAATTAAAGCTTGAATGGTAACATTAAATTTAATTGTGCATAAAGAATGTATATTTATAAAGATTTCTTAAAAAATGTGCTAAATTAAAAAAAATATGCTAATTTTGCGCCAAGACTATACGTCACAATGAATGATTTAACAAACTTGAAAGTGAAAATATGTAAATCTAGCTTGACACGAAAAAAATAAGGCAGATACCTAATAATTAAACAGGTTTGTTGCTTAAGTCTTTTGTTGCTATGGTAGCGTAAAGAAGTGTGTGGTATAGATATGCATAAATGTATGTATATATATAGTAAAAGCACAGAATTTGTATCTTTTCAACGTTTATATAATAACATTTGAGTTTGAATATTTTTCACAACAAAATGTACTGCAAAATTCAAATAAATTCAAGTTCCTAAAAAAGGTTTCTAAAACTAAAAAAAAAGTTACGGTTTTATATCACATACATAGAATTTGAATTTGTGTATAGAGGAGTAACCAGATTTTAAAGGTTTTGGAAATCGTTAGAATTTTAAACATCATCATATTATTTACACTCATTTCGTCTAATTGTGAAATCGCAAGCAAACAAATTTTCAAACCAATTTTTTTTTTTTTGTCTACAAAATCGCTTATCAAATCCGTTTCTATTATAATTAAATTTTGTTTACAATACTGTGCAATAATTTATTTTCACAAACTTATCAATAAACAGCCAACCAGCAGCTTACATCATCAACAGACACACCTCAGCTAAATTTAAAATGCAGAAACAACAAATAAAAAAACAAAGCTTATAAAATTGTTGCTGTCCGCTACTTAAGTAGGCATTTGTCATAAATTAAATATCAAAAAACAAAAAAAAAAAAAAAAAACAAAAACAATAATTAACAAATACCGGCGCATAGCACGCACTCACATGCAAATTGAATAAACAAATTGTTGTAACACGTCTACAACAACAATTCTTAAACAGTTCGCTAAATAATGCGCTTAGGCAATCGGCTAATACGAGTACGACGCACAAATATCGCGGTCAAATGCGTTCCATATTTTAGCACAAAACAACAATAAATGATTTGCATGCGCTTTTGGCCACGACCTTGCTTCGATAGGCGAACGTGCTGATGGTCATGCCAGAGTGTTTCTATATTTTGTTGTTGTTGTTTTTTCTTCTCTTAAACCAAAACTTTCTACTTTAATTAGAAGAGAAGTTGGTTTAAAATATTCAAGGTTGTATTAAACATTAACATAATTACGATTGCCATTAATAACATAGTATTACATAATTATTATTAATTGGTTTGTTCATTTTCACTTTCTTGCGTTCAAAAAAAAAAAAAAAAAAAAAAAATTGGATATGGGCGTACGTGTTTTACATACAGAGGTCTTTTGTTATCGTTAAAATACCGCTGTTGTACGGAAATGAGGACGTCCACACAATTTGGTGTATCACAATAAGGTCATAAGTCGACTTTAACAAATTTGAATCTTTTTATAGCTAGGTATGTGCAAAATTATAGCAACGTGAATAGCAAATGCATAATTTCAGAACTTTAGATAAACGTTTTTGAATTTTTTGTATACGAATTTATTTCATTTTCCTGAATATTTTATAGTTTGACATAAGCTGCACTAATTAAGGAACGTGCCCGTAAAATGTTTTTTTTTGTTTTAAAGATAGAATTACTCCAAAAGAATTTTCTTATCAGAGCCTCTACAATAGGCAGAAGTACATTTTCACACTCTCTAGTTAGCTTGCATTCAACAATTAACCCTTTCAATACCAACGGGACTTATTTGTTCTTGCTGATTTCAATGAAATATAGAATTTTTTGATTATTTATCGAAATGGATCACAGTCACAGTTTATGAATATTTTCTGAAATCATATCTGTGCCAATATGCGAAAAACAACCAAAGTCATCTTCGTAAGATTTTGAAAAAAAAATTTTTTTTCTTTCAACTTATTTCTTATTTCCGTAAACAGAAAATATGGGTGTGACCATTATGACGTCAAATCGACTCTACCACTCGAGACGATGCCTTGAATTGAGCTACAGAAATGGGCTTGCTATAAATTAATTTTTAAATAAATGATTCGAATTCCCATTTTAAGGTAAGAATCATACCCAAATACCCTACCTCAGGTAGTGGTTCCAAAAAAAATTCAAAACGATTTATTTCGTCAAACTAAAAATGCTTACACTTTTTTTAACCCAGCTTTAGAAATTAAAGAACTATTTTCCCCGTCTTTTCAAAATCGCCAAATGTTGGTAGACCGATAAAAGCAAACATCTTAGTTCTTAAGAAAGTAGGCAGCTAAACGGACAAGGCTGAAATGACCTGATCATATCCGTACTTCATGTAGCACCGCATGACCTCTCGAGCTCATAAATTAAAATATACTTAATACCCTATTTGGTATTCATGGGAGCAACAAAAACAAATTAATGAAATAAAAAAAAAAAAACACAACAATTTGAAATGAATTATATTAACCAATCATCCCACACATTTTGGTAATTAAGAAAAGTGAAAGTAAATGAGAAGCGCAGCGTCTGACTAAGTTCACGTCGATCTGATAATATATTTTTATTTATTTATTATTTACTTACTTTATACGCATTTTAGGCTTTCGCACATGCACAATAATGAGTGATAAATAGAGAATTGATGATGTAAATACTTATACCTGCTAACATGTAACTTTTTTCGAAAGCTTAAAATCAGCTGATCTCAAAAAAGTAAATATTTGTTGAATAATTTGCAAAAACTCAATACGCAATCATTCATGTTTGCATTTTTTCTCAAGTAAGTAAATAGTGTAAGCAGATGCGGCCAATATAGGGCGAGTTACATGTACCGTTATGTAAATAATACATACATACATACATATATACATACATACTATAGTCAGAGTCAGCATGTGAAAGCTGAGTAGTAAAAGCATCATCGCTTCATTGGTATGCGACAATGACACAACATCAGGATGGCCTCTTTTTTAGTACAACTTTTATATGGACACACATGCATACCTATACATATACATACATACACCTACATATACATATGCATTGCTTGACCTGTTTTACTTTCAAGTTTTTCCATTAAAATCGATTACGTTACACGATAAAGATGTTTCACTTGAGATAAATATCGGTTGAATGTTTATTTTTGTATTGACAATGATGTTCCTATTTTATTTTTATTGAGTAACATGGCGCTCTTCACCATTGACCATCATCATTACAAACACACAGACAGAGCAGAGCAGAGCAGATCGGACAGAGCTTGAGCATCTCTTATGTGAGGCTGCAGCAAAATGGCACTTTCTGTTGAGATTTCTCATCTTTTTCACATTTTCACCATGAAGCATTGCTGTTAAACCAACAACAATCAACATGAAAACCAGTTGGTCAGCTGTTAAGCAAGTTGGTGTGATGCGTCGTCGTCAGTTGGTGCTTTGTTGATTGCAACAACAACAATTAATACTTTCGTTTTCATTACAAATCTAAAGCAAGCGCTGTGGTGACTGAATTGTGCGGTTAGAGGAGTGGTGCTCATAGTGTTGGTGTTGTTGTTTGGTAGTATTGGTGTGCTTTATTATAACTGATGCTGAATGTGAATCGTGCGCTTGAAAAAGATTTCACTTTCATTTTAGTGTGTAATTTATGTAGAGTAATTTTTGTTGTAGTGAATTTCTTATCTTCTTTTAACTTTACGCACCAAGTTTGCATATTCGATGAGGCAAAGTGTTGATTTTGAATTTTTTTTTTTGTGCTTGTGTAGGTATTTCGCTTTTGTGATACCGGTTGCTGTTTTTTGTTAAATAAAATATTAAAATATTTTTAGCGGAATCTAATAATGTGTCTTTAGTTTCAAATTCAAAATTTTAGTATCCGGGTTTTATGAACTAGTTAGCAGAAAAGTAGTATTATATGTATGTATGATTGCATAAGTCCTAATGAAATGTGGTCAGTAATGTCATTTAGTGTGCAGATACAAATAAATATCTTCCACATATAAACGGAACCTTTTGCCGACAGTGTCGAAATTGAAACCGAGATTGAAAAGTGATGCCGACCGCCAAAACCGGATTTCCTTAAAATCGAACTTCACAGGGTATGGCAGGGTATTTTTTCTAGTTTTTGATGTGTGACACAAATTGTTTAAAAAATATTGCTGAGAAACAACTTTTTTTTTTTGAGAATTTGGTTGGTATTTAAAAAAATATCCACATTAATGTGAACCGATGAATATCAATGAAACAATCAAAAAAACCCATTTCAATCGTAATTGATGGCATATAAAAATGGCAATTTACTATACAACAAGATGACACATTAATCGTTAAAACCCGATAGCAGCGACTGTATCGATAATTACTGTTATATATTAAGAAAATATTAAAAATACAAAGAATATAAGTGAGAACTTAGTGCAAAAAGACATAACAAAATAATCGATAGAAATTAGAACTAGCTAAAATCGATTACATTCACAATTATAAGAAAATTGCTAACATAATAATGCAAAATAACATTTACAAAATATTCGATTAAATCAGTCATATCGATAATTACAGCCTTACATACAATAAAACGCTATGAAAAACAAAAAAAGCGATATTATATTATAACCGACAAAAAATTTAAGTCTACAAATCGATTAATACTATAAAATCGATTGTATCGAAATATTGATCAAATACTATGCGATGGTTGCATGACAAGACAAATTTAAAAATCTTTTTTGTTCATTATTTTGTAGCCAAGTTACAAAAATATATATTTTTAAATAGATGGCAGCTCTTTTTATAAAAATTATTACTTCAATTCAGCTACAAGCTAAAAACTTGCATACGAGAGTTCAAATTTAAAATTTGTTTAACTATACAGCATATATAAATATTCGAAAAAGGTGGCAACCTTTTTTTTTGTACTTCATCTAAACACAAAAAAATCACTGAAATGTTAGACCCGTTATTTTTTTTTAATACCTAATACCAGTCAATGAAAAATTATTTTATTTTGAAAAGGTGGCAACACTGTTAAAAAATTAAATTGGCTTATAAGCTTTTTAAGCAACTCACAAAATGCGCAACCAGAATAAAAAAGTTTTCACTTCAAAAACATGCGCACCTTCAATTTTTTTATCATCTCTTGCTGTCGAATTTTGTTTACTTTATTAACAAATTAATGGCCATCTAGAAGCAAAAACAAAACTGTAGCAATAAATCAACGCCATTAAACGTAATTAGTAGCAATTCAGTCATATTATTATTGAAATATTGTTATTTATTTAACACTTGTTTTTGGAAGCTTCCACTTAAATAACGAGCAAAATTCAAGTGCAGTCATGATTTTTACTACCCTCACATTTTTGTTGTATTTTTTGCTTAAACGAATTTCAATAAATCAAATTATTTAAGGTGGCTATATTTAAAACGCAAAGCAACGAACTTGAAAATTTATTTTGGAAAATAAGCGAAACTTGATGAGTGCGCCACCACGTGATAGAGAATACGATTTTATGAATGATGACAGCAGTAATTTTTAAGTATTTCCTTGATATTAAGTTACAGAAAACGGACATCTGCTTTTGAGCTTTTAAAAGTCGTTTAAGTGGGCACTAAATACAACAACAACAACAACAGTGATGTCAATAAAGACATACAATTGCTTCAAGTTACAAATATTATTTACGTGAACATTAGCACAGCACAGCACAGCACACTTGTGTATGCCTTTAGCTATGCTGCAGTGTGCAGCGATGTCAGTCAAAGTGGCACATGGCCTTCCAGTTCGCATCGTCGGACAACAACGATGGCCGCTTGTAACAAAATGACGCGCCGTAAAGCATTTAAAATTTCTACTTGATTGCAAAAAATCAATGAATAAAATCACGTAAATAATATATGCATAATATATATATATATATATATGTATGTAAAAGAAATATATGCGTGTGTGTATGTGTGACGCTTTATTAGGGTGTTCAATTTTTAGTAAAAATGTCCTGTTAGTCGGTTCGCTTTAGTTGCACTCTTGGACTGCTGCTACGTGACCTGTCAACGTTTCTTGAGTACCTACAAAAAATCTTGCTGTGCTAGAAAACACGCCAACAAACAATTGTAGGTTCTTAAATTACAATTCTAAGAATGTGCATGCCAGCACCAATTGTGTTTTTATGCAAAATCGGGCAAAAAAAAAAATTTCGCCTAAAAGTCAAGCACTCTAATATGAAACTTTATTAGCACATACATATGTAAGAATTTTCAGTAGCACATCAGCAATAATACAGCAAATAATTAATGCTAAACGCTGCGAGATGTGCATGGCATACTTTAAAGCTTACAAGTTTGTCGCTTAAGTCTTTTGTTTCACCGACTAACGTCTGACAGCTCAAATAAAAGCGAAGGCGGTAAACAAAAAGGTGCATCTGCTAATGTCAATGGTTTACTAAATCACAGCAAATAGCTATACAGTGGTTTAATACCATTTTAAGAAGTACATATTTACTTTATTTACAACAACAAATTATTAAACAAAGTACATTCAAGTCATAAGCAACAGAACGCAATAAGTTGTTCATTGAATATTTTCAAAAATTTGTTGTTGTTTATAGCATACCATGTATCACATAATATTAATAAATAAATGATTTACTGAATGGCGATATGGAGTGTGCATGAAATGACCTTGAAATGCGCACAAAGTCAGCGTACATCGGCTGCCTTCAAAGTCATTTTGTTGTATATTTTCTGAATTAATTTTGACATTTATTTTTGAAATAAATTTTAGTATTAAAACGACATGTTGTTTTGTATCATCACCTTGTTTTTGTGGCAATGCCAAATTAATAAATTGTGCGCTGCCCAAATATTGGAATGCGGTAAAATATTTTGACAGAAATAAAAAATTTAAAAATCTTAGTGACTAATGACGAAATATTAATCACAATCTTTGTATTGATATTTCGAATTGTTATTTTGTTTGTAGTATTCCGGTCTGACTAAGCTATTCTCGCGAATGGATTTTGATCGTTTTACCACGAAATTTGTATTTTCAAATGAAAGAATTCTCATTTGTCAACACATAAAAGTTCACTACAAAATTTTAATTTTTAAAAATTATTCGACAAGTTCTCAAGAATTAAACTTTTTTAATGCTTGAATTTAGGAGACCAAAGATATGGAATTATTTTTTTCTAGTATGGTTGGGTAATGTTATGACCACACTCGGAGACACTTACGTCCATCCAATCAAATAAAACCTACTTAATTCTCTTTAAATAATTAACGCTCCCAAATGAAGTAGAAAGCAGTGACTACCGAAAAAGCATGCTCCCAGAGATCTGAGACGCCTTGCCTGCTGTCTTGGACATCGACAAAGAGAGTAATGAATAGGTTCCCCTTCCTCTTCATTCTAACAGCAATTGCGTTAAGTATAAAGCAGCCTGAACTTCAACGACGATATGTAAATCGGTCTTACTATATCCTCGTGAGGTAATCCAGTTTACCTTTCTATGGTATGCATACACTGCGTCAGTTAAAGAATCTATATGACTTTTTCAAAAATCTTTATAGTATATCGACAGCCACACTGCAAAACCCCGTAAGTCACTATTTTTCCAAAAATAAGGTTCTGATCTCTCCTTGAGATTCCTTCTCTATGGCAACATAAATTTCTTCAAGCGTGAGATCTAGATATCGTCGAACTTACGATTTCAGGTAAGGCGAGCTTTTAATTTTTCCCCAAAAACTTTTTCAAAATCCCAAACTGCGCTCACTCACGCCTTTATTCAACAACTATAAATTGCCAACAAACATACAATTCATATACATAACAAAACTTTTCAAACAAACTCTAACATGCATAGTTTTTACTATTTCACAATTGGATGCACCTACATATTTAAAATACCTCCAATAATACACTTATTAATTGGATAATACACATAATAATGTTGCTCATTGCATAACAAATGAAGACTTCATAATTGCAATAACGATTTTTATGCGACTAAGACGTGTATGTAATACAAGAAATGAATACAAAATTCGAATAAAAGAAAAAAAAAGAAGTGGTAATAAAAAAAAAACAAAAAAACAAAAAAAAAATGTAAAAACACTAATCAATTTAAATAGTTTATAATACTAATTAACATTTTAAGCACATTAAAAGCAAACACTTTTTAATTTTTATTAAAGAAAAAATGTAAACGAAATGAAATCCAATGTGAAATAAACAAAAAACAAAAAAAAAATTAACTCGTAATGCGGATGAGATTTGATGTATTTCAACAAACATTTTTATGTGTGCCATAGTAGTTTATATTAAAATCAATTTAAAGCGGTTTAAATGTAAGAGCAGTTGCGCCACAGTATCTGAAGACCATCTTTTTAGTTATAACATAAGCGGTTTAGAGGCAGAAAACTGGTGAGATGAAGTTGGCAGTTAACCGTTTTTATCGCTGCCAATTAAATGCAAACTAACCTATAAAACATGTGGACAACAGGTTTGGTAGTGGAATGCTATATTAAAAAAATAAATTGAATTTTACTGAAATCAAATAACTTAAAACACATTAACTCGCCTATGTTTTATGTTGTTGTTTTTTTTTTTTTTCAAACTTGAACTTGAGCTTGAGTGTTTTTTAGAACACAAATAGTGAGTTAAAATGATTGATTAACTCCAATTATGACAAAGTAATTAATAACTAAGACTTAACTGCTATGCTAATAGAGGTGTTCTTCTTTGAAGACGATAAAGAAGCATGAACAATAAACTTCTGTAGCAGAACAATTAACTAAATGCAGAAGTCATGGAAGTTTGTTGACCCTATCAACCTCACTTCATTTTACTTCCGTCGTACAGTCGAATATTGCCGAATATGTGAATGGTTTGCACAATATTTATTTTAAATGGACTAATGTCTTTGCACTCATTAGAATTAATAATCATACAGAAGCATTATTTATCACTAAAAATATACGAGCTTTTTTTAAATATGTAAAGCTGCCTAATCTGGGAGTAAGTACATTTTACACAAACAACTGTTTAGTCGTAACCTTGAAAACCGTAAAGAAAGCTTTAAATTTTTTTCGAGGTTAAGGTCGAACCTAAGATTGTTATTTAATTTCGATAACGGACTTGTATTCAAAATTTAACTCCCTTCAATAGTTTCTGAACTACGGCTACAGTTTGAAATCTCCATCTCACCGAAAAGTTCATCAAAAATCGAGCGCGAAATCACCCTTGTTAGAACGTTCAGCGCGCCATCCAGTGTTACTTTTTGTTTTCTACAAATTATATTGTGACTGAGCCCGCCACTATGTGCTAACTTTCAAGCGTCTTCATCTCCCGGAAGTTTGTTAAAAATCGTTCGCTATATAGTGCATCTCTAATGAGCTTTCTCAACAGCTCGTTCCGTGCACCATCTACCGGAAGTTTTCTAAGCAAAGATCGGCAACTGTCAAGGGCTTCTGCACTACTTGACAGTTCTCAATTTAGCTCAGCGGTAGGTTATTCAAAAATCTGTAGTGACTCAAAAACCTGTTTGATTTTCTAGAATTTAAATAATCGCAATCACTACGCCATCTAGGGGAAATTTTTTGTGTAGAGCGTATTGCATTTTCTTTAATTGTTGGTACAAAATTAGTTGTAATTTTCAATATATTTTCCTTGTAATAAAATCTTTTTTTTTTTTAAGTATTTATTTAATTTTTTTAAATTTTTAATTAAACAAAAAACGAAAAGCTGTCTCTAAAATTTTGCTTTTCTATTCATTTAAACGCTTTTAATAATGAAAAAAAAAAAAAAAATATTAAAAAAATAAAACATTATAAATTTTTAATATACTATTATTAGTGACCTTGAGCTCAATCAAAGTCATGATACTTGAAATTGTACAGTCCATAAAATCCAAAAATTGTTAGTGTAAAAATTTTTTTTTTTAAGTTGTAGAGTTCGAAACCCTTTTTTTTATGAATTTCCGAAAATAAGATTTCATTAGTTTGTTTTGCTTTCACTCACCATAAGAATACGCCGATACGTAAGCGTTGTTGTGCCATTTTCAATTCTGCACGGTTTGTATCTTTTTGATGAATGATATCCTTCTTCACAAGATCGTTCAAACAATTATAGATTTTTGCCAAAAGGTACCGCTGTATTTGCAAGCGCTTAGTTCACTTATATTTATATTAAAACTGTTAAGTAAATTAAAGTAATTTTTATTTTAAAATAATTTATTATAAATTATTTTTTATTTTTTATATTTTATGTTAAAAAAAAAACGCTTAAATATTTGGCACTTCATGAATTTTTCAGCTCAATTAAAATTATTGCACACTTTTAAAAAATTGTGTTGTTTAACTTGAAATTGAAAATTGAATTTCCTAAAACGCGATTAACGTCGTCGTTTGTGAGCACGTTTAACGTCTTGCCGAAAAGATTATAACCGATAATAAAAAATTTGTACGTATTCCGTTCGCCAATAAGCATTACGCAGGCAGTGACATAATCGAGCAGTTAAAAACTGTAGATTTAATTGCATGAAAGTTAACACACATACACACAGGCACGCGACAATTTAACACACACACACACACACAAGTGAGCTTGCGAGTTGGTATTAAATTTTTTGCTAAAAACGTTACACAGGACGAATGCCGCAACAGGATATTCGTCAGCTAAATGACACACGAACACTTCGAATAGTGAGAAAAACTCAACTCAACTGCCGTCAATCAATTGGCAAAAGCTCAAAATCCGAAAATATTGCGCATGCGTGCGTACGCGAGCAAACGCTGACTATTTCTGTGCGATCGTAGCAAACTCAACACGTTCGAGACCGAAAGTTTTGCGCTGCTGTGGTAAACGATTACCAGTTTGGATATGAGTTTTGTGCATGCAAACCAGCTAACAACGAGACGACTCACGTTTTTTTTTTTTGACATGTAAATGTATTTGTGTGTGTGTGTGTGTGTGTAAGTTATATATGTATATTTAAAAAGCTTCCAGCGTGCAGTGTTGCTTCTTTTTACAACTTTATTATTTCTCTGCACTTTACGCTCGTTTTAATTTGGAAATTTACAAAAAAGAAGTGTTTTATAAAGCGTTAAGCACGAAGTTCGACTTCCAACTGCATTAAATATTTACATGCTGAGTGCCACTCAATTTAATCACTCAAATAAATTCCCATAAGCTTACCAAATATTCCAATACAATGTTGCTCATACCTATTGGAAGTGCAAGTGTTTTGGAATGTCGCTTATTTGTTGTTGTAATTGTTTGTGTGCATGTGTGTTTGTAGTGTTAAACAATGCGGTAAGTATTATTTGAGTATCCAAAAAAAAAAAAGTTGTCACTGTTTTCACTTGAAACTCAGAAACATTTCTGAAAGCAAGCGTTGAGCGCGCTTTGACTTAAAAAGTCTAGCGGTAAGTTTGCTTCAACGTTCTGGGATAGCAGCGCATTGAGCGTGTTGTTTGTGTTATATTAAGCGATAACACAAATTACATACATATATTTTACTTATGCATTGTACTTATTATTTACATATTACTTGCACCAGTCAAGGGGTCACCGTGCTACGACTCCATGTAAAAGATGCACAAATCACTGTTCCGTGTTATTGTTTGCTTCTTCACTTTCAGCAATGTGTTTATTAAAGCTGAGAACACCTTTAATAATTTTCAAATATTTCTACAATTGAAACTGGCTTACTTTTAATACTAAACCAAATTTGTTTAAGATATATAAATGCGTAGGGAAATGTTAATTTGAAAAGCTTTATAAACCAATTTTATTTTGCATGAGTAAGTATGGCGTAAGCGTTAACGAAATATTGATATCATTCCAAAATCAAATAAATAAAATACAACTTTTTTGTTTTCATAGATTGGAATTGTTTGCATTTCAAGGAAAGTATTTAAGGCAATTTTTAAAAACGGAACTTCCTGTTGTACAAAATGTGTGTTTATCTTTTATATATGAAGAGTGGTATTTTCCAGGCAGATCAAACTAAAATTGACATGGAAATGGATACTTTTGTAAATTTAAAAAAACCGGGTTACCACCACATGAATTTTAAAAATTTCCTTTTTAATATAACAAAAAGAAAGAAATTTTTTTCAGCTCCATTCAGCGCCATATAAGCCACTAGGTCTTTCATATAGAGCTTGGGTTATTTGGTCCCAAAAAATACGGTCGCATGGTGTAATATGCAAAATGGATACTTAGAAGTGTGTTTAGGAAAATTTGCTTTTATCGCTTATTCTAAAAACTTCCCCTTTTCACTAAATGTCACACGTTCATTTAAAATTGATCGATTTTAAATGAGCTTACATATTTACATATTTCCATATTTTGGTCGTTTTCTGTAAAGTTTTATTTAACAACATTGTAGTTATAGCAAATAGATATAGAAAATGGTTAAAGAAAACATATCAAACATTAACCTCGAATAGGGTAAAAATATGTATTTGTTTTGCTTTGTTTATTTGCTAGAAAAATTTTGCAAACTAAAACTTTAAAAATGGTTACCCGGCAGACTTAAATAGTTGGTAACACTAAAGGAAATTTTTTATTGAAATCAGCTGTTTGGCTAGCCATATTGCCATATGTTATTTGTATTTTTTAGTATATAAAAGGTGGCAAGCCTATACAACATCATAAGTGGCAACACATCAGTAAGAGCGCTTAGATTGTAGCGTGATGGCATACAAAAAATTCAAAAAAAAAACAAAAAAAAATGTTTCAACTTGCTTTCAAGGTTAAAAGCGAAAATGTCTTAATTAAAACATAGGATATACTTTATTACGATAACTTAATCGAATACGCATTTAGCGACCAATCTACTTAAGAGTTAGCAAAATCAATTCAATAATCGAAACACTTAAGTAATTTTAGTCAAGCAAGCTTGCGATTAATATCACAAATTGATTATGAATGAATGTCCAAAGTTAAATAATGATGGGTCTTAAATATTTACGAAATCACAAAAGCTATTTACCCATTAATAATATATAATTTTAATTTTTTGTTAATCACTTTTATTTTTTGTTAACAAAAATGAATAAATACACAAATTCCAAAGTGCAGCCAACACATAAATATGTACATATATACACGTTTACAGTCATGGGTAACATTGTAGGGCAGTGTGATTACACCATAGCTTGACACTCAACTTTACACAGCATCTGATTGCCTTGTAGGGAGATTAGTGACTGTTGATCAAAATGAGTGATTACAACAATACAATAGAGTTACTAGTTCGTTTATAGGGAATTTTGCTGCAAACTAGTAATCATACTAAATCAGTGTAACTCTCTTCACTAACACATATGATCAATGCAAAGGACTGTCACTATCAACAACACTCTCCAAAACCTTCGACTCTCTCTGCAAACTAAAATATTAAAGTCTGTTTGTCAATCAGCTGATTGCAGACTGTTAACAGTGAGTTGCTTACATCAATCCCTATGCATTTTCTCAGTGTTATAAAAGCTTACTAAATCAGTTATTAAGTGAGAGAATATTTTCCCTACAGGGTATATATTAAAAAGCTAATTCCACCAGCATTTGCTTGTGATCTCATAATATTTTTTATACTCAAAATTTTTTTTTGAATTTTTTTTTTTGAACTTGTTAGTTTACTCTTCTTCATTCAGTGAAAGTTCGGATCCGGTTTGCAGTGAGTAGAGCCTGTCCGCCTTTTTGGTTTTAATTTCTTAGTTGCCCTGCTTTGTATCCACTTCAGAACTTGTATACAAGTTATGTAATTTTGAAGTGTCTGGCGGCCTACTCTTGCAAGAAAATTTTGCGTTGTAAATGGAGAAACAAAAATAGCTGAAGACAATAAATACTTGCTGAAACTACTAAAGGTCATACACGAGCTCACGAAGTTCAGTATCAAGGGCTCAAGTACAAGTAGTAAATGTATGGTAAAATCAAATCAATATCAAATTTAATTTCACTACTATTATATTGAACACAGCTGTACATACATAAATAAGAATTAAATCCAATACGGAAACTTTTGAATAGCAATCAAAAAATGTTGGAAATTGTAGTAGTAGTTTGCCTTCCAGTTGAACATTTATTATTTAACAGTTTTTAATCAGCTTTGCTGGTCGAAAGGTTTATGACTGATGGGGAAAGAAAACACATTTGTTTTGATAAAGTTGCTGGCTTGTTATAAGATCAGCTCAATTAAAAAGAACAACGTAAATAAAAAAAAAATATATTTAAATATTCCGATGCTATTAAACAAGATTGGGGACACATGCAAACTTATTTTTCACGATCACTTTCGGCCTAAGAGTATGCTACAATATTATTAAGCTTTCGACCGCAGATGGCGCTGCAGCTTGGCACAGTGGCGGTTTTTAAAAAGTGCTTTCGAGTTTAATGGTTAAATGGTAACGTCAATCAAACATTGTTTTTATTTTCGTTCAAAAAAAAATAAAAATTAAAAAGTTGTATTTGTAAGTTTTGTGAGCTCAAGACGAGTTAATAATAATTCTTAGTTAATTATTATTTTCGATTTTTTTTTTAATAATTTTTATTTTTGATCAAGCGTACAAAACTTGAAGATACCTATTGTTATTGATTTTCAATAAAAAAAATCTGAAAATAATTATAAGTTAGCGTGTTTAAAAATAAAACTCATAACGGTTGAGGGCTCTGCTTCTAACAATAAAATCATTCTGGCCCAACCCCATTGAAACAGGCTGTGTTTTGCGCCTCCTGCTAGAAGTGCTTGATGATGAATTTCAGAGTGTTGGTGCTTATAAGCCAGGGAGAAGCACTGTTAATAACAACAACACCAGCAACAACAAGCCATTCTTATCAAGTTTCTAGCTAACTCGAAAGTTTTTCGGATTATTGTATTGTTATTTGCGGATCATTTTAAGATTGAGATTGAGATTTTTCGTCCTTCTACTTGGTCTTACTTCTCCAATCTTTTGATATTATTCGGTACTAGAAGGACCCGGCAGACGTTGTTCTGCCCAAATTTAGGGAAAAAATCGCACCATAAATAAAAAAGTTTGGAATATTTCGGTCCCTGGTCCACTTCCCCGAAAAAAGTTAACCTCAAATTTTAACAAAAGTAAAAGTCTACCTTTGTACCAAATTTGAAGAAAATCGCACAATTAATAAAAAAGTTTGGAATATTTCGGTCCCTGGTCCACTTCCCGGAAAAAAAGTTACCGCAGATTTTAACGAAAGTAAAGACTACATTTGTACCAAATTTGAAGAAAATCGTAGTATAAATAAAAAAGTTTGGAATATTTCGGTCCCTGGTCCACTTCCCGGAATAAAACTTTACATAAACACTCTCCGGACTCCTACTGAGCTATCCTGTAAATATGAACAAATTCGGCGCTGTAGTTCCGGAGTCTATAACATACATACATACATACATACATACATGCATACATACATATGTACGTACATACATCCTATTTTATATATGTATATAGATTGAACAAACATTATTTCTGAAAACTTGGGTATTTCCAACATGTTTTTTGGTTTATAAATTGTGCCAAAAATAAAAATATTAGACGTGTAATTATTTAATATTTATATTTATTTATCTAACTTAGATCTACCAGTTAGTACGGCCCTCTCCCACAAGAATCGAAATTGGTAACTCGATGGTTTCAAGCAAAAAACACCCTCGAACATGTCCAACGACGCGATTAAACAACTAAAGATCGCATGTGCTTCAGCTCCTAACACTTATTTCCTACTTATATACATACATACAGATAAATTAAGTCAATATAGCCCCAAATGGGCGCTTGTACTTTGTCGTGTTAGCCGGCATAACGGTATTTATTACTTGCATTCAATTCCCTTTGCAATGTTTGCGCATTTTTCGTGTTCTTTTTGCTAAAACAAATAATTTTTTTCAATAAATCAGAAATGGGTGCTTTAGTTTTGCATAGACGCAGCGGTAGCCACATGGCCAAAAACAGCAATGCGAGCGCACAACCAAACACGTCCAACAACAAATACTCATAGAGTGGCATGTAAGCGCCATAAGATTTCAAATGTGTGGCACCCTTATGCCTAACCACATACTCCATCCAGTAGGAGGCCTCGTCCAAAGGATCAATCAAATTATCACGGAATTTGCGTGACATTTCCAAAGCATTTCGTTTGTATTTTGGATCGCTGGCAAGAAGACGTAGATTTTGTACCAAATCCTCACTGGTCATTTGACCGAAATGCAACCAACGCGCATAACCAGCTTGCACCGAACGCATGGAGTTACGATGCTGATCACCAAAGAAGGGTATACACAACATTGGTACACCCCAATAGATGCTCTCCTGCGTGCCAAATATGCCGCCATGCGTCATAAAGACTTTCACATTTGGATGTGCGAGTATGTCATTTTGTGGCAACCAACTTTGGATTTTCACATTGCGCGGCAAATGACCAATCGATGAATTCTCGAATTTCCACAAAACATCTTGCTTGAGTTGGCTAAATGCGTGCAAGAGCAGATTTATTTTTTCCTGTGGCATTTCAATGCTTTTCATATACGAGCCCACGCTAAAATAGATGACGCCATGCGTCGAGTTGTCGAGGAAACTTTGCAAATCTGTTGGTAGTGGTTTGGCTGGTTTGATATGCACGCCAGCAACGTCAATCAGACCAGGCATGCTGGGGCGTGGCACATCTGTGCTGCGATGACTATTGATCAGCATTAATGAAATATTTTTCTCCAAATCACTAACGTGTGGTAACGGACCTGAAAGGGAACGCATAACTAGCTTGGACGCTTGAATAAGCGAAATGTGTTAAACTCACCATCGATGTGAGCGCCAAATTGTCGCTCAGCCATCTCTTGCATTTGTGGTATATAATACCAACGTCTGAGCAGTGCATCATACAACGAGAGGTAAGTATTGTAGGCGCGTTGTAGGAAAGTCATTTTGCCTGTATAAGAAAGTAATAAATGTGGTACGATGGCCCAGGGTGTTAGTATGCCCATGGCGCGATCCATATTATCAGTATAGCCCATTGTGCCCAGCGTTACTACGGGACATTTAAATTTGTGCGCAAACATGAGAAAGCTTTCATGAAAGAATTGTTCCAAAACGATTAGATCAAAGGCCACATCTTTGCTAGCGATTAAAGATTTCACATTTGGATCATTGAGGGCGTGCTCTGAGCTCAATAGACCAACGTGCCAATACATTTGTAAGTTTTCGAAATCGCTGGTAAAATGCATTTTAAAGATGTCCTCGCGTGGTCCTGAAATGGGGAAGAACAAAAAAAAAAAGGAGTTGTTTAGTGCAGTTTTAAGAGGCAGTCAGCCAGTTTACTCACGATGTGCGCCGATATTTAATGTGGGATTAATAACAATCTCCGTTAAGTTAGGATGTGTATGCTTGGCGGGTTGATTAGTCAATGTAGTTACTTGATGTCCACGTCGCAGGAGATCATGCAGAAAATGTTCCATCCACATCCAATGACTTGGTGCCGGAAACGGGCCCATAAACAAAATTCTGTAACTGCTGCAAGTTAGGGGCATTAGCAGCGCCATGATGGAAAGGAGTAGACATCGGAGCTGCATCTAAAAAAGATAGAAAGTTGGTTTAAGGAAATGAAAAAAGTTTAACGAACTTAAAGATTTGGAAAAGGATAGACAAAGAATATTATAAAACCTCTGTCCCCAGTAGCGTGCGGAGTTCATAACGTCTTTCTAGTAAGGTTTATGCATCGCGGAAAGGTAATTTGGACTTCGCAACCCTGAGTAGGGTTAGACTATGCCCGTGATATGCTGACGTAAGAGGAGAGTACACGATGGTTGAACTCTCGAAAGGAGGAGTCACAATGCGAATCTTTGTTTACGTAGAAATTTATGATTTTCGATTAGCTCAAATTTTGTTTTTTGTTGACTGTCAAAATTACGATCTGCAGTTGAAGGCCAAACAAGTCAGCCCGAATTTGATTATCAGCAAAGCTGCATTATACGGCATTCTCTATAGATGCTCCTATCTATGTACGTGTGCACGTATACATCGGTAAGCTAATGCCAAAAAATTTATAGCATATAGCAACATTCATTGACATCCAACGGTCACGCAAAGTTCTATTGCAAATATTTCTTTTTTCACATGAGAGATAATAATTCGGAAGGTGGGTGCAAGAAGGGCATTTCTTCAGAATTTTGTATTTGTATATTGGACGTGTGTTGGTATATATGTGCATACATATGTATATGTAAGAGTATCGCTAAAACGTTGACGTGTTTACGTGATCATATCGGATTATGTAAAACCCCAAGCTGAGATCACAAATCTAGGCAATAACAACAATTACAATATACAATCAGGTAGAAGTGGTGGAAAGACATTGAGAGGAGGAAGAAGAGTATCTCCCCCTTAGGGCTTTGGCGTATGATCGAGGTAGGTATACCAGTCGTAAGGTGTGACTAAACTGCATAAGGTAATAACGTAAACGAACGAAAGAGGTGAGATAACAGAGAAGGTTCCACTGGACATGTATCGCAGGCATCTACTTTGCTGTAAGTTTCGACAATTTTCCTCAGTCTCCTCATATCCTTTACGATATATCAGAAACCAACCAAATCCTGGTATTTGTAAAACTGAGCTACATATATACATAATTAATTAAAATTTATTGAAGTTAACTTTTTACGTTTTCGGGACTATTTCGGAATGGTTTCAGAAAATTCTTTCGGAGTGTTTTTTCTCGTAATTTCGGAACCATCTCCATAGTCTAAAAAAAATCCCGAGAATGCCTGATTTGATCCAGAAAGTTATGCCAAAAATAATTCACACACGATCTCGAAATGGTCGCAAAATATTCCTGAAAAAGTCAAGAAATAATCCCGAAATGGTGTCAAAAATGATACCGAAATCATATAGAAAGGCTTCCAAAATTAGCTCGAAAAAGTTACGAAGCGATTCCCAACAAGTTCCGAAATAATACTGAAAAATCACGAAAGTGGCCTAAAAACGAACTGCCGAAATGGTCATAAAAGAATCCCGAACAAGTCAAGAAAACGGTTTGAAAACGAATCACGAATTGGTTTTGAAATAATTTCGAAATATTACCGAAAACAAAAGCGAAAGGATCCTGAGACTATCCAGAGAAAGTGCCAAAATGGTTTGGTCTGCACATAGCCTAACACTGCTGCATATTTATTTCCGTTGCATCAATAAGAAAATTTCGATCTTTTTCAAAAACACTTTAAATTTCATTCCCAATTAAAACTTTCAATTGTTATCTAAGTTAATTTTAAACAATTAATTGGGCCACTAACATTTTGAACGGTTGCTGTCATTTATGGAATAAAATGATATTCAAAACTCAACACTTCAATATACGCTATAGTTATAGAAATCACACAATAACAACTACTATTTTAATTCTCGATATATAATTTCTGCACTGTTAACTGATTACGTACTCTAAATGACTAGTTTCCTTGGTATGTATGTAGTTACAAATGTATAGTTTTCTCCAGTTTTTAATTTACCTTCAAACTGTGATTTTTATACTTCCAAGAGCTTTCGTTGCTGATTTCAATATTAGTAATAAACGTCTAGTAACTCTGCACACCTTAAAAGCACAACTCAGAACGGTAAAGCGCCCGTTGGCTTTCAATTAACAGCCACGACTAAGCCTGCCATTCTAATTTACCAATGAAGAAAGTTTGCTCAAACACTTTTTTGCAATTTCAGATTTAAAATACATATATACTCGAATTTTTGTCTCTTTTTTTGCAAACATTTTGTGTTGATAGCGCATTGGTTGCATTGCTTTTTACGTGTGAGGCTTTGTTTACCAGACCAAAGAGCAGTGCTCTGAAATCCATAAGAATTAAATGAGATTAATTTGTCTTGCAGCGTGGTGAATTTGCCCACGCGCGAGCTGATGAGCATGCAACTCCGTGTCAGTGTTCGCAGTTGAAAATTACGGTAATTGGTGGAGTTGTCAAAATATTGTGGTGGTTTTGTTAAAAAAGGTATAGCAAATGGGGGTTGCCTTAGGGATAAGCATACTTAATTTGTGCCGAATAGTTTGGTAGTTCCATCGGCTTAAAACGCCTTCAAATTATTGCCTTTTTCTCTTGTTCTAAATATTCTCGGCAGAAGTTGTCTTTAAATCAGATTTTTAGATAAAATCAACTGCAATGGAGGCTAGAATAATGGTTCTAAATGGGTGTTTTGTGTTTGAGTTTTAATAGTGTTGGACTAGAGTGATATTGGTGTTACGAAAGTAGGTAAATATGTAGGTGTTTAGTATCATTAGGGGGCGTCCCTCTTACAGGGCAAATACATACATATGTGGTATCGTAGCTTCGTTATGTAAAAGATAAACAAAATGGGCATTAAGCCAGCACCCTGTGACACTCCCCTACCAACCATGGCTAACCATGGGGAAACTCTGATTCCAAAAATTCACAAATTTTTACTAACACCAACGCATATTTTTAGAATTTGTATAGAAAACGACAAGTGCCTAAAAGTATGCACTCACACTCACACGCAAAAATCTTTTCAACATGGGTAAAAAGTGAACCTCTCTGAACAAAATTACCCATTTTTTATCCACTTTTGTGGTAAGCCCGACTCAATGATTATTCAGATTTCTATCCGATCATGGTTGGCAGGGTATGTGTATCACTTTTGGATAGGCAGCAGAGATAATAAATATGCCATATTTGTTGCATATCCAAAGGCGCTTACATAACTAAGCGCTTGTAGGAAATTAAGATAACTGTAATGTTGAGTTAAGTGCGTTTGTATCTTATCGATAAACGAGCTCACTATAAAATTGAAATATAACGAGTAGTAAATGGGGGTATTTTTAGGTTTCTCAGCATATTTTGAGCGGCGGATTTTTAGTTGGTGTAGAAAAAATTTGTCACAGCAGCACTCTGACGTACATTTAACCCGAGCTGTCCTATGCCAACTACAATAAAAAAATTATAAAAACATAAATGAATTTGTCAGCAATTAAAATCTTATGAATAATGAAACAATTAAGCGTGTCAAGGTGTAGACGCATTTACATATATGTACCTATGCAGGAGATAAGACGAAATAGTTTTTGTTATTTTTTTCTAAACTGATTAGCTACAGAGAAGAATTCATCAGCTATGAGCCATATATGAATCAGATAAGACTTAATATATTTGTATTAAGTTAAATAGGCAATAATTAGTTTTTATGTATTTATTTAACTTTATATTAATACATTTAAGATTAACAAAATAATATTCTCACATTTTCGAGTAAATTTTTTAAAACGTCGTTATCAAGAGCAAACGTACACGCGAACGTTTACTGTCGGCCTATAATCAAAATTACGCACGAAAGCGCGAGATATGTATGTCTTTCGCAGCTAAATTTGCAAATGTTATACCCGGTAGTGCTTCAGGCAGAATTTATATATAATAATTTATACATATAAGTAAGCCGTTCTCTGTTCTTTATTTATTTTCAAGCAAAACGATAGTTCTGCCTAAAGTAGTACATACATATATAAGACTGCCACTGGGTATATAATATTGATTTCACCCGCGCATATGCTTCCTTACCTGCTTCTTATTTGTTTAATTTGGAATTTGAACCTATTCGAATCCAATTCAATATTTTATGTAGCATCAATGGCTTTCATATGAATGCATGGCGCCTCTTTATAAATAAATGCGGTTCCAAGTTATTAACTATCAGTCTTGTGAATCGGTATATATGTATGTACATATGTACATATGTGATATGATGACACCGTAAAAAGAGCAAAAACGCATATCCAGTCATTGTAAAATTGATTAATAAGCTCTGCTCGAAGCTATTAATAATCCAGAAATGAATTTCTTCCATTTAAAGTAGGATATTGTGATTTGTTTTTAATTACACTTAAGCTATTCTGCAGTATCGCTTTCGAAAGTTTTTGCGTGCCATATATTTTTTTTTTAATTGCTCATAATGCGCCTTCGATTTCATTTATAATCAGAGACCCATGTCTTATCAGCGATGCTACAATTTTGCCTGTCTTGAATTATCTTCAGCGACGATGCAGTGATGCTGCTCATACATTTTGATTGATTAGAGTGTGATATGCAGTTATGGCTAAGCATCCCCACAAAAAATGCGGTTAGTCTAGGTTCAGTCCGGGACGAGTCGCAAAAGAAGATGCCACTAATACCTGTTCTGATTACTTTGTATGGGCTTAATTGTTCACATTTGTTTGAGCATGTCCTATGGAAAGACTAATTGTACCCGTTTATACTCTCATCCACTTTCCACCTAAATGGGTATTTTAACACCTATGTGTATGCTACACAAAGTGAATCATAGCCCACTGTAGATTAAAGAGATCTATCCCGGATCGCTCTCTTTAGAGATTATTCACACGATTTTTGCAGGGGTACTTCATGGCTATGAAGTTCTATGTTTCCCAACAGAGGTGAATGAATTGTAGAGATGATGAAATCTATGCACCACCCTAACAACCATGGCTAACCATGGTGAAACTCTGATTCCAAAAATTCACAAATTTTTACTAACACCAACGCATATTTTTAGAATTTGTATGGAAAACGACAAGTGCCTAAAAGTATGCTCTCACACTTACACGCAAAAATCTTTTCAACATGGGTGAAAAGTGAACCTCTCTGAACAAAATTACCCACTTTTTTATCCTCTTTTTTGCGTCAAGGTTTAAAACTCTAACTCGCCGGTAAGTACAAATTGCTGGTGCTCTCTTTTTAAGTATATAAGAGATTTGAAGTTTGTTCCATTCACGGGGTTCGGAGTTGCATAGCGATAGGCTGGGAATCAAAACCAGCACTACTAAGCGTTAGCTACCAAATTCAAGCATTTTATTTGCATCAGTGAGGGACATACATACATTTGTCATGTTGTGATTTGCTACCTCCTTTTGAGAAAACTTTAGTACAAAAATGGGAGTGGTCATTCAACGATGTTGCTTATCATCCGTGAGAACATTCACACCTTTATAGTATATCTCGTTTCGTAATTCTATCTTCCATTGTTCTAAAAATATTAACAAACGAAGCCTGAAAATTTGTTCACTGATATGTGGGAGGTCACACGCCCCTTTTCTTAAAAAAAAGGGGCATGGTTATGGTCTGGAAAGCCACATTTCATGCAAATACCGCAATTTTTACTCAAATTATCTTATCCAAGGACAGACGGATGGATATGTCTTAATGGATTCCTCTGTTCATTGTAAGAACTTTGAGAAAGGGAACTGTATATCCATCTCCATTATTTTGTACCGTTACAAACTATTGTTATAATACCTTCTGTACTAGTACAGCTGAGTATATTCGACTTTTCTGTGCTTAATGAAAACTCTTTATATTATTTACATGTTTATTCCAAAATATATTTATTTACTTATATAAACAATACTAAATATGTATGTATATACCCTGACACTTAAATTAAGTACGAATTTTCACAGAAAAAAGCAGGCAGCTATCACAGATTTCATTGATGCTTCTTATGCACCGCAGTTGTATCACTTTCCGATTTTCTTTGCAACAAATTTCTTAATAATTTCAACAATTTCAATGGCAACCAAATTGTTAAAGCCAACAACAAAAGCGTACAACCTAATACATCTAACAACAAATAACGATATAACGGCATATATGTACCATAGGATTTTAAATATGTCGCACCCTTATGTCTAGCCACATATTCGATCCAAAATGATGCCTCATCCAATGGATGAATTGGATTATCGCGGAATTTACGTGAACTTTCCAATGCTTTCTGCTTATAGCTGGGATCACTTAAGAGTAATTGAATATTCTGCACCAAATCTTCACTAGACATTTGACCAAAATTCAAAGAACGTGCATAACCAGCACGCACCGACTTGATCGAATTACGATGTTGATCACCATAAAGTGGTATACAAAGCATTGGCACACCCCAATAGATACCCTCTTGCGTACCAAAGAGACCACCATGTGTTAAGAAAACTTTGACATTTGGATGTGCGAGTATGTCATTTTGTGGTAACCAAGTTTGGATTTTCACATTGCGTGGCAGATGACCAAACGATGAGTTCTCAAATTTCCACAAAACATCTTGCTTGAGTTGACCGAAAGCTTTGAGAATGAGCCGAATTTTTTCGAGCGGCATATCAGTGCTTTTCATATAAGAACCAAGACTAAAGTAGACGACGCCATGTTTTGAGTTGTCTAAAAAGTTCTAGATGAGAGGAAAGTAAATATTTTATTATTTATATTCAGCAGTGAGTAATTTGAAAACTAACCTGCAAATCTTTTGGCAGTGTTTTCGGTGGTTTTATATGTAAACCGCCCACATTCACTAGACCTGGCATAGTGGGGCGTGGCACATCAATACTACGATGACTATTGATCAACATCATTGATATATTCTGCTCCAGCTCACGTACATTCGCCACGGGTCCTGTAAGTACATACATATATTATTTTTTTTTTAACCAAACCTCATTCATTTCAAACATCCAGCGTAGACTCACCCTCAATATAGCCCGTAAAATGTTTCTCTGCCATTTCTTGCATTTTAGGCATATAATGCCATCTTCGCATCAACACATCGTACAATGACAAATATGTATTATAAGCACGTTGTGTGAAGGTCATTTGATCGGTGTGCGAGAGCAGCAGATGCGGTATGAAAGCCCATGGCGTTAGTAAACCCATTGTATGATCCATATTATCAGCATAACCCATTGTGCCCAGCGTCACCACGGGACATTTGAATTTTTGCGCAAATACGAGCATGCTTTCGTGAAAGAATTGTTCCATTACCATAACATCAAAGTGTAAATTTTTGCTAGCGATCAGTGCTTTCACTTTGGGATCGTTGAGCGCATGTTCTGTGGAGAGTAAACCAATAAACCAGTACATTTGTAGATTTTGAAAATCGCTCGCAAAACGCATTTCGAAAATATTCTTCTTGGGTACTGAAATGAAAAAAATAAAAATAAAATCAAGTTTATGAGAAAGCTGTTTAAGATTATTTTTAATTTTCACTCACAATAATATTCAATATCGAGTTTTGGATCGATGATAATCTCAGTTAGATTTTCATGTTGATATTTTGCTGGATGATTGGTAACAGCTGTTACATGGTGTCCACGCCGTAAAAGATCACGCAAAAAGTGTTCCAACCACAGCCAATGACTGGGCGCTGGAAAAGGTCCCATGAACAAGACGTTGTAAGCTGTTGAACTTAGCGGCATTAGTAGTGCCGCAAGACAGAGTAATAACCATCTTAGCTGCATCTATAAGGAGAAGAGAGTTAGATTGATTATTAGTAGAAAAACAAAGGTTATACCAAAAATATAGCTAGAGCTTATTTATTCTTAATTTGAAAAGTAATTTTTTCTTTTTCTGAAAATATTTGTATAAATGAGAAACTAGTTGATTAATTGATGGTCTATCGGTATTCGGCAATTCTATTCGCAAGAAAATTTGTTCGTCTTCGAGTGATTCGTACTCTGTAAGAAATTTTCGAGTAGAAGGCATTCATTGTTCCAGTTCCATTTTGTTCCATTTTGTTCTGTTTTTTTTTTTTTTTTTTTGCACAGACTATTAATGCAAATCAACAGATTGACAGAGATCAGAACGAAGGTACTGAGAAATATAATTACAATCAAAGGAAAATCGAATTGGTGACAAATATCTTTTTTAGAAGCCTGCTTTTTACACGCAAATAAATTTAAAACACAGCTTCAACATATTAACTGCAAATCTATATTTAATAGCTAAACAATTTTGTTTCCTGTCATTTCATAAATATGCAAACTAAAACACTTAATTAAAGTAAATAATGCGCAAACCTTTTAAACAATTAACACCTCGTAAGCGTAAATAAGTAGTTAAATTTAAATAATTGCAATTATAAAAAACTTTCCTTTTTATACAAAATAAAAGCAAAACAAGTAAGGAAGTCTAAGTTCAGGTGAACCGAACATTAAATACCCAGCGTTAGTTTTCAGAACGAGATACAAATACCATGACTTGGCAATGATATAGGCCCTAGAATCTTATTTGAAATTTTCTATATCAAAAAAGGGGGCGTGGTTATCATCAGATTTCGCCCATTTTAACCCCAACCTGCTTTGGCCAGAAAGTAACCTGTATGCAAAATTTCATGCAAATATCTAAATTTTTACTCAAGTTATCGTGTACACGGACGGACAGACGGACGGACATGCCGTAATCAATTCCTCTTTTCAACCTATGAACTTTCATACATGGAACTCTATATCTAACTCGATTATTTTGCGCCGTTACATAGTACCGTTATGTGGACAAAATTATAATACCCTTGTACTAGTACTAGTGCGCTGGGTATAAAAAAAAAACAACTAATGAATGAATTGAATATGATAAAATATGCAGATCAACCGCAGATATCAAAGCCAATACTCAAGCGCAGTTAAATCTTTCCTCATTTAAACTAGATTCATTTGTAAATAAATATTTATAGATTTGTGCTATGCAATTTGATGCTTTAATTACATCACTTAATGAGATATTATACATTATAAATTAGTTTATTAAGTCTGTAAAGTTGAGGTGTAATGCTAGAAATAAGCAAAAAAACTGACTGAAAGCTAAGCATTTGCGTTAGAAAAGCGCTGCAGCTGATTTGTGAGACGGTCTTAATTTCCTCATTTACCTATTACAACCACAAATTTGCATACGTTGGCTTTATTTGGTTTTATTTATTGAGCTTGTGTAAAGTTGCCATACTTTGTATGTACAGTTGTGTTTAATATAATAGTAGTGAAATTTTATGTTGATATCGAGGCTATGTTTTTGATAATTTTCATTTCAAATATAGCAAATTTCATAACAGAAACCACATGCAAAGAAATTTCAAAAATTAAACGAAGCTTAGGAGCAAATTTTTTTTTAAATTTACAACAAAATTTCAATGAATTTTTAGAAACTTTTTGAGTTCGCAGTTTTGTTGCTCATACAATTTGAGTATGTTAATGTGCAAGTCGAAATAACTGGAAATTCCCCCTGAATTTTGAGAATTTTTTTTTGTCAAGGATATTGGTTAGTTTTTCCCATACAAAATTAATTTTTCTTCATGCGTTGTGTGGTAGAAATCACTCAACACCCTTCAATGAAATTTTGAGCGAGTTTTAACTTGCACAATGTGTTACTAGAATTGATTGATCTACAAAACTGCATATTCAAAAAAATTTTTAGAAATTCTGCCAAAAAAATTTGACGATTTCGATGAACAATTTTCCAAGTTTAATTAATTTTCCTGCACTTTGCGTAAGCTTTAAAATTTCTTTGTAGATGATTTCTGCTATGGACTTTGCTATATTTTAAATGAAAATTATTAAAAATAATAATTACTTCGTCGAATAATTTACGCGTGAAGATATCACATAAAAAGTGTTTCTTTTATATAAAAGTGGGCGTGGGCCTTAGCGGGTTATGCACATTTTTTTCCAGCACATTTTTTGGGTTGATAAAAATCATTTTTAAACATTTACTTTCTGCTTTAATGTTAATGTACACACCAAATTTTATCTTTATAGGTGTATTATCAACTAAATAATCAAAATTTATCTTCCGCCCCCCTCCTTCACTTGTTGTCTTTCTTCCCTGGTAATGTGAAGAACACCGACACCCATACATTTACATACGTGTACATCAATATAAGTTATGTGTAAAGATAATTCGGCACAATGAACTTAAATGTAAAGCCCAAAACAAATCTTTTAAAACGAGTTAATATCTTCACATGTAGGTATATACATATGTATGTATGTATGTAGCTGGCACTGTAAATTATTAACTTAACTGTAAATGCAAGTTATTTCAACATTGTTTGTGTCTGCAAAATGTTTACTGCAATATGTAGATATGTATGTGTGTACTTTAGGGTGTGCATTTTTTTATATAAACCTTGTTTTACATATCTGACCCAGCCGATTCTAGCGTCGAACTTTTAACAATATTAGAGAATTGATGGCTGACAGGATCAACATCTCTTCTGGATTCTTGCTCGATTTCGCACTTGGATAGGGCAGATAGAGAAATATTAAAAAATCAAATTGAAACACCCTTTAGAAAAATGTGCTAAGCTGCTTTTAATGACATTTCGACATTTTTTATACTTACATACATACATATGTATGTACATGCTTAAGTACTTTAGACTGCAATTATGCGCTACAATTTGGTTTAAAAGACATCAAAGTTAACTAATTAACATCGTTTGAATCGTTAAAAAATGCACTTAAACGCTACGTACTCTAATAATATTATTAATTGCTTGTTTGTTATGAAATGTTTAGAAAAGAATGCATGTTTTTAAAACCATCCGAACTATGCGCATACATACATATTTATATAGTTATGGTTGTTAAAAGAATTTGCAAAGCAAATAAAAAAAAAAAAAGTACTTGAGTGGGGACTGATAAAGGTACGAGGGGACGACAATTAGAACTACTGTGTAGCAAATTAGCAATAGACGACAGCGGTTACAGCAACAAAGTAGAAGTAAATGGGGAAACAAACCCCATAGTAAATTTTTGAGATGTACCTATATTTTTTTAATATATATAATATGGTTTTTATTTCTAAATCTTGTTTAAGTAGATATATCTCTATTTTAATTTAACTTTTATTGGGAACAATATATTGCAATATTTCTATGTTGCTCGTAACAATAACAGCAGAAATGAAGTTTCGTTTCACCAGACAAGTCTCATTGGGCTCTACACGACGTTGTGTATTTGAAAATTGCTGGCAGTGGACCAAATTTAACTGCCCCAAAATCATGGTTAAATTAAAATAGAGTTTTATCTACTTAAACAAGATACTAAATTAACATTATTTCACAGAGTTTTAATTTTGCAAGGACAAAAATGTAATTTTAGCATTTCAAAAAAAAAAAAAACGGTTTGTGTCTATGGTTGTGCTTGTGATATAGCTCAATCCAAACTTGACTTTGGCTTTTTGTGCTTCTGTTCACTGTGTGTGAATAAAATAGCTGACACAGGGCGACCTTGCAAAACATACAAAATTGCTTCATACCATAAACCAACTTAATTTTTGTTTTTTCATAAGGGCACCCTGTACATTTCGAATAAAATATTTTGGTTGCTGTGACTATGATTGAACAACATTTTAAATGTCTTTTTAAGTTAAGTGAAGATTTTAAATAAAATGCGTCTTAAGCAACGACTATGATTATGGGCCATTATTTTGTGAGAATGCTAACCGATACACCCTAATGTGTAAATAATTATAAATCCAATCATGTAAACGCAGAATAAGACGCTACACAGCTGGCTACTTATTATTTCGTTTATGGAAAACACAAAAATTAAATCCAAAAGTATGCCAAATCGTTGCTTTTGCCCTTGCCACACTTCTTTCAAACACCTCCAGCTGTTTGGTTATTACCAAATTATATTGTTGCTTATTACAAAACATTTATGATTGACAAAGACAATAATTAGTGGTTTACACAATATGCTAGAGGGTCAACTACAAATTATTATTCTCCTATTAGCTTCTTGATAACAATGTTTACAATATGTCTGGTTTCCATTTACTTAATATACAAATGTATGTATGTACATATGTATGTATAAGTAATCCATTTTGATAGCGATAAATTCGCTAAAACACTGAAACGTGCTAAAAGCTTTTTATGGAAATGCACTTTTCAAATTATTAAGCTAGCATGTGCTTTGTTTATGATGCGCTATTTGCAAACGACATATTCAAAACTGTTTTCAAAATTAGTAGTTTCCGCATTTGAACGCCAATGCAATCGAGAGGCGCATGAAAACTTGAAGGTGAATGTGACGTGCTCAATTCGAAGCTATTTAATTATAAATGAAAATCCGCATGCTAGAACACGAAATCATTTCCTAAAAGCGATAATTTGTTCTTTTTTTAAATTTATTTCATTTTATTTATTCTTAATTTAATTTAATTTAATTTATTTTTTATTTTATAATGTTGTTTTATTTATTATTCCTTTTATTAAAATTTATTTTATTTAATTTTATTTCCTTTTATTTTATTTTATTTGATTTCATTTTATTTTATTTTATTTGATTTCATTTCGCTTCATTTTATTTTATTTTATTTTATTTTATTATATTTTGTTTTATTTTATTTTATTTTATTTTATTTTATTTTATTTTATCTCCTTTTATCTCCTTTTATTTTATTTTATTCGATTTCATTTCATTTCATTTTATTTTATTTTATTTTATTTTATTTTATTTTATTTTATTTTATTTTATTTTATTTTATTTTATTTTATTTTATTTTATTTTATTTTATTTTATTTTATTTTATTTTATTTTATTTTATTTTATTTTATTTTATTTTATTTTATTTTATTTCATTTCATTTTATTTTATTTAACTTAATTTAATTTAATTTAATTTAATTTAATTTAATTTAATTTACTTTAATTTAATTTAATTTAATTTAATTTAATTTAATTTAATTTAATTTAATTTAATTTAATTTAATTTAATTTAATTTAATTTAATTTAATTTAATTTAATTTAATTTAATTTAATTTAATTTTATTTTATTTAATTTAATTTGTTTTATATTTTCTTATTTTGTTTCATTTCAAGTTCTTTTCTAATCACTAACTTTCATTTGAACTTGACCTCATATTGTATTTCACATAACTTTCTAATGTCTTATTATTCATTATCTTCATTTTTAATTTGTGTTCGAATTTAATCACAACTTTAATATTGCCGCTCACAGTGATTAACTTATTCTTCACCTTTTTGTATAATTTTCCTTAGCAAATTTGTTGCTTATTTTTAGTTTTGTGTCTTTGACTTTTGACACTTTTATTATAACGTCACAAATTTAACGCATTAAATTTTTAACATCCGTTAGACTGCAGGTTGCAGCAGCGACTGTCCAAATCGCTACAGTTGGCGACCCACGAAAGTGTCTGCCTGCCGCTCGTTTGGTGATTGAATTAACAAATTTTCGGGGTTGCCATGTACTTAATTTCCGTTATCTTTTCAAAATGTACCAAAGTGCCCAATTAAATTTAAAGAATTGAAAAAATAATGGAACAAACACATCAAAATTTTCACCTTAGCCAAGGATTTAAGATTTAAAATTTAAAAAATATTTTCTATGGTATTTATCAAAAAAAAAGTGGAAGATAATGTTTATGTTAATGTTTAATACATCGATTGTATATTGACGCCTGAGTCCAAGATGGTTTGAAGAAGAAAAGATCTCAGAATTCACTTCAATTTAGCCCTAGACAGAATCAGTTTTCACAATATCCTACTTACTTAATTAACGATGAAATAAATAAAATTTTCGCTACTTATGCTTTTATGTTTATTTCATAGGTACTTTTTTATTACAGAGAAATAGATTTTGAAAATAAAACATTCTATACAAAACGCTTAAACCTGTTAAAATTTATTCAATTTTTAATGCCTCTAAATTGACACAACTGCACACAAACGGCATCCCTGTTTCTTGTTTTTAAATATGTGAACATTTATTTTGTAGTGAATTTCTACATATATGTACATATGTACATACATACATATGTACAGATTGTTTACGCCTGTGTACTGTACTCCATGTGCACAATAATTTTATAATGCTCTCTTGGCTTATCGTTCCTATTTAAGAAGTACTTCTCATGCTCTACAAGAGCTGCCAAGTTGTATTATTTGTTAGGTAGCGATAACATGTTGGTCATTCATAGTCATATTAAACAAAAAATTTAGCTAAAACGAAAGGTAACAGGCTCCCCTTATGAAAAAAAATTAAGTTGGTTTGTGGTATGATGAAATTTTTTATGTTTTGCAAGGTCACCCTGTGTTAACTACTTTATTAATAAACCATAACATACCTGTGACAATAAGCGGAAAAGCCAAACTCAAATTTGGGCATTGTGACATCGCACTACCATAGACGCAAACCTTAGTTTTAAAATTTTGAAATGACGTTTTAAGGCAGAAAATGTATTTCAAGTTGACTCAGCTGACTTTTGTATTTCAATTATCTCCAAATCTATAGTTTTCATGCAAAAACACACTTTGTGACTAGAAATTAGTATGAAATAAAAAGAAACTGGCTTCCATTTTTAATTAAAACATGGAAATGCAGATCAATTGTAATTAGTTTCGGTTTACAATAAATATACGAATAATATTTAAAACAGCTGTTCTGAACACGTCAAGTCTGAGAATGTCTTGTGAGTAGGCATTCCCACATATAACACGAATATTCCCTAAAAGTGTAGAAATGGAACTTATATTTCACTAACATTTATGAGGCTAAGATCCAATTCATGTTCAAAAGCAGCTCAATCAGCTTAATGTCAGACTATAGTGACGTTTGCCTGACAGTAAGTACATTTGGCAACTCTAATTATTACATTAGCTAACAACAACACAAAAATGCCTACGGAAATAGATTTAAATTCTATGTTTAAGGAACAAAAAAATTATTAACAACTGCTTACCTTGGTACAAAAAATATGTCACTTTTAATAACTTTATTAAGTACACATACATACATATACATATGTATGTACTCATATAGATGTATTTAGGTATGCATAAATGATTGAAGTAAACAATTAATAAAGCATTATCAGCGCTTATCTAGAATGCGAATGGCTGGGTTACCATAGCTAGCAGGTTCAAATGTTAGAAGAGTTAAACTCAAAAAAACTTTCAGTGGTCGACAACCATCCTGCTGTATTTCTAAAATGTAACCTTCTTGTTAAAAAAATCACCAAACATTCTTCATTTACGTGATAAAAAATGAATTAATTTTAATTCAGCAAGAGTCCAAATTTGATGTCGCGGTTTCCATTGACACTCTTCCTTTAATTTTTTGAGTTTTTTGCAATTCTTGCAAAACAAAAGAATTTTTTTTTTTGTTTATAAGTATTTTATGGACATCAATAATACACAAAAGAAAACAAAAAATTATTATAGTTCATGGCAGCTTCAAAATGCATATTATTGACGAAATCCAAAAAAAAAAAAACTACAATACAAACACTCTGCGATGAAGTGTGTTAATGATAGCTCATCAGCGGTTCTGTTATTGAAAAATTTGTTTTATCAAAAGTTATTGTGAAAGATAACAAACAAGCAAAATTATCTTGCTCGCTAACTGAAACAAACATCGAAATATATATGTAGATCTACATATCTGGCTCAAATCGTTGTTGTTGCAGTTTTTTTTTATATGGTTCAGGATAATGTCGACCGGATGACGCCTATTGTAAAACTCAGTTATCGAGTAGCTTGGACCATTTTGATAAGGGTACGTTAGCAACAACAAAAAAATGGTAAAATTTAATGGAAAAGGTCAACACGATAGAAGTTCCAATAAATCAATTTGCGAAATGCTCAATTCGATAGCACCGAAAATTCACAAATATCGAACAGATTCATAACGGCACACTTTGTATATGAACGTTAGTTGGATGCCTACCCTACTAGACAGCTGCAGGTTATTTGACGAGTCAGATAACCTCTCGGCATAACTTGCGCTTGCGTTATTTTTACACACATATATGTATTTCTCAATTAGTTTCTGCAGAGCAGTGTGCCAAATCTAACCGTGTCTTTGCTGTTTTTTTGCACACGTATATATACATATATACGGCATCTCATTTTAGCGCATGTAAAACCACATAAATCCGCACTCTTCACTCATGTTATCAATAACGAAAAGTTTGGTTAGCGCTAACAGTCAGGTATAATGCAAACGCAAGCCAGCGCTAATGGCTATGAATGACGCAAACTTTATATATAGCTAACTATGAAAAGACAATTGTTTGTATTATTAGATTTGCTTTTTATTGTTTAATATAAGTCAAAATTGTACAATTTTCAGGTTCACAATAATCAGTAAATTCTTCAAATACATACATATTTCTATCACTAAACATATGCAAAAGCATAATTTTATTCCATTTGCCTAAAGGTTTCTTGATTTGCTCGTCCCTCTGAAAGTATAAAAATTTGGTGCATAAATATTCAAAACAGTACTTCACTTGTTAAATAACAATTATAAGCACTATATACTTTCCTTATCAAGGCTTTTAGTTGTAATTTCACTGCTAAACTCCTTTTCTAATATTTTTTACATTTTTTAAAGACGCAGTTGCACACTTTGTAAGAAGAAGAAACACAAAGAAAAAGCAAAGTTTGAAAGAAGGCTTTGTGTGTGTTAGTGATTTACAATTTTCGCTTGCATGTATTAGTGAGTGTGGTTAGGCCGGTCTAGTAGGGTACATTTCATGCAGAATTTCTTTTTTTTTATTGTCCTTAACAATGAAAGTAAATTGTCATAAATTGGCAGTTTGTTTTTAATTTTTTCTTAATTCATGGCCTTGAAAATGATTATTTAAATTTCTCGCCGATAATAAATGAATGTACGAATATTTCTTGATATTGTTATGCAAACATAAATTTTTATAATGCGACAATGAGGTCGACGTCTCAAAGCGGCACGTGATGATTATTATTACTACAGGGTGGTCTATACATTTTTTTCTTTTTACTTTTTGTTGATCTGCCTGAGCAATGCTTTTTGACTCACGTACGCCTTGACTTACTTCTAAGTAAACTGACTACCGTGATGCCTAAATGCATTTTTTCAAACTATGGAAAAGATATATCAGAACCCGAAACCAAGCACCTATTGGAGCACTGACTTTACAGATGACAACAACACATACATACATATGTAGCTGTTGTTGTTTCGCATAAATATTTACCCAATTCAATAAAAATATTTGGTTTTATATAATCTTTTTAATACACCATTATATGTGCCACCCTTTATTTTTTTTAACAGGTTTTAGAATGCTGAGATCACAACGCAGCAGAGAAGAAAGTGATATCAAAGCACTTGAGTAAATAAGCATTAGGTTATTAAACTTTTTGAAATCAAATAATATTTTATAAAATATGTAGTTCTAACAAATTTTAAATTGGATTCTAAAAGCATTAAATGTAGCTGCCAAATAATTTTTTTTTTTTATAGAAAAAACTAACTGATAATAAATTGAATTTGCATTGTAACAAATGAGAAAGTTAATTTTAATGAGATACATATGTATGCATGTACGAGTATATTGTTAGGCAAAAAATGAAAACACATGCAATTTTTTTTTAGTACATACATACATATAGTTTGGCAGATCGTAAAATTGAGATTTAACATCACACCAATCAAGTGAGCTATTCATAACAAACAGTATTGCTGAAAACAAATGAAACATTGGAAAGAGAAATAAAGTCAATTGATTGAAATAACGTCAATTGATGTTATTTCTCTTTAGGGAAATGAAATTTTTTTTTTATAGAAATATATATCCCAATTCGTAAATTTGATTGGTTTAATTCGATCGAAAGCTGACGGGACGAATTAACGCACAAATTAACTTGATATGATAAAAGAACAATAGAAGGGGTAAACAGCTAACGAGTGTAAAACTAAAACATTGGAATAAATGAGTATGTAACTTGATTTAACAAAGCGCTAATGATAGGGTAACTTTTCATATAACAAAAACACTGATCGATCATATTTAATAATTTGTTTTTGGCGACCTTTCTTCTTGTTTATTTGTGTGTTTTAAGCTGGCTTGAGGTCCGAAAATTTTTTATTAAAAACGCAAAATTTTTTTAATTTTTTTGTTTTCCGATATATTTCGATTACACTCGGTAATCGTCTTCAGGGTGAGTAACTAATGTAAATGTTTTTTAATGTTTTTTAATGTTTAATTTTTATGTGTTAATATGTAAATGTTAAAACACACAAATAGATCATATTTAACAATATCTTGAAATATTCATCTTTTACAGGACATAATGAGTTGGAGCTGGAAATGAAATAAGTACGAGTACATACATTTTTCTGGGATATAAATAATAACAATAAAAATGTAGTTAGCCTTATCATTTCATTGGATAATTGAGAAAGCCGGTACAAAAAATATTTTTTTTTTTAATTTTATTATGTATCAATGTTTCAAAATAATAAAGTTCATTGCACATAAAATATTAAATAGCTCCTTGTTAGATTAATTTTAGTTGCGTTTCGCTGCGAAGTAGCATGTAGTAGGAGCCTAGTTTAGCTACCAAGCGATCTTTTCTACAGGGTGCATATGCAAAAAAAAAATTAAATTGAAAATGTTGCCTACATTTAGGCGCCACTAAATTTCATTACTACTCATAGACGCTACTTAGACGTTCAATAATGCAATATACACTGCTAAAATAGTTTTTAAAACCAATTCATTTTCAAACCCATACCACTTTCTATTTCGTGCATATCGGCAAAATATATTTCCTATGCTTTACCACTGACAAAATTTTGAATTGCTTGCGGTCATCACTTGAGTAGATATTCAAAAGTTTTTCAAACTTCCTGCAACAATTACAAAAAGTAATATTCACTTCCGGCTGGCTTATGGTTCTATTATGAAGTGGTTTGGCAGTTCCATTAACCCCAAATGAATTTTACAAACAAGTTACACTTTCCACACATGCACACACATACATACATGCTTTCTTAAGAATTTATTTATTTATATTTTTACATACTTGCTATCATTTATGTTTTCATCAGGGGGGAGACACACCTCGTTGGGCGTTGAAGCATGAAGAAGCGCGCGCACTTGAATTGGGAATACCTTACAGACTTTGTTTTCTTGTTTGTGTAACTCAAGGTACGCACTTCACATTCCCATATATGTTGAACAAATTTATTTAATTTTGTATTAGGGATGTAACGAAGGTTCGACTTTTTCTTCGGGTAGTTGGAATTTTAGACTGATTTTGCACTTTTAATATAGTCCAGCCTTGCAAGGCCAGTGTATATGGTTGTCAATTAACGGGAAAATATATTAAAACCAATCTTTAAATTTATTTGCAGTATCCTTAGCATTGATGAAGGCGTAATCCACATCCGACATCGTTGCGAACAAACTTACATCCGTCACATCTCTAAAACACACTTTTCCGTTTACATTTCTAAATTTATTTCCTGTTTTTTTTTTCCTTCAAAAATTTGTTGTAATTTAATATGAAATTATGCGTACATTTTGAGGGTTGGACATTTTCTTGTTTTCCGTCGGGAAAGTGTTGAAGAATATTTGCTATGTAACATCATTTTATTATGCAATATTTATGTTTGTTTTGTTTTTGTATTGCGCTTTTAGCGTTCATTCATTCATATGCACATACTCGCACTTACAAGAATTACAACAAACAAATGCATTCCCTGCATGTTTTACACTCATAAAAATCCTCCCAGGGGTGGTTAGTAGCGCTTATTTCCATTTCCCTGTCGCGTGTCTTTGCCTTGTTTGTTTTTTTTTTTTTTTTGTTTTTTTTTTTTTGTGATTTATTGTAACTTCATTATTTACTATGGCTGATAGAAATGTTTGGGATGTTAATAGTTTTTTTGCTAAAAAAATATGTTTTTTTTTTTACGTATCGTGTTGATTTTATAGTTGGGTGTATTATTGGGGTTATTTAACGCTTGTTTTTGTTATTAGGAAATAATGAAAATGTACATAATATGTGGTTAATTTAGTAAAATAATGGAAGCAACCCTGCAAAATAATTGGCGCGAAAGGGATCGTGTGAATTACATGGTTGAAGTATTTCACAATTAATTTGGAAATATATTGAGTGTACAGATACATCGCGTGTGTTGGTTGATGGAATGATTTTTTTTTTTATTATACTGAGAGCGCAGGCGAATAGAAAAAATAAAGGAAAGGTCTGTTGTGATAAGAGTAGCAAGTGGAATAGAGGGCTAGGATCACAGAAGGGTGCGAAATGAAGAAGAACGCGTGTAAGTGGTTGAGACAAGCAAGAAAAGAGCTCTAGTGATGTACAAAAACTACACATATCCAAACAAAATCAAAAAAAAAAAAATTCCTAAAAATCAAGAATCGGTTTTCAGCAAAGCGAAGCAATTTCTTAAAAACTAAATTATCGTACTCATTTTTCATTGGAACGAACAAACTCACTTGAATAAGAACTTCATTCAAATTACAAAATGTAAAATGTAAAAGAAAAATATAGTCATAGAGAAATTTTTATAATTTTTTTATGGTTAGTAGAATTCGATTTCATTTTTGAGAGAAAAATAACAAACACTTACAGCTGTTTCGATGATGCAATGGGTAATCTCTTCAAAGGCTTTTTTTAAGGAGGTGTTAAGCATTTTTTTCGCAATTTTTTTTTACTATAAGCATAATATATTAAGAATATGGTATCTAAATTTAAAGTCTTTCGGAGCAAAATTATAAAATCAGTAGTGGTCCTCAATCCATCCGTACAAAGAACAGAGAAACATACTAAAGAATGCGTCGATGATCCAGTGTGAGGTAAGCCGATAGAACTCTTTTGAACGCATCATCACCATTTTTCACTTGGAAACGTTTTTCCCAAAAACTCTTAAAAACTAGACCTTATCTTTTATACTGAACGATTTTTTTTGTTAAAAATAAAATTTTATGCTGGGAAAATATTTCAAAGGCCATTTGTTTTTAAGAAAAAAAAAACTTTTTAGAAACGTCTATTTTTTATTTACGTACTATATATAAGACCAAACACTCAAGTTCCCTGGTACAGGAAAAAAAAAAATGTTTAAACCACAAAATGCAAAATATTTTTTATTTACAAGAGTTTAAATTGACACCCGGGAATCTTACTCGTAGATATGTACTATGTGGTAAAAAAAAAATGTTGAGCTCTGAAACTCAATAACTGTCGGCTTATCAAAGACCAACCAAATTCCTGAAAGGGCACGGAACATGTTCGCGTTCTTCGTTCGTAAATTAACTACAACACATTGCAAAAATATGGATTGAATTCCATTGCTTATTTTACTCAAATAAAATTAAACATAACGGCACATGCCGACAGATTTTTTTGTAGGATTTCCTTAAACGAGACGTTTTGATATGATCGATTTAGTTCATTCATATGACATATGTTTCTTGAAAGTTTGCCCCCACATATTAACATACATTTGCATATTCAGACGTATTCATGCAATCACATTATAAATCATACAAATAATCAGATAATTATACCAAAAATATAAAATCTGTTATGTGTATGTAGGTATGTTTTGATGCGCAAATGGTTTAGATACAGGATCCTTGCGATAAGAAACCAAAAATGTATTTTATTCAGGAACTGTCGATAAAAGATGTGCACTTCCCAAAATCAAAGATCCGCCACCAGTCTAGGTGAAATTTAGATTTTCCAAGAATATTTTCTCCCCGAAAGCGACGATTTTAGAAACGGACCGTACATAGACCGCACACCCTGTGTGTTCAAGCATGGAGGAAGCGCCGAAAATCTTTAAACCTCAAAGCGGTCTGCTGTGGCGCTTTTGGCTTTAGGAAGAGAAATGAGGTGTTGCATTTATCCGAACAGCACTGTAGTCCGCCCAATTTTTTACTTTTTCTTGTTCCATACAGCAGTGCCGAAGAAAATGTATCATCTTGGATATATTCACGATCATCCGCAATGCGCTCATTGCTGCTCATTTCACATTTTCGCGCGAATGGAATAACCACATTGTGTTTATGTTTGTACGTATGTATGTCCAAATGTATGTATGTATGTTTGTTTAAGATATACATATTTATTTTCAGAGCGATCAACGAAAATTGGGAAAAACGTAAAGAAAACACGCTCACACACACACACACACACACATGCTCGACGAGATCAATTCGACTACGAGGCCTCTTTGTACAATTACTTCGTTACCGCTGATGCGTGCAACCCCCGCTCAACCCAATTATACTGATATTTCTCTATGTATAAAAACAACAACAGCTGTTGGCGCAATCGAGACTCACCAACGAGTATCACAATGAAAAGTGTACACGGTTGCAAGACGACAAGACGCGGGTGCGCCATCACCACCACCACCACCACGATTCTGCTGCATTTGATGAGTAAGTGCTCCTTGCCTTGCCTTGCCATGCCACTCAGCGGCTTGTTGTTGCCGGTCTCAGCGCCGTGGATGTATGTAGTTGGTGCGAGTTGACTTCTTCATTCAGTCTCTGAGTAAACGTGGCGTTGAACGGTTTGGTTTTGGTTTGGTGGCTTTTGTGTAGCATAAAACGGTTTCGTATGAAAATTGTATGTGCATTGGACGAAGTGTGTAGTGTTTTTGGTGCGGGTGGAAAAGCTATTTGCTTGCATGTTGTATTTGGTATGTTGTGGAAAATGTGGATCCCTAAAGGGGAGCAGTCACAAGTCGAAGATCGCAAATAAGCAAAGTTGAAAGGTGCGTGTGTGTGCGTGTTTGGTGCACACAAATAGAGGAGTGTGCGCCCACAAAGCAAAATTTCCATGGCGCGTCGGAAAAATTGTTTTTAAGTTTTTCTTTGTATGTATTTTTTTGTTTTTTTTTTTGGTTCATTTTTTTTTTTTGGAATATTGAAAATTTGAGCCATGTGAAGCCACACCAATGTTGTGAAGTGTCGTACAAAATAGTTTTGGGCTTTTCTATTGTGTGTGGGCGAAGTTTCACGGCGTGCCTACTAATTAACAAAAAAAAAAAAAAAAACAACAAAAGTGTATAAAAAAAAATAAAACAAACAAAATAAAAAAATTTAAAAACAAAAAAATTGTTAGAACAAAAGTGTTTCCATTTGTTTTGAAATGCTAAAATTCAATTTGCTCCCAACACTTTAATATAATGCATCGAACAATGACATTCATTGAAGTCCATTATGTGTCAGTATGTATGTATGTATGTACATTAGACGGTTATAAAAAGTTCTTCGAAAACACGGAAAAATTAGGTCCAAGTCCTGCAGAAAAAATCATTTTTGCATCATAAAACAGTTCGAACTATGACCAAACTCAGTGAAGTGAAGGATTATCAGACAGACCAAAAGAAAACTTTTCTGTTGTTTTTTTTTTTTTTTTTTCAAGATGCACATCTTCAAAACTCAAAGATCTAGCTCATAAAAGAATGAAGAATTTTCTTAATTTTTTCTCCCTCCGATTCGAGGTTTATATATGACGGACGATAAAGCTTCAACCTCAAAATGAGTTTTGGTATCAAAGTAACTTATTCTGGTCAAAATCTCAAATTATCACAAAAAATTCAATAGTTGACCGTTAGAGCCTCATTCATGTGGTTGCATGACCAACTCTTTTTCCTGAACCGGTCTAATGTGCATACACATTTATATACATATCTAGCATATATTTACTACCCAGCAAACACAGCCTCTAACGTTAGAGAAATACTGTAGTTTTACATTAGAATTCTAATGTAGTTCTCTAATGTATCTCTAATCGAAAATCACGTTAGAGAACTAGGCTAGAGGACGATTAGAGAACGATTAGAGAAACACTCGAATAGCGAAGATGGGTGTATTGTCAAGTATTGTATTTATAAACTGAGGTATAAAAACTTTGAATTTTATTCCCATTAGATATTTAAGCTTAAAACATGTCAAACATATTTAAAGCAATAAATTTATCGAAATAGAATTAAACAAGAACAATTGGATTTCATTTCATTTCAGTTAGAAATTTCTCATTAGAATCCCATTAGAATTTCACGTTAGAATTCGAATCGATAACTAACCTTTTTCTCGATATCGAGAACTAAGTCCCCTTTTTGTCGAGAATGCTATAATTCGCGACAGTTTCACAAATCGTTCTCTAACCTTCTACCTTAGAGAATAACATTAGAATTCGAGTCGTTTTCTAATCGTCCTCTAACCTTAATGTTTGCTGGGTAAGTTCAATTCAGTTAGCTATTCAATGCTCCCAATTATCAATAAAGTTACATCAAATGGCGCTTAATTAATTTGTTACTTTGCTTCGAATTGCGTGCCACGTTCATTGTGAACTCACTTTGAACCATTCAAAAGCTTCATCTGTGGCCCCGACTATGTATGTGTTCCGTGTGCCAGTTACTGTGATCGTGGATAAAATAAAAAATAATTAATTCCAAGAAAATATATTTAAACGCACATTTGTTTATTTTCTTTTATTTTGTTATTGTATTAAGTTGTAAATATGTTGAAAAAAATATGATGAGAAAATTTATCTGCAGGCCTACGATCGCAATTCTTGCAGCCACAAAACATAAATCAATGAAAATCGTATGACATCTCCATAAGGAAATTTACTTTTTCGTGTGTATGTCGTGATTGTGCCGATAAAAGTGAAAAATTATTAAGTAGAAAGTAAATTGGAAAACGAAAATTTTAAGATTAATAGCGGAGCAGTGAAATTTATGAAAAACAAAACAAAAGAATTTGAAATGAATAATAAATCGTGTCTCGACAAAACATTCGGAATAAAATAACGTTGTACCCCGTCATTAAAAAAAAAAAAATTAATTCACTGCAAAGAGAAAATTTGCAAAATTTTAGAGGCTGTAAAAGAGATTGATTTGATAATAAAAAGTCTTGAACTCGTTATACGAATGAATAACCGAACATCTCCAGTCATGAAAAGTTCTAAACCGAAATTTAATTTAAAAAAAAAACTCTGTTTAACATGGCATTTTCGAAATGGGTCTGGAAATACTGAAACAAAAAAAAAAAAATTAAAAAATGTTTTGCATTTTCCTTCACAAGAAGAACTAATGTGTTTTCCACTTTTTTTACGGCAAGCTCGCCTCATCATATTTAGCTCGTTTTTTTAAACCCTCTCCATACGATGGCAAATTTATTTTGAGGCTGCCTGGATTTTGGAATTGAATTTCTAAGCTTACGCAAGATCAATAGAAGTCAATCACTGTTTCCTATCAAAGATGACTCACCCTGAGACCCATCTTTTTTATCCAGGCTAGGCAAGGCAATCTAAAGAAATCCTAATTTCAAGTCAACGTAAAATATTTTCAAAACCATCTAAGTGAAAGTATTTCAAATTAAAACTAAAATTAAAAATATTTACAAAATATTTGTTTAGTTTTCTGCTTGTTCAAAGTGCAAGAACCAAAAACCAACTCCAAATTCACAAATTCACAAATGCAACCGTGTCCATTACGGCAATTTACTCCATTAAAAACTTTGGTGTATTTGTTTTGCTTTCATAATTTAAACAAATAAATTTCGCATTAAAAGTGCAACGCCAACGGCTCGTCAAAAGTCATCAGCAACAAAGGGCAAAGACCTGGCAACACCAACAAAAGCGGCCATATGTGGCTGCACGAATAGTGAAAGGAGCAAATGCGACCCATCTATGTGCAGAAAGAAGTCTATAAAAGTAACAAAAACAACAACAACAACAACATTAACCACAGCACCACAACGGCTAAAGTTAACAATTTCAGACGCGCCAAACGGCTCATTGCCGACACTTGGCTCACTTACAGTCGCGTATGAGTATGTGCAAATCATTTATAAGTGAAAATGAAGTCAAATAAAACCACAATGTGCGGCAACAACAACAACAACAACAACAACAACAACTAGGGTTAATAATTGTTCAAAATTATTGCTGCCGCCTCTTCACAGTGTCGGCAACTTTAACTTGCACCCATTTCAAATTAAACAAAATCAGCAAAGCACAACGTGCAACATGCAACATGCGGCATGCAACATACAATGTTTTGCATTGCAACAAACCAAAAAAAAGGGAGCCATCCACAGCAGAATTTCTTGCAACTGCAAAAGTTTGACGTTGCCATTTGGACTCGACTCAACTAGACTGCAACTATTTCGATGAATGTATGTATGAGTGTGTGTGTGTGTGTGCGCTTGGTGTAGTGTGCGTGTGTGTGTGCGCCTTTGCCCATTTGCAACGCACAGCATCAAACGGGAAACGACAGCTGTCGGCTAAATATTGCATTTGGCAGCTAACAACAACAACAACAACACAAAATAGACGCTGCTTGGAGACAGTGTTTGTTGTTGTTGTTGCTGTTGTTGTTGTTGTTTGTCTTATGTTTGGCATAAACAGGAAAGTGAATTATTTACGGATGGCATTCTAAATATAAACCACTCCCCCTCTTTTCAAATCCATATAAAGTTGTTGCTGCTGTAACGAGTGCAACGAATGCTGCAATTCATTGCAGTTCGTTTTGCTTAATACAAAATTGTTAGTGTCGGCAGGGGAGTGCAGGTGAGTAAGCTGTTGCTTAGGGTGGATTGTTGTTAGAGAGCGCGGTGTAGATGATGTTGTTGCTCCCAATACAGCGCTGATTGTTGCCTAAGGTGACTTTCTTGTTGTTGTTGTTGTTTTACGTTTGCTCACCTACTAAAGCTACACGTTGTTGGTAGTGCCAAGTGTTGTTGGTGTCAACTACTTATTGCTTGCCGCCCCATCTAGACATTGATTAATATTTGGGATATGTCGTTTATGAGGGCTTTTGAAAATTTTTGACATTAAAGCGCCCAGAGTATAGTGATGACTGCTTCGCGTTTGGTTGGCTTCTTCATAGCGTACTGCTTTTCTATAATTTTATGAACGCTCTAATGTAGACCATACACATACAAACATACACACTTTCACTACAAATACGAAATTCACTGTAACTTTGTCCCCATAGGTTTATTTGTAGTAATTTTATGAGTTCTTTGAAATTATTGGATTAGTGCAAGGCGTCGTCAAGAAATATGGAATATTAAGAATACTACAAACGTACATACATACATACATAAGAGGGGCTTAGTGAAGCACGAAGAAAAATTTTGCTATTTTTAAACGCTCTTTAACAGACTACCATTTCTATTCCCGAAAGTAGCGTTGAAATTGGAACAAATTTAAAAATATTTAAACAAGTAATAAAACGCTTTTTGCAGTAAAAATATATTAAAATGAAGAAAGAGAAATCTCGCATAGTGATTTAACAATCAGCCACGCCTACTTTTAAAAAGCTGAGTAATTAATTTTTGGTTCCAGCCGAACTTAGACTTTCCTGTTTTTTTTTTTATTTTTCAGAATAATCGTAAGTGTCTAAGCTTTTACAGTAAAACTCTGCTATAATTTATGCACAAGACTCATAAAATATTTCAAAATTAATCGATTATTATTTCAATTAATCGAAATCTGTAAAAAATTACTCGCTTAAAGCACTTCATTTGATTCCACTTGCCATTCCTAAGCAGTCAAAATGTCTACTCGCATATATTCCACTTTTATTATTACAAATTTTTTATTAACATACAATTTACAAACATAAATTTAAAGTTTATTTTCATGTAACAAATCAAATAAAAATGTTGTAAAATTAATTGCACATGCGTACAAACATAAAAACAAACAAGAGTCATCGTGACTTTATTACCGATAACACACGAGTAGATAGTAGCAGAGTGAATACTTACACAAATTGTTAGTTTTGTTTTTGCTGTCTTATCTCTTTTATTGGTGCTCTTTTGTTGCTGTTGCACATGTTATGGTTAATAATAATAATTTTGTAGAGGCGCTCAAACATCGTACAAACAATATGACAAGCATCTGCGTGCAACAGTTGTTGTACAAAGTTGTTGGAAATTTTATAGCTGCACTTTATGAGTTTGCGACAATTGAATCTTTTAACAACTTGAAAGTGTATTTTTAATGAGAACATAGAGGGAAGTATTATTTGTTTTAGTGCTTAATAAAAGAGATGTACTACATGCCGTTTAAAGAAGAAGAAGAAGCAGAAGAAGAGGAATAATACGACATATGCAACTTAGTATGGATGTAGCACAAGGCACAACTCTTTTTTGGCTAAGCAGAATTAGGATGGCTGTTTTTGAAAAAAAAAAAAAATCTCTAAACAATTAGGAATTGCCGTTGGACAAACTTTGAGGTACCAGCAAAAAATTCAGACATTCAATTGAAACTTTCAATGCAGCTTGCTGTAAACTGTTGCTGGTATCAAGGTTTGATATAATTCATTTATGAATATTCAAGAACGTTATTTTACTAGTTTACCAGAGAACGTGAGCATTAAAAAGGTTTACATTCGCATTCGCTAAAAATAACACGTAAGAAAATCAACAACGTTCAAGTTCGCGAATCAAAGCAAGAACGTTCTTCTAGTCGTTCATCTTCAGAAACGAATGTATGTATATATATATTGCACTGATTTTTTTGTAATCGAACTTATTAACGAGTGGAATTTTTTTTAATGTTTATGTTAGCGAATACCAACGAATGATAGTGAATTTTCCCAACACTGCCCTGAATTGTGGATTGTTTCGAAAAACTTAGGGACTCTTATGTTTGCTCATAGTTTAGCAGGAGATTAGCAGTAGAAGAGGAAAGAGGCAGGTAATATAAAGAGAGTGAAATAACGAGAATAAGTGAGCAAGGAGAAATAGTAGGAAGAAGAAAGAGAATAATAGGATGATCGAGGGGTAGATGACGAAAAATGCATAGATCTCGCAGAAGACCATATTTCTGTACTACGTAAACTTGTTCTATCGACAGCTCTAAGCGACTATTTATTAAGAATAATTCAGTCTATAGTAGTATACATGTATGGGTGCACCTATACAGCTATGCAGCCATGAAATTCCAAGAAAACCATTGCATAATAAATAGCCTAAGTACACGGAAGCGCAAGCAACGGTTTAAAAACTCACATGTCATCGCTAGTGAGTGATATTTACAAAATACGCATTTTTCAAAAATTTCATTAAAATCACAGTACTCATTTTTTATTTTTTTGGGTTAAATCGCATAAACAGACATTAACGAAGAGCTGCCAACGAATGATTACTCATTGTTGAGGGCGTGCGAACTGCTTTTGATATATAGACAATGCCACAATTTTTTATGTACGAGTACTTGTATTCAGAAATTTACAAACATATGTACATATGTACATAACGCACAGATAAGAAAAACAACAACAAAATCGCCACTGTATATGAACAAAGTGTTGGCGCAGAGCCTGAAAAGCATGTCGAACGGCGCTGACATGCAACAGATGTGTGCCATCAGCGACAAGCAGACGTGTGTGGAACATATACAAAGAATTCAGTAACAAACAACAACAAAAGCAAGAAAAATAAAAATCAATTTTAAATAATAAACTAACGACAGAATGCAACTAATATTGAAGCAATAAAACTCCAACGCAACCAACAAGCAAACACGAAAATATTTCATAGCAAAAACAAAAAAAAAAAAGTGAAAAAAAAAAAATATTTATTTAAAAAAAAATTGTGTACAAATAATGAAAGAGTGGCAGCAGTAATGAGTGAGTGCAGCAGTAATGTTCGAAAATCAATTGGTGGCACGTTTTCATTAAAAAAAAGTGTTTAACAGCGGTACACTCCCCCCCCCTTTCGTTTGTGTGGCAGGACAAATTGTTGTAGCTAAAAATAAATTGACATTCAACTTTAATGCGTGCAACGATAGAGTCACATTTACTTTCTAAATCACACACACACACACACAAAGGCACGCAGGATAAGGCGAAATGTTGCAGCTGCATTGGAGTTTGTTGTGTTGCACATTGCTTGCAACGAATTTTCTATGCCACAGCGTGAATGGTATGAAAGGTGCGTATATATATACTATATATTTATATATCTGTACTTTAAGTTTTACGCGATTTAGATATCTTTTAGCGGCACTTCTTTTCTATTTATAAATAATTTCTTTTCAATACTTAAGATAAAGTTGTTTAATTTTTAAGTGTGTTAATAGCTACGGAAGGCGGAAGCAGACATTTCGGGGGGATGAACGGTAATCTAACAGACAATTTGTTTTAATTGTTTGAACGATTGCTCAATTATATGAAACACGTTTTTGGTTTTGAAAAAAGTTTGGAAGCAATCGCATTCGAAGATGTTTGAGTTAAGGGGGAAATTTTGGGGATGAGCTGATTTTTTATTTTTTTCAGTTATAAGAGACGACTTCTATTCCCCTAATCTTTTGAAGAACTACCCACTAAAACCTAACTCGCCCCTATTGCCTCCACGGCCCTCGTATTGTTTAAAAACCTGGCACGTTTTCTTCTCATTCAGATTCTTCGTCCATCGCTGCTTTGGCGGAAGGAGTTTTCCCACAAATTGACGCAACCTTCTGCCGACTCTGAAAGAAATCTTTGAATGTAAATGAATGTTTTCTGAAAACCCTGTACATGGCGGTTATACGCAGGTGTTTTATCACTCCTAAGTCCCGATTTTATAATAAATTTGGAAATGAGTCACAATCACTTGAAAGTGCATTGAAGTAAAAGCAACCAAATATTCGTCCAGCTTGGCTCAATTTGAAAACATTTAACACAATTTCTTTGGTATATATTTTGCACAAGTTCAAAGGTCACAATGTTTGTGTTAGCTCTCAACGAAAATCGCACAAAAATGAGGGTAACAAATGTGTTGTTGAACCACAAAATGTGGCAGCAATTCAATTTCGTGACTTGTTTAGTTGCGCTTTGTATTGAAGAATACGACTCGAGTACCGTCAGTTTTGCTTGTTGCACTTCAGTCATACTCAAGACGACGAATAAATATTTATGTAAGTGGAATCCCATCCATGCAACTGAATGATGTTGAGAAAGAGTGGATGCTTGAGCGATCGCAAGTATGTACTTTAAATGGGTTGAAGGGGTGTACTATGGAGAGGGTATTGCAGGCGGGAGTACATAATAATTAATTATTTTTGTTTGCAGTTGTTTTATAAAGTTTTTTGGCCTCTCGACTAGTAGCAAAAAATACTTTTATTTTCTGTTTTGATGTTGTTATTTCATGAGCACTCCCACGGAAGTTACCACAACTGTTGAGAGGCGTTAATTATAAGAATTTTTTTTTTATAAATCCCGTATTGCTAATGATTTTCGTTTGATACATTGATATGTATATGTAGGTTAACATATTGATCGATAACTCCAAAACCGGTAGAGCTATAGAAAAAAGTGATTACTCAGATTTTAATCCAGATGTCTAGTAGTACAATGATGAAAGTTGCATTCAATTACATTTAGCAGTTTTTGAGTGATCCCCGAACAAACATACAGACAGACAAACAAAAATTCTACAAGCAGCTGATTTGAATTCTATATAATCCCTCCTAACAAATTTTTCTTTAATATCTACAATGTACAGACATCGACCTGTTGCAAATTTATTATACATAAGTAGAGATTAGATCTCCAGGAATGTAATCCACCTGAAGACACGATTTGAACGTCTCTAAGTCAGGCATTCAACGAATGTAGAACCTTTTTTGTCTTTATGATATCTGGGACTCACTGATTACATATAGACGACATGTATTATAAGTAATAGCAGAGCTGGGCGATAAGGATTACATGTGTAATCGATTACACATAGGATTACGATTACAGTAATCGTAATTTATATTTTTTACAATTATGATTACGTAATCGCTAATTTGCGTATGTAGGATTACGATTGCGTAATCGTAATTTCTAAAAATATAAATTACGATTACAGTAATCGTAATCCTATATACACAAATTAAGGATTACGTAATTGTAATTGAAAAAATATAAATTAAGATTACAGTAATCGTAATCCCATACACACAAATTAAGGATTACGTAATCGTAATTGTAAAAATATAAATTACGATTACAGTAATCGTAATCCTATATACACAAATTAAGGATTACGTAATCGTAATTGAGAAAATAAAAATTACGATTACTGTAATCGTTATTTTTTGTGGATAGGATTACAATTGCTATAATTTTCTTTAGAATGAAAATGTATTTTTTGAGGAAAATTTACCGACGCACTGCGGGATTAGAACAAGCCGACATCTCTTCAAATAAACACGCATGGTCACTGAAATCCACTCCATAAAGGAATAACAGCGATTTTTACTAAAATTTTAAAAAAGATATCCTAAGTAATTAAGGAGTTGCGTGCAAAAAGGGCACTAAAAGAGATGTGCTCTTTTTCCGTAAAACGGCTAATAAGAGAGAAGAATCTATGTTTTATGTCCCCTCAGAATATGGGTTTGATATCTTTTAGCTTAGTAACTTGCAAAAATTTCGAGTTATGTATGTATATAGGAATACAAAGAAGTGCCTTCTTTGCACGCAACTCCTCAATTGTAATCTTAAAAAATTTAAATAACGATTACGTAATTGTAATCTTAAAAAATTTAAATAACGATTACGCAATTGTAATTTAAAAAATTTAAATTACGATTACGTAATTGTAATTTAAAAAATTTAAATTACGATTACGTAATTGTAATTTAAAAAAACTTAAATTACGATTACGTAATCGTTAATTGAAAAACTTCGATTACGATTACAGTAATCGTAATTTAAAAATTTTTAAAATTACGATTACGTAATCGTAATCGTGGTTTGAGGGATTAAGGATTACTGTAATTGTAATTTAAAAAGCTAAGATTACGATTGCTGTAATCGTAATTGTTTTGTAATCGTAATCCTTATCGCCCAGCTCTGAGTAATAGTGACCCCATGTTTTTTAGGTGCCTTACATATCGGGATTTGTTTCCTACATTTTCGGGATTGGAAATAACTTACATTACATATGAAATAGGTGTGATTTAATTATGAAAATTATTCTAGTTTTTGTGTTAATGTACTATATTTTTAAATATTTTAGTTCAATTTAATGAAGATGCTAAAAAAAAAAACAAATAAATAAAAAAAAAATTTTTGTTTTAAATTTTTATGTATACATTTTTCTATGCTTTAATCTAACTGTCTAAACTGTGTCCTGCCTACAAATATAAAAAAATCGTTAAATTGACCAAATAAATGTCTGGCTATGCGAGTTGCATTTTTAATATGTGGGCATGGTACCGCCCACTTTTCTAAAATTATGTAAATCTTATCTCGAAATACATCTAATGATTTTAGACCAAATACATGCAGAGTCATGACAAAATTTAAATTTTAAGTAAACTGGGGGCGTGGCACTGCTCGCTTCTCCAAAACTATATGTAAACTCTACTGTAACCACTGAACCCAAGTATATAGTATAAAACTTTCACGTTTATAAACATTTCTTTGAAAAATCTCCTAGAAATTCAATAAATTTACTTCAAAAATTCAGAAATAAAAAAAAGAATTAGACAACTATTTGATTTTGCTTTGTTTTAATAAAAACAAATTGCGTTTTAATGAAAAAAAAAAACAGTTCCTAAAAATCCCGGAGTTTTCAAAAATCGAAAAAGTTCGCCACTCCAATAAACACTCAAACATCCCAATCGCTAGCAACTTAAGTGCTTTGACAATGCGTCGTGCGATCGCGCATTTTTCACGCCTGCCTTTTGACTTGTGGGGTGCACGCCACAGCTGCCACTACGGAGACAACAAGCAACAGCATTTACTAGATAAAAAACAGAAAATGCAACATGCAACAACTGACAACTGACAACTACAACGCACATTTGCATACGAAATTCTCATTTCTAGAAAAACAACTTTTGTTGTTGCTCCATTTATTGAGTTATTTTTTTTTTTTGCACTTCGCCTATTTTAGATCTATAAATGTATTTTGTTTTGTTTTTTTTTTTTCATGACACCCGATCGTGACGTCACACTCTATGCTTAACAGCACTATTCTTTGATGACTCATCAGCTCTTGTTTTCTGTTGGTTGCTTTTGGCGGCACTGCGAATTCGCACGTTTTGCCTGATTTCCTTTTTAATGGCCACGGCGCGTTCTGTTCTAATAATATTTTAATTTCTTTCTGTTTCTTGGCTACTGAACGGCTTGTTTGTTGTCGTGTGACTTTGTTTTTTTTTGTTGTGATTTCATTTAAATTTTTATTTTATTTTATTTTATTCTTACAACTTGGTGAGTGAGCGAACAAAGTCATTTATTTTCGCGCGTTAATTGAATGGTTTGTGTGCCAATTTCTGTTGATGACAAAGCGTAAACGAAACTGTGTCTATGCGAGTTTTTGTTTATGGGGTATTTTAGTTTATGGATTTATCAGGTAATAAATTTTATTTTAATTTTGCATAAAATGTATTTTTTTTATTCTTTTTTCTCTATACAATAGACTATATTAATGTTTGTTGGTAACAACTGCCATAGTACAGTGGGTAGCGTACTTGTCCAGTGACCTGTAAACTTTCGGAGTACCGAGGGACCAAAACACACATGTCAAATTTTTTTCGAATTAGTTGTTGTTATTAGAATGAAAACTGTCTACGATTCGCAGTGTTAGCGGCTCTACTGAGTTTGCCCCAAGAGTTTTATGGTTGAATTTCAATCACGGGTGATCTCTACTTAATCAAACCAGGATATAATCGGTTATCTAGATCCGTTCTTGAGGAATCAGCAAAGCCCTTAGCCTTATAAATTAATCTATGGGGAGAAAAATTCTAGACTTGATGTATGATCCCCACCGCTATGCCAATGCTCTCTTTCTATCTCACAGGAAAGATTACTAAAAAACTACCAACTCCGCTCCAAGAATATTAGAGAAAGAAGTTGAACTTGCCATTCTGTCAATTATAGCTGTGTTTCGATACAATTTTTAAAAATCTTATAAAATTTGTACTGGAAAGTGTTTGGTGACACAAAACATTTGCAGGGAGAGAGCGCATTTTGACATTTCATTGAGAGAGAGGGTTTCAAGGTTCTGCTGTAACACTTGTAACTGCAAACAGCTGCTCTTGACATAAAAGACCAACAACAACAATTTTAAAATTTGAACTGTTAACCAATCGAAATAGCAACAGCTGTTTTGCTGCAAATTTTTACTGATTCTTGTGCTTTGGAAACTTTTCACTTTTTGCGTTTCGAAAGAGTTTTACTTCATACTCACTTTACTCACACTTGTTTGCAAGTTTTGTCACTGATCACAGCTAATGCTCCTCTGCCGTTTCCTTTATAAATAATAGATTGAAGGATAATGGGTTCGTTTTTGTTTCGAGAAATTTAAAGGAGAAGAGATGTAAGAGTTCATACGTATATTCTCTCAAACATGAAAGCGCTTTATTTAATTACCAGAAAATGTATTTTTTTTTTTTTGAAAATTATAAACATGGACTTTCACCTTTTATTACCACAATCGTAAAAACAAATTGGCATATTTATGTCGCTTAGCAATATTTATTGACATCAAAACTCATAAAAGGGGGTTAAGAGACTCTCTTAAAAATATTACACCATGCGTATTGTGCAGCTCTATTGAACATATGTACATAATTTGACAGCTTATGCAGTGTGTTTGATATATACATAAGTATGTATGTATGTACATAGATTTTTCGGCTGCATGTCGTGCTCATTAATTTTAATTTTTGTTTTCATTTTGAACTACCAAAGTTGCACCATGCCCATATATATGTACATACATATCTGCTTCTATGGGTATAAATACTATTTATGTAGGTAACTAAGTAAATATAACTTAACATTACACTGCGATATTTTTTTATTTACTTAAATTTATTAGCCATGCATTCACAGCATTTTAGAAAATCAATAAATAAACAACTTAATCCATACGAAAGAATCGAGATTTGCCTATTTTGGTATTTAATTAATTAGAAAACATGGGTCCAAATTATTTTGCTTGTTTCTTCACTGAAAAATTGTCAATGCCAACACGCCACACTGCAGCACAAAGACAAAATATTAAAAAAAAATTTTTAAATAGTATCATAACTCTAATTAGCTGTGTATGAAAACTTATAACTTATGCAAGTTGTAGTGCAGTAGTGGAACTAACCAAGTTTCGCAATCGACGCAATCGACATTTTGTAGTACCGATATTTATAACGATATTGGTATTCACTATTTTTTTTCGATTTTCGATTATTTGCAATCAGCTGTTTCGAAAAGTAAATGACACACAATTTGGAGTTGTTTTCTATGTCGTTAAAAAAAATGCACATAATTTTAGGTTTTGTATTAAAAATTTAAATAATAATATTACATATATCGATATTATCATTTTAAAAAGTATCATTTGAGTACTTATGTAGCGTATGTTTTATCGCGGGATGAGGAATCTGTTACCAGAATCGTAATTGGTAAGTTAGTGAATCAGCTATTCGATGGTGCAAGCGACAGAATCGCTGTTGAAAATCTCGAAAAATCGAACCGAATCGAATTGCTCTAAGTTAGTGAATTCCACTATATACAGCTGTGATAAATGACGAATGTTCATCGAGCATGTCGCTGTAATCTTCATAGTCCACAGTGATTTCGTGAGTAGGAAAAAGTGCATTCACTATTTTATCCATTGGGTAAACATCGAAATAGGGTGTGGGCTTCTTCAGAACTATTTAGTTGAAATACATATATAATAAAACTCAGGCCAAAATAAATGAATTTATATATATGTATAACATACTCCTTAAATGCACCAACGATGTTGATCTTCAAGCAGAGGGCGTCTATTGTTACACCAACAATTTCTTCCAACCACTCACGTGACTGTAGCATTCGCAAGACATTCTGCTAAACAAATTAACTCTTTCTAACTTGATCGTTGTTGCGCTTAAAAGCAGTCAACGCGCCAGGCATCTCTCCTCCACTTTGGCGTTCATTGAGACAGTGTGACAATTGCACTCAAAACATTTAATCTTCAAAAGTACGCCTAAACATGACTCGCCTATCTTCTTCGCTTTGCTTGCATTCACACTGCGGCGCTGTAGCACTGCTGTACGGCACCAAGTCACTTATGCAAATTGAATTTAATGTTTTGCCACTTAAACATTGAAGTGGCGCACGCATTTCACCATTTGTTCAAGTCGCTGTCAATTCAGTCCATGTACATATGTATGTACATATGTATGTATGTATGTGGCGGTGTTGGCATTTTTGTCACCAATAGTGCTAGCAACAACAACAATAACAACCACAATAGCCGGTGTTGATGTGCATAATGTTGGAATTGTCATTGCTTATCGGCGCGCCACTTCGTGTGACATTGTCGGCTTGAATGCATTTGCATCATTTGTGTGTGTGTGTGTTTGTGTGTGTGTAGGTGTGCGTTGGAGTGATGCAGTCATGTGTGTTGTGCTATCAAGCTAAACATATGTACTGCATATTCCCTGCAATGTGCTTTTGAGGCATAGTTTGTGGCGTTGTAGAATTTATTATTTTGTTTGTAAGTAAATAAATGTTTTGATAAGCAAAAAATGTGTAAATACTCAGTCACATCTGCTGTTGCGGTCGGCAGGTCAAAGCGAACAAGAGACATTTAATTTGTGCGCACTTTTATAAATCACATACATACATACATATACATATTTGAAAAGATAACTTTGCTTAAGGTTTTTTTGCTCTTAAAAACTAAAGTGCGCATGGAATTAGAAGATTTATACTATGTTTGTATTTAGGTACATATGTATATATGTAAAAAAAAATTATTATTTTACAACAAAAATATTTCTATCTAAGACAACCCTCATTGACTAATTTAAATGAGAACTTCGAAAAATATTTCGGCATTTTTACAAATATATACATACATATGTATGTCTTTAAGGTAGCTAGGAGCTAGTTTACAAACCACAAAGACATAGCACCTACATATTTACAGTGCCTAACCGGCACGTCTACTATCCCCTTTTCCAGTGTTTATTTCAATATGAATCTTTCCTTTCTTTTGTTATTTCACTTGTCGCATCGTGGTATCAATTTTCTTAACAAATATTTAAAAAAAAAATCTACTTTACATAGTAAACTACAGTGGCCGACAAAACTATGCATACCCCCTTTTTTTGTATGTTTTCACCAATTTCGGCTTCAGAAAATTAATTTTAACTATTTTCCTGTAAGAGAACTTATCAAGATCTAATACAAAACCTATAAATTATATTTTAAGTATGTATGGGAAAATCGCAAAAATTAGACAAATTTTCATCAGAAGTTTTAGATTTTTTTTGAAAATGCAGATTTGTAGCGCATTCAATTCTAGGCTGATAAAGTGTTTGTTTCAAGTCTGTAAGAAATTTTCCTGATTTTTGGCGATTTTTTTTCTGAAGAGCTTTTATGTTTTCTTCCATACCAAAAATACTATGTTCATAAATTTGTATGAAAGAAAACACGAAAACTCTTCAGAAAAAAAATCGCCAAAAATCAGGAACATTTCTTACAGATTTGAGACATTGAAAATTTGTCTAAGTTTTGCGAATTTCCTATACATACTTAAAATATAATTTATAGTTTTTGTATTAGATCTTGATAAGTTCTCTTACAGGAAAATAGTTAAAATTAATTTTCTGAAGCCGAAGTTGGTGAAAACATACAAAAAAAAGGGGGTATGCATAGTTTTGTCGGCCACTGTATATATGTATGTAAGTAGGTCACCATATAGTGCTATATAAAAGCACAGTTAGTCGTATAAATATGTGATTATGGCATATTTATTTATTTTTCCTCTTGAATGTGGCATTTCGAAGTGTTGCATGCAGCTGTTGCATGCCACTTTTGCCTGCTTGAGAAGTATTTACAACTTAAAGTCGCCTAATATTTAAGCAGCAATTGAAATAAGTAACAGTTTTTCAGCAAAAGTTGCGCAGTTTTGACAGATGTTGTGAAAAGTTATGGTTGGGTCAGTAATGATTTCAAATTGATTGGTACATCGTCATAATTTGTTGTTTTAATTTAAAATATTAAAGAAATAATTTAAAACCTTAAAGAAAGACTGAATGTCATATCATAATCATAGTAAAATTAAAATAGAGTTTTATCTACTTAAACATGATTCTAAAATAAAAATAATTTTATGTCTGTCATAGTAAACTTAAAATGCATTCTATGTCTTAGACGGAGTTTTAATTTTAAAATAACGAAAATATTATTATAACATTTTAAAATCACGGTTTGTGTCTATGATTATACTTGTGACATCGCTTACGCCAAACTTGACTTTGGCTATTAGGCTTAGTACCAGAAATATGTTTTGGTTTGTGAAGAAAATAGTAAACACAGGGTGACCTTGCAAAAGAAAAAAATTGCTTCTTAATTTTTTTAATAAAGTAAACTTGTTACTTACGAATAATGGAACAGTCGATAAGTGAGAATCGAATATTTTTTGTATAATGACTAATCCACTAATTGATCAAAAAATAATAACTAGACAACTGTGGTCGCTCTTTATTGTGAAGAAGGCACTTTGGAAATATGAAATTGAAACAGGAGCATGGTTAGGAAAGATCACGAGTCTCCCCTTGTTAAATCGTTGATTCCCGTACTCGGCAGAACCTTGGTATCGCTCTAGTCAGCTTGAAATGACGGGTTAAATACTTTGTTTTCCTAGGATCCAGATGCCTGATTGTCAGCCTTTAAATACTTTAAAGTATTTCTATTAAGTCTATGTTCCCAATTAGAATTATTTCACTGACTAACGCCCATTGCAAATACTTTGACTAAAATACAAACTTTTCCCATTGCAGTTTCACTTTTTGGCGATGGCTACATAACGATGCCACTGCAGGAGGCCAAAATGTCTACAAATATACGCGTCAAATTTCGCACACAACAAGAGAACGCCTTCCTCTTCTTGGCCGCCGGACGCACCGACTACTGCCTCATGCGACTCGAGGGCGCCATAATTAGTTTCACCTATAAAATTGATCGTGAAGTCATACAGGTAAGCAAGCACACAAGCCAACTTAGCACCGAATATCATTAACCTTTAATCACCAACTTGCAGCTACGTTCACCCAAGAAGCAGCGTCTAAATGATTTGGAATGGCACGATGTGGCGGTGCAACGTTACGAGACGAACATAACGCTGCAGGTGGATGGCAATATAATGCGTAAGACATTGCCCGCCGAGATGACGGCATTGAATGTACATTTTGGCACATTCCTCGGTGGGGTGGGCGATTTTCCTGCTGAGTATTTGAATGATGTGGTGGGCTTTCGTGGCTGCATATCGGATGTAAGCGCAACAATTCTTGCTTAAAGCATTTCATATTTAAATTGACTATTTGTAGGTATTTTACAACAACATCAATGTAATTAAACGCGCCAAAGAGCGCACTGGCCACACAACAAGCATTGGTGTGACTTGGACATGCAGCAATGAATTTGATGGCACCATCAAAGATGGCATTAGTTTTCTCAATGAAGACTCTTTTGCTTTAATGTCCAAAGAGTCGAACGCAGCGGGTGAATCGTAAGTTGAAATGCGAAATCATTTCCAATTTTTAATAAACTCAACAATTAATTAAACTTCACATTTTGCATGTCTGTCCGTTTGTTCTCTTTGCTTTTGTAGTTTGTCTATGCAATTTCGTACGATGGAGGATGCTGGTGTGCTCTTCTTTAACGGTGGCTATGATTTTGTGCTTTTGGAAATTGAGGAGAGCGAAGTGAAGCTGACATTCAACAAGGCGGGCAGTCTCGTACAAATTTCACCCAATCAAACGATCTCCGATGGCAAATGGCATCGCATTAGTTTGCGTTATAATGCCGTCATGGCTGAGCTGGTGCTTGATGATATTCCATATAGCGGCACACATACCAATGGCTCCAAATCGATCATTAATTTGGAGAAGAGCATCTTTTTTGGTGGCGTGCAAGAGGATATGCGCAGACGTTTGTTGAACAAGGGTCTGTTGGTGAATGATCTGAGCTTCAAGGGTTGTATGCGTGGACTGCAAGTCAACAATGTAGAGTTGGGTTTTCCACAAATGAAAGTCTCACATCATCTAGCGGTGAATTGTGTTTGGAAGTATCCGTGCGTGGAGTACAATCCGTGTTTGAAGAGCGGCATCTGTAATCAGTATGGCGTGGATGAGTTTATTTGCTACTGCGATCAGTCGTATTGTATTAAAGCTGATTTTCAAGGACCATTTAAGGTAAGTGAGTTTGAAAGTGAAAGAGAGGAATTTTGAAATTTCATATGAGGTCAAAAGAGTTATTATAGAAATAACTCCTAAATAAGACTGACTCTGTCAAGTGGATGACAGCAGAGCACGGCGCTCAGTGTAGACTAGACAGAGTTCCTTATCCAGTCACTTCGGCGTACAAAAAGGAAACGCTGTCGTGTCAGATGTGTTTAAGATCTAAGGAGTCTGTTGAACTTATTTACAGTTGGATCTACACATAAGGCCTCCTTCTGGTCAGGTGGACCTCGAGGCAGCTAATAAATTAACCTCCTCCTTTGAAGGTATTGGTGTGTTGAAAAGATCCTTCTGCGCGTCTGTAGATACCAGACACCCGAAAAAATACAAGGCTTTAGTAAGGCTAACCGATGGGTTGACTGATGGGAATCCATGTGGAGATATCTCCAACTCGATGTTTTCAATTCTTTGCGGGATGAATTGAAAACCAGTGGCATCAGTTGTTATGTGGCCTCATAACGCATTATCTAAGTGTCCTTCAGCTGGGGTAGGCGCTTCCCAACCTAACTGAAACTGGGGTCCTAGATGTACAAATATATTCAAGATACCTGCAAGTTGGTTATCTCAAAACTGGTACACATTTTTGTAAGGTCAGTCGGTGGCGGTCTGTCTGAAAATGCTGTTCTTAGAGCTCTTTCGGTCTCAAAAATAATATCCCTATGTCCTCATGAGACAGGAATATTTTAGCTTAGAACTTAAATTAAAGAAGTTGGGCCATTGGGTCGGCTGCTTGGCTGTAACAAAGGTTTTAGACTCAATTTTGTCTTCTTTTTATTTCCACAGATTTTCACCGAAACAAGTCCTGAACTGGAGCTCCTTTACGTATCGCCAATGCAATTACTCGAGGGTGGCACCGTCTTCCTCTCACCACACTTCATTGATGTGCTCATCGACATGCGCAAGTATAACAGCCTCACCGACACATCCATCGCCTTTCATATCGTACAACAACCTAAATATGGTCAATTGTTACAATTCTCCGTAGAGAAAAATAATTTTGTACCATGTCGCACATTCAGTCTAATCGATCTCTCCACAGACAAAGTGAAGTATGTGCATAACGGTATGGAGTACTTTAACGACCACGCCACATTAGACATGCAGGTGTATGGTGATATGCATAAGGTGCCCGAGAATATACTCGGCAAACATCGTTTCTTGCTGCACGCCAATGTGACACCCATCAATGATCCACCACAACTGCAGATACCAATTAATAAGATATTGCGTGTCATCGAAGGCATCGAACGTATGCTGGATGTGGATCTCTTCAATATCGATGATCCGGATAGTGTACCAACAGCGCTCATCTACACCATTCTACCTTCTACAAATTCGGCAGAAGCTTTTGGACGTTTTTTGGTGAATGGTGTGATGACAATGAGTTTCTCGCAGGCGGATGTGAATGCGGCCAAAGTGAGTTTTTTGTATAATTCAACGACGACGGAGGCCTTCAGCTATCAGATTCTAATGCATGTCTCCGATGGTATTGAGACGAGTGATACGGTGTATTTGCCGGTGTCGGTGCATCCTTTGGAACTGCGTTTGGTCAACAATACTGGGCTAATTATGATACATAAGTCGGCTTTACCCTTGACACCAGCTAATTTGTCGGTTGGCACAAATACGGCGGATGAGAACATTGATATACGTTATGACATTGTGAAGGCGCCACAATATGGTGCCATTCAGCGACTGCGTCAGATCGATTCGTCTTGGGTGAATGTGGATTGGTTTAGTGAAAGTCAAATGGCGCTTGGACATATACGTTATATGCATGGCAGTGAGTTTCCATGGCAGGATGAGTTCAAGGTGAGTAAAATGCGTTATAATTTCCCAATCTGCTGGTTGGTTTTAAAGAAAATGAGCTGCAAGTTGAGGTAAGAACCTTTCGCGTACTCCAGTTTTAATAATTCCAAAAAAAAAGAGAGATAAACCGTGTTTGTGATGGGGTGCGTAACGGATCGGGTTCCGCTTTATGCAGTCTTAAATTTTGTGTCTCTACTTATATGCAGCGACCTAGACCAAAGGACTGGTGGTGCTTTGGAGTCAAACATATTCTTTATTTCATCCAATTTCTTTTTAGTTCATTGCATCCTACGGCTTCGTGACAACGCAAACCTTCGATTTTCGCATCACATTTACGCGCCTGCGCATCAACGCCGCAAAACCCTCGAGCCTAGCAGTTAATGGTACACGCGAGTTTGTCTTAACCAGTGACGTATTGACCTATGAGACTGTACCAATCGATACGTTCCCACGTAATATTATCTACAAAATCATCAAACCAACAAAATATGGAGCCATTTATGTGGAAGGTTCACGCAAATTTGCTAAGGTAAGTCTTGAGTATAAATCCGTTAAAGCGCCAATCTAACTAGCTGCTACTTTCATATCAGGAAATGGACTCATTCACGCAGCTGGATATCGATAAGAATCGCATACGCTACAAAACTCATCTCACCAGCTATTCCAGCTTCATTGATTACCTGGAGTTTGTCGTCTCGGTAGCTGAATGTGATGATGTAATGGGACGCTTGAAAATTCTCTACACCCCACTCGAATCCAACAAGGAAAAGTTAACCTATCAGAAACGTGACGTATTGCTGGTACAGGAGGGCGAACGCGCGCTCATCACGAAAAATAATTTCGAGATGCGTTTCAATCTCTACGAGAGTCTACAATTCACAGTAACTAAAGCGCCCAAGCATGGCACACTCTGTCGCTATGATGAAGGCGCCGCCAAAGTTATACCCATCACAGAGTTTACATTGGAACAACTTTTCCTAAATGATGTCTATTACTGTCACGATGATACCGAGTCCACAGAGGATGCTTTCGATTTGCTTATACTCTCGACGGATGATACAGATTTGCAATTCGTGGCCGATATTGATGTACGCATCAAATTGATCAATGATAATACGCCATATCGCACAGCGGAACGAGTTTTTCATGTTGTACGCAGCGGTTATCGTACCTTGAGTCCGGATGTGTTGCAATATCTCGATGCTGATGTGAATACAAATCGTTCCGATATACTCTTTATACATGTTTCCAGTACAAATGGCGCATTCTTCAAGTCGGGCAGCTTCATTGATACTTTTAGTCAGGACGATATTACGAATAGGCGTATAGCTTTTCAACATAATGGACCCGATGTGGGTACGGCATCCTTCATTGTGACAGATCGTCAACATGAAGTGAATGGTTTGTTGGAGGTGCATGCATCCGATCCTTTCGTATCGATGTTGCCGACGAATGCGTCCATCGTGCAGGAGGGAAAATTTGTTATTTTGCGTAATAAAGATTTTGTATTGGAGACCAATTTGGATATGAAATTGGATGAGATCTATTATGAGGTGATCAAACCGCCTTCGTATGGCATACTCATGTACTTGGGTAGATCGCGTAATGGTGGCAATGATACAACAAACGGACAATATAAGACATCGAATCTAACTTCGTTGAATAATTTTACGCATTTGGATATTGAACGTGATCGTCTGGTGTATTGGAATACGGAGATAGCGTCAATGGATAAAGTGCGGTGAGTTGGGCGCGCATTAAACTTAAGAATAATATTTTATGTTGTGTTGTTGTTTCTATTTAAAGCTATCGTGTGCATATTAAAAATATTTCCGCTGAAGGTGAGGTGATCTTGCGCATATATCCTTCAGCCTATTGGGAGCCATTGCAAGTGAAAAAGAATCAAACTCTCTTTGTGGAAGAGTCAACGAGTGTGCTGATCTCGCGCGATGTGTTAGAGGTATTTGATGTTTTTTTTTCTTTAAGAATTTCCTTTACGCAAACAGACTCCCGAGCTGCGTGGATTCACTACAAAACAGTGTAAACCCCAACTGTTGAAGTCCGCCGAAGTTTTCCCTACTCTCTGGGCACTATTGAGGCAGTGAAAAAGATTTTGGCTCCACTTCATACTCTAATATAATCCTCATCCTCTCATTTCACCCAAATTTAAATCCAACCAGCTCATCCTTATCCCTCTTCGCAGGTTGTCCATCCCAACATCTCGCCAGGTGATATTACGTTCCTAGTCACCTCATCACCTTTGCATGGCTATTTGGAAATGCAATCAATGTCATTCGATGATGAGTACAACTGCAAAGTCTTCGATCAGTCGGCGATCAACACAGAGAAAATGTTCTATATACAAGCGGGTGTGAATCAATCCATGGACTATTTTGTATTTGATGTGACGAACGGCATCACTTGGTTGAGGAACTTAATGCTACGGATCGTTATTATACCGGAGAAGCTGTATATGCATACAAATGTGATATCCGTAGTTGAAGGTAAGCGATGCGAAAGAGAGTGACTTGTGATCATCACTTCGCTCTCTTAGAGCTCTCAACGGTCTAGCACTTTCGGCATGCGCAAGACCATTATTTGTTTTCTTTGTTGTTATTTAAATGATCACCTTTTCAGGTAAAACGGTACAACTCAGCTCTTCTGACATACAACCCTTCTCCGAGTACTATCGTGGTAAAATTCTTGAATATATTGTGACCATAGCGCCCACTTCCGGTTACATTATCGCCGCTAATTCGAAAGTGAAACGCTTCACACAAAAACAATTAGACCAGGGCAGCATACAATACTTCCACAATGGCAATGAAAATGCGACAGATGTTATGACTCTCATAGCCACAGCGCGTAGCAAAGAGAGCGTACCATTTGAGCTCGAATTCTCCGTAATACCCGTGAATGACGAACAGCCGATGGTTGTGACAAATACTGGACTGCAAGTGTGGAGTGGTGGCAAATATATTATCAAATATACAGATCTAAGTAAGTTTCCTAGTTTAGCTTAGCTGCTTCTTCTTTTCTTTAAACCAAATAATTTTACGCTTTTTAGTGGCACAAGACTATGACACGCCAGTGGATAATATCACTTTCATTGTCAATTATATTTATGGTGGCTATTTGGCGAAGCGCGACAATCCACAACAAAAGCTCGACACTTTCACACAAGCCCAAATTAATAACGAGGAGATTTTGTTCATACACGATTCAGGCGCACGTCGCAACGAAATGTCGTTTATGGTTACCGATGGTCTATTCAATACCACCGAACAGCTGTTGAATATCGCTATAAGACCGGTTGAGATACTCGAGGAACGTAACACCAATTTGCATGTCTTTCCGCTCACAAAGAAGCAAATATTACGCGATCATTTATATTTCCGTTGTTCGGATGAGGGACGTGATATTTATTATAACGTCACAGTACCACCAAGCTTGGGACGTATTGTCAACGAATATCTCGATAATGGCTACACGAAGGAGGTGAACAGTTTTACACAAAATGACATCGATAATGGACGCATCTTCTATGAGCATACAGCCGTCATAATGGAGTTTCGCATAAATGATTCGTTCTATTTTGATGTGGTGGCCGATCGTAGTGATCGTCTGTTGGATCAAAAGTTCAACATAGAAATTTCCGTATCCTCAGGTGGTCTGTTGCGGTTTCTACCTGTTTCCAAGCTGCAAGTGGATGAGGGTGGTTCAGTGCCTATTAATTTAGACTTTTCGAAGATACTGGAGTATTTGAAGACGCGCGCTGGTATTGTGAATCCAGAGTTGTATATAGAGTCCACTCAGCAACCGTTGCATGGCACTATTGGGCTGGGACATGAATTTAAGAGCGTGCATAAATTTCAGCCAAGCGATTTTTTCACAAAGAAGGTTTACTATATACACGATCACTCGGATACGCTGGAGGATACGATCTTGATGTCGGTGTATTTGACGCAGTATTTAGCACAGGGGTAAGTTGGTTGAAGCGATTGGGTTTGGGGTAAGAGTGTTGATGTTTACAGCTTCTCAGTAGCTAATTCAAAGGTACCAATGACATTCGAGTCACATTTTGGGATCCCTTTAAAGTAATTTAGTTAAGAGTCTAACCAAGCACCCTGAAGAACTGATAATACCTATGCATTCTTAAACGATGTAGGAGTGTCCTGGACGTACTGCTGATCCCGACGAGAGGTTCAGGTCATGCTGAAAATATAACAATAGGATTGATAAGTTCCTGGCTAGAAAATACTTGCGCTCCCATCTGAGGGCACCTAAACCACTATGAGTAAAGAAGAAAGAGAGTGAGAGAGCAGAGTTCCGTTCAATCGTCTGGAGAGGACTAGGACCGAACAGTAGGTAGTTAGACTGAGCTCCTGGGAAATGTGTTTATTTATAGCTTTTCTAAGCATCTCTCTCCACCAGACTAATGTAGGGCATTTCAACGTCTTACTGATTTCTATGTCTATGGAGACTTTATGGCTGAACCTCGATCTGGAAATATCGCGATAGGAAGAAGAGGTATCGGAAATGTGAGGAGAAGAGAAAGAAAGGGGAAAATGGGAGAGGAAAGATGAACATGAAGATTGAGCAGAAGCTAGGAGAAAAAGGGGGGCGAATGAGCAGAAAACCAGAGATGAAAAGAGGAGATAATACACTTTTTGGGGTCACGAGAACATCTGTCTTGGTCTACTAAAAATACATTCTTACATAATCATTTCTTTATCTTTCCAGCAACATATTCCTCTGCAATCTCACCGTACCAGTCTCGGTTAAACCCATCAACGATCAACCCTTCACGCTCGTCACACACTTTCCGCAAATGACAGTGGTGGAGGGTGAAAATCAAACGATTACGCGTAGTGTGTTGCTCACCGAAGATAAAGATACACCAGCCGACGAAATCATTTACGACGTCATGAGCGGTCCCACGCTCGGCTCACTTAAAAAACTTAACAACGAAGGACAAGCCGAAGATTTACTTGCCTATTCGAATCAATTCACGCAAGCTGACATCAATAATGGACGCATTGTTTTTGTACATTTTGGTACACCACAATCCACCACATTCTGCTTCACCGTCTCCGATGGACAATTTAATCCAGCCTATGAGGTATTCACAATCAAAATTGCGCCAATTAGTTTACTACCAGCAGACTTTCAATATCCCGTGCAAGTGCAACAAGGAGCTACCACCACCGTCATGAAACTGGAGCATATTTCGTTGCGTACGAATGTGCAAACCGAACGCTTGTCTTATAATATCACGAACTCACCGCTTTACGGTATTATTGTTTATAAACATCAGCCGACTTTGCGTTTCAAGCAGAAACAATTGGAGTTGGCACAAATCAATTATATGCAAACCGATACGAATCGTTCGAATGATACCTTCCAAGTGAGCGCCTATGTGCCAGGCACCATTTATACAGCGACTGTAGATGTGTTGGTTATTGTCGAGCCCGTGATCAAAATCACGAATATTTCGCTGATCAACGAAGTGGGTAAAGTGCGTCTACAGTCGTTGCTAGTGGCTGATAATCCACTCTCGTTGAAATTGAATAAATTTAATCCGAAATTTGTAGTGACGCGCATGCCCATCACTGGACAGTTGCGTAAGATTATACGCAGCACTGGTTTGGCGCCCGAAACACAAAATGAACGCTCCACAAATATGTTCTCGTACAAGGAGTTGCGCAGTGGCGTGGTCTACTTTGTGCCAAATGAGGCTGTCGAACAGACTGTGCAAGACACAGACAGCTTCGAATATCAATTGCTGATCAAGACAGTGCAGCCCGCACAAGGTGTGGTACATATTGAATATCGTGTGCCACAGAATGCGTTTGGCACTAAAGTTACTATGGCTAGCAGCAGTTACAGCTTCAATTACATTGCGCTCTTTGTCGTGCTGCTCATACTCATTGTGAGCATTTTGATTGTTATGTTTCTACTCAAAGTACGTTATTTGCGGCGCGACAAGGCAGATATTTCAAAAGATCAACCACCCGCTTTACCATGTCCACCCGATCTGACTTCGGTGAGTCCGCAACATCATCACCATCATCATCATCATCATCATTATGCAAATTCGGAAGCTGATTCTGTGCCTGCTACGGGCGCTTCCACACCGCTGCCTGGCTTCAGTAATATACCACATTGCAAGATTATACCAGTGGAGTCGTACAAGCACGATTATCCCGACTATGATCCCGATGAAGGTGACGAAACCGATGATGCTCAACAAATGATGTTGCCACAGCGTTATAATCCCTATCACATGGAAAATGATACGTGGAGTTCGTCATGCGATATGGCGAATGATTTTGCTGGTTATTCCACAGTGCCGCAGAGTAGTGCGCCTACAGCAACACCACCTTCGGCGCCGGCCAGCAATCCGTTGTTGCGTAGAAATCAATATTGGGTTTGAGTGCAGAACGGTAGTTGTAAGTGAGTTGGGTTTTTTTTGGTTTTTTTTTTGTTTTGCGGAAATCAGTTGGAGTGTGCAGTGCAATTGTGCCTTTTAAAAAGTTTGTCTAAATAATAATTTAAATAAAATATTTAATTAGTTTAAGTATTCATATTTGTATGTTTGTAGACTAAGCAAAAAAGGCAAAAAGCGTTTACAAGTTTATATAACGACAATTCGCTATTTTAGGTCTAGCATTAAAACACTAAATTTCTAGGTTATGTTGTGTGTTACGCGTGAAAGCTAAGGCCATGGGATAACGTCTATGCTTTGCGTAGTTTCATCATACAATTTAAGACTACTAACATGGAAATGAAAAATCTGATTTTGTCGCATTATCGGCGTTGTTTTACAAAAACTACAAATAGGTACTCATACAAGCCACATGTGAATGTATGTGTGTACATTTCAAAGCATTAACGAACAAAAATGTTGTATTTAATTTTAACTTTACGAGTTGTACTTAGTGTTATGCCGGCCATATTTCGATACCAAAATACTTAAAATTGATATTCCTAACTAATAGGCCTGATACACGACACGATAGTCTGGAATTACTTTTCTGCTACGGAGCAAACGAGAGATTGGTAAAATTAAAAAAAAAGAAACAGCTCTTTCGGAAATTAGAGAAATAATTTGTTTTCATATTTTAAGTTTTGATACTGAAAACAAGAAAAAACTGGTTTCAGTATTTACATACCTTCGATGAATACTGGGTTTTCATCTACTAAACATAGTTTCTTAAATATTGGTATTCGGGAACTACAGGAGCCATCTGATTCTCTAAAAAATAATATTTTTCGTTATTGACATAGTATAAATACTGGGAGTTTCTTCAATTAAAAACATCTGGATAGTTGATTTTCCAGAAATACTTGGATTTTTTTAGGCGTTCTTAGAACAACAACAACAACATTGTCATGTACCAGCGTTGAAATCAGATCGTATTTAGCGCCTAGTAATTCGGGATTAAGTAGTGACGTGTGTCAGTGCTATAAGATAAGCATAATTTAGATTGATTGTACACATTATTACATATTTGTGAATACCCCTAATGATGTACACATTTTTCAAAAGTTCACGAAATAATTATTTCTATGTACATAAAAATAAGTTTTGACAATAAAATGCATGTCTTCATGTTTAACAACAGAACTTACATACCTACCTAGTTTGCTCAAATTTTTTTGGAATTATGTATAACTTCACCATAACCATCACTCGGGTTTTACCCTAAGGATGGCCATTGCAACAACATTGGTAAGGTTGCCAGATTTGCTGCGCTCAAAAACAAATTCTAAATTATGGATCTAAAGTGTTGGTACAATACCACAAAACATGAAAAATGGGAATAATTTTTCAAGATGGGTTTTTCGTAAGAGAAATATTTTTCTCGATAGATTTTTCGAAAGAAAAATATTTTTTTCTCTATATCAGAACATCAACAATAAATATGAAAATGTCCAACTTCGGAAAAAAAAAAATAATGCACTGTTGAACGGACTCCTCGAATGGTCATTAAATGAAATAAGTTGCCTAAGTGACACCCGTGGGAGGAAAAACGGCATGGGCGCTAGGGACTATACAGCCTCCGGAGAATTGTTCTCATTCTATTTCCACTATTTTTGAGCCATATTAAAGACTTATAGACCGAGTATAAAAACCTTTAAAGCGATATTTAATTTTTTTTTTTAATATCATTATGTATTTTTATAACTAGACATTAAAGCATATGTTTAATATAAATATTTAAAATAAGTAAGTACATAGTTACATTGGCATACATACATATGTGTCTCTTTTATGTATGTACATATGTACAATCTAAGTGCTTAAATTAAATAAAAAATAAATATCACTTTTTAGATGGACGTGATGTTTTACAATATTTGATTAAATCAATCAAAACTTATGACGATTTGGCATATTTCTCATAATTTTTTTTTCTTTAAATAATTTCTTTTTCCATGATGTCTTCTTTCTCACTGATTCAAAAACTAAATACCTAAGTACTAATTTTTGTAAGTAAGTACCTAATTGACGTAAGCTATAAGCGAGTCACGAAATGAGTCAACTCAACTTCGTGTAAATTTTAATTCTTAAAAAAAAAAAATTTAACTGACATTGTGTAACAGTTTTTTGCGAACCGAGTAACCCACACTCGACATAAAAGACGAATATCAGGAAATATCAAATCTATTTGGTCCAATTTTAGTTGAAAATGTGACCAAGAAAAAGATTTTAAAAACTTATAGTATAATGCCCGATCTTTTATCCAAAGTTGGCGCTATTTCGTATCCAGATAATATAACGAAAATGTTGCACAGTGTATTAATGTAGTCACAAATTTAACTTTATCTCATGTGACTAATGGTTGTTTTTTTTTTTTTTTTGAAATATTAATTTTGAGTCTTTGTGATCTTGCAACAGACCCCGATAATGATGATTATCATCCAGCTTAATGCTGTAATTTAATTTCTCTTGTGCTCATTATTATCATTATGACTTTAGTGCTCAAGAAACTTCTTATTATCATTAACCTCTGAATGATCCTAAACATTTCAAACTCTTCTATTTCAATTTAAAATTAATGCATTTTCACCCTCCATACAACTGGTTCTAACGTTCTTCCATTTCATGCTCTCCACTCCACACCCGCTTTCTGATCAAAATGCATGTGCACTACCATTTGGCTTCTCTGACACTGGCGTCACTGCGAGCGCTTGATTATCATATGAATATTCTGTATCGGCAGTTGTTGTTGGTGTTGTGCTATTCTCCGCGGGATATCGTGTACTAACTGGTGTGGTCATTGTCATAACTGAACCTTCGGCGCCTAAGCGAATACACATTATATTAAACGATAAAACTAACTGATCATTTTACTCAACTTACCGGTGACGCTATAGATTTGTGATGGCGCCCGTCCAATATCTCCATTAATAGCCATTACATTTGGTATTGTTGCGCCAATTACTAAATCTTTACCATTCGCTGTAGCTGCATTTCCATTAGGCTGCTTTTTCAATTTCTTCATCATTAATGGAAATAAACGTTTACCACGCACCCAACGTATGCATTTGTAACAGTAACGAATGGCAACGAGTACGAGTAACACGATCAACAGGATCAATATGGTGTTCTGTTGTTGATGAATGCTGTGTAGTTCGGCTTTGAGTGGATCGAATTTGTTGTAGTCTGTAAAAGAGATTTTCGATGAAATTATGAGAGTTTGAATATCTGATGCAAATAGAAATGAGAGTTGATCATATTAGTAAACTGATCAGTAGTGACCCAAGGACCCGACGACAGCCTAACGTGCTTGTTGTTTAACTTGCTTTAGGAAAAGATTAATGGACATATGCTAGTTGCCCCCGACTTTACTGCAAGGACTCTTGGTTCCGCCGTGGTTCTTACTTTTATCAGTTCTTGCAAAAAACAAATCAATACAACAATTTTTTTCATTTCGACCTAAATCGTATATACGCCATAGTCTGGACGCTTAAGTCGGATTCAGAGGTGACGTATCGGTAACCTTATAAAACAGCTGATTCGACCAACCTTATGAGAAACAATGTAATCGATTATTGGTGCTACTATCTGTAACGTAACCTTACCGACCAAATGCATGTTGGTTTTTCTCTTACGTTAAGGATACGACTACAGCGATACGACTACTGCACCAATGAACCGGCCTTTAAACGTCAATTAAGAAGACGACACTTAATAACTCATATTTCGTATTTCTCATATTCGCAATGTACTGTCCGTTGTTGCTACAACACTTTACCATAAACTCTCATGAACTTGACTTGTATACCATAGCTCTGCTAGCAACTAAAATTTACCGATTTATTTTACTGCATTTTTTCTTTAACCCTCTGAATACTGGTGACGTCAATTGACCCTGATAAAATTCGGTTAAGACGTTTATGCACCAGAAGCTTAGGAGCCGCTATTGGATACAGTTTTGAGAGGAAAGACTCGTTTTGAGAGGAGGACTCAATTCGAATATATTTCCGCAGTCGAAACAGCTGCTCCGAAACCTACAAATGTGGCCGTCGTAAAACTGATTCTAGATCCACCATCAAGTTTCAGGATACTAGACTTCATCTCGCCTATTATTTCCTGATATAAGGGCACCATGAGAGTTATAAAAGTATTTGCCGTTATATGTCTTTACAGTACTTTTCAAAATGGTCTCTCAGTCGAAATGCTAATGGTGGGGTTAAGGCATCGCCGTAGCTATCGGCATAATATTACAGCTAATGTACACGAAATTCCTACTAATCCAATTAAATTAAATACGTGAACAAATTTAAGCGGCATTTGCTGTTTTCTCAATTTTCACACATAGTCGCAAATTGATTGACTTCGCTTTGATAAAAAATGAATTTTAATAAACTATGTTAAAAAAAAGGTTTTATAAGACTACCTTTATAGAAAGGGACCAAAAATCGTCAAGCAATTTTATCGTTAATCCGTTGTATAGATAAGGCAACTTGAGTGCTGGCATATGGTTCATTTATATATAAGGGTAGTTCTACAAATATTGTTTTATATACTCTTTTCTCTCTTAAATATACAATGTGATAGAGCGGTATTCAACTAAATATTTGAGAGGAAACAGATATAATTTAGCCAGCCTACATTGGTGCTTCAAGTTGTCGGGTTCCAGCTTATTGGGAAGCTATCAACTACGGCCGATTTCAAGATAGGAAAGTTGCAGACTGGAAATAGGTGAAAAAAGAGCTAGCCACTATAACCGTAGTAAAAAGTATGTAAGGGGAGAAGTTTGTAATTCAAACACAAAGCTACAAAGCACCTACCCTGCAGGGAAAATCTCTATTTCTTTACTTCCAATTATTTATTTTAATTTATTTGATTTTATTTTATTTTCTTTTATTTTATTTTATTTTACTTTATTTTAGTTTATTTTATTTTATTTTATTTTATTTTATTTCACTTTATTTTATTTTATTTTATTTTATTTTATTTTATTTTATTTTATTTTATTTTATTTTATTTTATTTTATTTTATTTTATTTTATTTTATTTTATTTTATTTTATTTTACTTTATTTTATTTTATTTTATTTTATTTTATTTTATTTTATTTTATTTTATTTTATTTTATTTTATTTTATTTTACTTTATTTTATTTTTTTTATTGTATTGTATTGTATTTTTTTTTATTTTTTTATTTTATTTTATTTAATTTAATTTTATTTTATTTTATTTTATTTTATTTTATTTTATTTTATTTTATTTTATTTTATTTTATTTTATTTTATTTTATCTTATGTATCTCACTAGCTTTTGACTTCCCTGCAGGGTAGCTATGCACCTTCGTACACAAAGTCAGAACAAACAAAAACAGTAATTTAATTTGTTTGTTTTTTGTTTAAATATAAGTGGTTTTGTAGTTTTGTGGAAAGTTGCATTTGCAATGTACAAAAACTGCTTGATAATAGTAATTAAACAACAATACAGAGATACCTGGGAAGGTGTGTTTAAAATTTTTTGTTCATATGTAAATTTGCTTATTTCTTTTTTTTTTGGTAATGATAAAATAACTTGTTTTTTATTTTTCTGCTTTTGACTGGCATTGCATTGAATTATTGAGTTTGCATCTCGTGCTAGGTACCAACTTAAATGACGTGATATGAGAAAAATGTTCAATCACAAATTGTTATTTATAAGAGGGTGGTAACTGTAAATAATTTGAAAAATTGTTATGGCGTCACTATAACGAAGTTTTAAAATATCAGCTAGATGTTATCTACTATACGAAATTTCTATTACCACTAATTACATATATGAGCACCTATCCGGTGAGAAAATGTTGACCTTTGGCGAGCTTTTCACATTCGCCTTGATGTTTTATACTAAATCTAGAACCACTTACCGGCACACTCACGCGCACACATATCAGCCTGATAATTATGCGATTCCGGATCACAAATACGTTCGCATTGATCACAACCATCGAGAAAAACCGAACAGTATTCTTCAATGGGTTTGCAAATCTTGCCATGACATTCTTTTGCTGCCGCGGATTTGCCAATAGACGAGGCTCTTGCCACAACCAGCGTGGTAGGTAGGAGCAGGGAGGCGAAACGTAAAGCCAAAGTCGGTGAACTTGTGGTGCTGCTGATAAACATATCTCGGGCTGTAGTGCGATATCTCAACGCGAAGTTTGTTTGTTTGTTTATTTTTAAATAGATAATTTCACTATTGTTTTGTTGATTTGTTATCTTTGTTTTTTCTTTTTTTTTTTGTTGATATTAATAAATAATTTAATTGTTGTTAGCTTTTTTTTATAATTTTTTTTTTTTTGTTTTGCGAACTTGGCAATTGAAAAACAGCTTTGAATCTTTGTTTACTTGCACCTGTACCGCTATTTATTACAAAAATAATTTTGTTTATAATAATAGAAGTTCATTAAAAATCTGTTATGAATTGTCACACGCACAGACACACACACACACAGGAAACGCCGTTCAACTGGTTTCTCAACAAATGTGTTGGTGGTTAATTTGTTGGCTATATTTTGTTGGTAGCTTGTTTTCTGATGTTGGTTGCGAGCGATGTGACGCAGATGCCGGTGATGATTCATTCATAGTGATCAGAGGTATTTTAAAGATTTGTGCGTGCGTATGTACGAGACATGTGACCGACACGCTTGGGTGTTCAACTATCATATCGTTTTATAATACTTTTTAGTGATTTTATACCCAACGCTCTGAGAGTGTGATCATGCTGACAATTGCTTAGTTGCAGGGTAATTGTCAAGAGGCCTCATGTTTCCAAGCTCAAAAAAAATTTGGCGTAATATACCATCGGGAAGATTAACCCAACTGATACTGACCTCCACAGCCCATTGTACGGTGAATAACTATGTATCTATTTTGAACATAACCCTCCTACGCATCTTAAAAATGGTTTGAGATAGTCACGCCTATTGCGGGTGTCGAACACGAATAGATACTCGACTACTAAGCGGCTAGCGATCATCGAGTGTCGACCCGAACGATCAACGAGCGACTGTGAATGCTCAATCGATCATTTTTCTATTTGCTATTTGAAAAGCCTAATAAAACTCATTTCTTGAAGGTGTTGGTAGAGCAGTTCGTGATTCCATCAAATTTTTTACCATGTGCCGACGGCCGAAAAATATTTTATGTTTAGAGGTAACCGAGATTCCACACTGAATGTTGTTATGTAAATGTGAGGTTGATAGAACCAATGTTCTACCTCCTGATTGTGATAAGTAGGGAACAAATCAATGTCAACGAGCTGCAGCTCAGGCTTGTTAAGTCTACTAGCGTCCAAACTGGAGTCGCCCCGAGAATGTCGAAATACATAGCTAAAGGAGTACACATCTAAAGGAGCAATGGACGAGTTCCCTGATCCAATTTCGATTTTAATTTCGTAATGGAGAAAACTTTTGCCGATACAGACTAAGCCCCAATATACATATAGAATAGTTGCCCAGCCACGAGTCAAGTCTATGAAAATTATTTGGCGTTTTTTTGGAAATTTTTTATTTTAAAATTTTTTTTTACTAAATCACTTTTATTTTTAATAAATTAAACTACATTTTAATTTTTTTTTATCAATCGTGTGCAATAGTTGACATTTCTACCGCCATTTCCCCTTGAGGCACGCACGCACACTCGCACTTTCACACACACAATCACACCGAAACTGGCTATGCAGAAACTGGTTTATCGCTGGTTCAAAGGCATTGGCAACTCTCCAAGCCAACTTTTGTACAACACGCAAGCCATATTTGTTAGCCAACAATTTTTAATAAACAAAGAAATTGCGAATGTGTGTATGCATGTATGTGTGTATTTAAATGATTTAAAACCATCACAAACTCACAATAAAACAAAATTATCACATTCCAAAATATTTTATTTGTTTATTATAAAAAAATTTATTTATTTTGCTAATTTACTTAATAAATTTGTGTTGTTATATTTGCACCTACATAGTTATATACTCTTATCTATGTATGTATTTATGTATTTCACAAAAATTTCCAACTACGCACACCACTTTTATCCATTTATCCGTTTATAGTGCCCGCTTTGAGCCAAACTCAGCCAATAACTAAAGGTGTCGTATTTAAACAACAAAACTTCACTTCTCTACTGACTTTGTGATCTCACACACTTGTACAAATACAACGCATTCATACACACACACATATCCATAGCTATAGTAAATAAATACAACAAATACTACGCTTGGAATACTCGACGATCGTTTGAACATTTGTCGGATTTGTTTTTTACCTTGTCACATCTCAGATACCTGTAGGAATAGGTACACTTTACAAATTTAATACCCTCTAAGAAATCAGGTGTTGTTGAAGAAAAATAACAATGGCGGTGTTTGGGTACATTACAATTTTTAAAATGTTTTATAAAATTATATTTTTATAAAATTTTTACTGAGAAAGTATTCGTTTACAAAAACACTTTCAGCGAGAGCTACAATTTTTTGCTGTTGGAATTTTACTCAGTAAAACTTGTAAGGGAAAAACAGCTGATCGTGACAAGGGAAAGCAACAAAAATTTTAATAACCAATCAAAATGCCAACAGCTGTTTTGGTTGGAAGTTTTAACTTTTGCGTTTCGCGAAAGTTTTAATTCATTCTCACTTTACCTACACTTTTTGCAAGTTTTGTACCCGAACACAGCTAATTTCTCGTCTGTTTTCGTAAATGTTCAGAAACCGAAATTCATCAATTTTAGTACGCTGTGATGTCGGGAACTTTGTCTACCTAGAGAAGAAAGAAGGTACCACGATACTACATGTCAAAGGAACTAGGCGGTGTCAAACACTTACGTAACAGCCGAATCGAGCTATATTAGGGTACCAGAGAGTGATGTCGTGGACAGCCAGGCTGCTTACGTAAATCTGATATGATTCGAGCCGAAACTCGCTGAAGACTCTGGATTATCTCGGCATTTTTCTCTATTGGAATCTTTCAAGATGTGTACTCACTTAACCTAACCTAACCTAATAAATTATTTATATCAATAAAGCATCGCCTGTCTTCGAGGATAACCTAACTTTCTGTTTTCAAAAAGTTGTTTTTACATAGTTTACCTAACATGCCTGAAATCTGTAAAAGACGTCACATCATTTTATCAACCATCGATTTTGAGCCAGTGCTTGGCCACCCCTGCAACATTGTCTCTAGTTTCCAAGTGCTCTTGTGACTTTCACATCCCCCCAACTCAATTGAGTGTTATTTTTATTCGAATAGCTGAGTGCCTATGTGAGCACCTTTTACGCTCTCCGTATTCATTTTTTCAACTACCTGTTGCGCGGCTAATAGGAATGTGAAGTGGTTTAAAGAAGCAAGTTGAATCACTTAAATTCAGCTGAAAGTTTATTGTTTTGATTGCTAATTTTTTATGGCAGGAAACAAAATAAGAAAGATTAAATATGATAAGACGAAATGTATTCTTTTGCAGGCAGAATTTCAACAATTAAGCAAGCTTCATTAGTTTGTATTTCAAGTTCCACCATCCCCCGCATACATACATAACTAAAAGAGATACAATATTCTCTTGGCCTTAACACTAGTTTTTAGCTCAAAACTGGTTTTTATTACAAGCAACAAAAAAGAAAAATGTATTAAGAGTGCATTTCACGTTTGCTTGCAGACATACAAATGAACATAAATTTAGCCTGTAGGAAATTAAGCTTACTTAAAACTATTTTTATTGTTTCGCAATAAATCGCCCTCTTAAACTTTGAATTAGGTAGCAATAAAATAATTCGACTGCTCCTAAAAATATGTTACCACTTGTTTACCCTCCGACAGAAATGTTGTATAGGTTCTCGTAGCAGCACCTCGCCTTTCCTAATCGGTACGTCAATTCTTCTAATGGAAGCTCTAGCAAACAATCAATTTTAGTTTGGTTAAACAATAGTGAGTTTATTGCTAGCAGATTCTGGTATTTTTTTCCAAGTCTGTATTGATGTTGTTGGGTGTCCTTTGATAACGTACAAGCCGTAAGTGGCTGTCAAAACACGGTCTTTAGGACTGCTACGGGATATCATCTTTTAGAGCAGAGGATATGCTAAACTGAGGAAGAAAATATTTGAAAACTGAATCCATAAATCAGAAGTTTCATAATTTCCTTAACATTTTCATGGTTTCTTTTATCAAACATCAGGTGACTCTTTTAGCAGCTACAAAATTGAGGTAGAATATATTTAAAAATTGGTTAAATCATAACATAAAAATGAGGTAGAACATATTTGCTAATTGATTGAATAAATCATAACATAAAATTGAGGTAGATCATATTTGAAAATTGGCTACATAAATCATAATTTTCGTCACTGTCTTAACATTTTCAAATGAAAATGAAATAAGTTTCGCAATTTTCTTAACATTTTCGTAAATTCCTTTCATTCAACAGGCAGGATCTCCCATCTGATCAGGAGTCTATTTTAACATAAACAAAATCGAGGTAGAACATTTTGATAATTGATTATGTTTATTCTACTTACTCTGCAATATCTCACACTTCTAAAAATAACGACACAATGGGTTATAGTTGGGAAAAAGGCTTCACAAAAAACCCAACTCTTTATTCCTACTTTCACATTACATTCCATCTCTCAAACTGACAAGCGCAGCATTGCCAGATTTAAAATACTCTTATAGCTAAACATCAGTAAAATTTCAACTCGTATGCCAATACGATACAGTGCCGACGAAAACAGGATGTTTTCCCTTCTATGCTGTATCTTCTCGATCCTCTTGCCCTTGTTGGATGTAGCCCTGATTCTCTTCAGATGTCGCATCGACTGGTAGAATGCAGATCTTCTGCACGGGCCTTGTGAATTGCCCGGTTGCCGTCCTTACGACTACTGACCGGATGCGTCTATCTCTACTACTAATTACTTCTATCACTCTGGCTATCGCCCACTGCGCTGGTGGGAAGTTCTCGCTTTTCAGAAGCACCAGCTGCCCAACCTTGACCGGCTCTATCTCTCTTCTCCATTTCTTTCTCTCTTGAAGAGTCACCAAATACTCCTCACTCCATCTCTTCCAGAAGTGATCCAACATTTTCTTTCTATCTTTCCACAACCTGACACCAGATGTGTTAGGCTGCTTCTCTATCGCGTACGGGGGAGGCAATATAATTGGCTCTCCTACCAGGAAATGTCCTGGAGTCAATACTTGCATATCGGTTGGATCATCACTGAGCGGATGAAGCGGGCGAGAATTTAGGATACCCTCTATCTCTGCTAACAGTGTGATGAACTGCTCATGTACCATCACCTTCATACCTATCACTCTTACTAGATGATGCTTCATGGACTTTACTGCAGCTTCATAAATTCCTCCTTGATGAGGAGCTGCAGGGATCATGAAGCGCCATTCAGTACCTCTTATATTCAAATGGTCGAACACTTCTTTTGTTCGCCATGACTCTATCGCTTTTCTTAACTCCCTTGCAGCCCCAACGAATGTTGTTCCGTTGTCGCTGTACATCCTTTCACACCTCCCTCTCCTGCTAACAAAACGGTCATAGCAGGCTAGAAAAGCCAGGGATGTTAGTCCGCTGACAGCATCTATGTGGACTGCCCTAGTCTTTAGGCAGACAAAAATTGCAACCCAATGCTTCCTTCTCTCTATCATACCTTCTCTATCTATCACCCTTATCTCAAATGGACCCGCATAATCTACACCTGTATGCAGAAAAGGTTTACCTACTTGGATTCTATCCCCCGGTAGATCAGCCATGAGCTGTTGCTCATATCGATGATTATACCTAACACATACTACACAGCTATGTAGGTAGTTCCTTATTCCGCTTCGCAACTTGGGAATCCAATATCTCTGCCTGATATACTGCATCATCACTTGTGCTGCCCCATGTCTTGTCTTTCTGTGTGCATAGTCCATTATGAGCCACGCTAGTCTAGAACCGTTTGGAACGATCGCAGGATGCCTCATCTCATAGTCTATCTCCGCTGCATCAATTCGACCACCGACCCGCATTAGCCCGTTCCCATCCATGATGGGCTTTAGGGTTTCTATTTTGCTTTTCTCAGGCAAATCTTTCATTTCCTGTAACGCCGCGTAATCCTTCCTATAGAACTCCTGTTGGGCCTTTCTTAACATATATTCCAAGGCCGAGACCTTTTCTTCAGCCGTAGGCGCATACGAATCTATCTTTCTTCTTTTTGATCGCCTTACTCTTGCCCTATCTTTCACCTTCCTTACAAATCGTATCACGTAGCTTAGAATATTGATTGCTTTCTCTAGCTTACTCACATATGTGAGTAGTGGAATATCTTTCCCTGACCTATTGTCAAAAATTGAAATCCATGGCTTAAAAACCATCACTGTATGCACCTTCATCTCTATTTCTATCCCCTTTGGTACATCGTTCTCCATTTCCCTTGTTGGCCATTGTTCGACCGGTAAGGCTAACCATCTGGGACCATGCAGCCACAGACTATTGCCCACCAGCTCGCTCGGCTTTAACCCACGACTCAATATGTCTGCTGGGTTATCTTTGGTATTCACATACTTCCAACAATTAACGTTCGTGTTAGTTTGTACCGATGCAACCCTATTTCCTACGAATGGCTTTAGATCACATGGAAGCTTTCGGATCCAGTGCAATGTTACCAACGAATCAGTCCACAGGGTATACTCAACGGCATTCCATTCCATCGAGTCTCTCACCTCAACCCAGAGTCTACCTAGTAATTCTGCCGCTGCTAATTCCAACCTCGGAATGGTGACTGTTCTCAACGGTGCAACCCGCGTTTTCGAAACCACAAGCTTACTGGTTATCTTTCCCTCTGGACTTTCTGCCCGTACATAGATTACCGCGCCATATGCCGTCGAAGATGCATCGGAAAATCCGTGAATTTCTATTTTACTCTCTCTGGCTGTGCCGAGCCACCTGTCAATCTGAAATTGCTCCAACAAAACTATTTGATGCCAATATTCTCTGAACTTGGCTTCCAGATCATCAGGGACCTTCTCATCCCAACCTAAACTCAGCCTCCAAAGGTTTTGTATAATTATCTTCCCCGAAATCGTCACAGGGGAGATGTATCCATTCGGATCGTATAATTGAGCCACGCGACTCAATATCACTCTCTTAGTAACCTTATCATCTAGCTCAGGTGTCTTTACCACAAATGAAAAGGTATCTTTCTCCACTGACCATTTAAGCCCGAGGACAGAGGTCTTATCACTTTCCATCAGCATCATTGAGTCATCCGAGTCGGAGCTCATGGCCTCCCTCACCTCAATGGAATTCGATTTCCACTTTCGCAGCTCAAACCCACCACCTTTTAGAAGGACGTCAATTTCTTTCGCTAGCCTGACAGCCGCTGACCCATTTTCTTCGCCTGTCACAAGATCGTCCATATAAAAATCATTTTCTATCACTCGTGCTGCCATGGGAAAGAAATCTTGGGCCTCTCTTGCACACTGGATAACTGACCTCACTGCATTATGTGCCGAGGAAGTCATGCCATACGTGACGACTGTTAGCCAGAATTCCTCTAAACTTTCCCTTGGGCTCTCTCGCCAAAATATTCTTTGTAGATTCCATTGCCCCTTTGCCACTTTCACTTGCCTGAACATCATCTTGATGTCAGCACTAATGGCTATCTTGTGTCTCCTAAACCTCATTACTATCTCTGATAAGTCTCTCTGTAACTTTTCCCCTAGCATCTGAATGTCATTTAGCGATATCCCTCTCTCAGTTTTACAGCTTGCGTCAAAAACAACTCTAAATTTCTTCGTTACGCAATGGTGAGGTATATAATATACCATCTCACCTGGCCTAGCTGCCTCTGTAACCCTTCGCATGTGCCCGAGGCTTTTGTACTCTCTCATAAACTCTATGTATTTATGCCGCAATTCACTTTCTCTCTCTAGCTTTCTCTCTAAGTACATAAACCGGCGCAGGGCAATCTCCCGGGAACTGCCCAATTCCTGCTCCTTAATCGGAATAGTGACCACGAATCGACCATCCAAATCTCTCTCATGGGTTTTTAAAAAAATTTGTTCCACGGCTTCTTCTTCTTCTGTTCGCTTGTGACAGCTTCCCATCTCATCTAGCCTCCAAAACCTTTTGACGAGCTGATTTAACTCCTCACAACCCTGACACTCGATCACTCCTATCACTGCACCTGTCTCCTTGCTATATCTTTGGGAGTGGGGCCCAAAAACCACAATTCCCAACGCTGTTTCCATTAGAATCGTTGAATCAATGTCTCTTGTCACTACTCTCACTATCACCCTCGCAAAAAACTTTACCCCTAGCAACATGCTCACAGGACTATTCACCCAATATTCAGGGTCTGCAAAGGGAATGTCTGTAGGGTTCTCCTTCGGTAGAAGATTTGACCCATCCCCTGGCAGCTTCATCTGCCAGTTACTGTCTCTCGGTAAGACCCAGAACTCATCTTCGAAACTATCTTCAGATTCAAACCATGGTATAATCTTTATCTGAGTTTTCTTCCTTACCTCAACTGAGTCGCCATTGATACCAACCATTTTATTCGAAGTCGACGCAACCTGCAGTTGGCACAACCGGACCATATCATGCTGAAGAAGATTGGGCTGGGCCCCTGTATCTAGAAGCGCCCGAAATGGTCCATACTGAACCCCCTTCACATCGACCCTTACTTTCGCTGTGGGAAGAAGAGCTATACTACAACCTTCCTCGGAATTAAAAGCATTTAAATACGATAAAGACATATTTTCTTCTTTATTTTCGTCCAAGCCTTTCGCTTCAGTGGACAACGCCTTGATTTTCTTATTTAACAATTCATTTTTTAATTCCAATGACGTTAACCTTTCACTTAAATCTAACTTCTCTCTCTCTTCTTCAGACTCTTTCACCTTCTTTCTCTTCGGAGCTAGTCAGGCGGAAGATGACCCATTCTCTTCTTTCTCTTTCTCTCGGCTATCACCGTGGTTTTTCCTATCCTTTCCCTTAGCATCATTCTTTCTCTTCTCCCTTTGCTCAGATATTGAGAGGACCGGCTTTGCTGTCTCCCCTGCTGGGCACAACGTGCTGTTATGGAGCGGCTTTCCAGGGCAACGCATACATCCACCTTGATAGCAACGATCAATTTTATGCCCTTTCTTTAGGCAATTCTCGCATAAATTGCGTCGCTTCACGAGCTCCTTTCTGGCACGCAGATTCAAGAGCTTGTACTCAGAGCACTCAAACAACTGATGCCTCTCGCTACCGCATGCTTGGCATGGAAATTTTTTCGTCGGATTCCGATTCCTATCGCTCGATGATGCAATATTGGTTGCCCTATCTCGTGAATTTCCTGACGATCTACCAGGACCTATCTCTACGGCACGGGATCTTCTATCGCTTGATGTACCAGAGGCTGCTGCCTGGCGATCCAAAAACTCTAGCATCTCCTGCGTGGTTGGCGTTTCACTTTTCCTCTGTAGCTCCCACTGCTTCCCTGTCTCGGCATCTAATCGTTCATGGAGCATGTGCACAATAAACATGTCCCAGTACTCAACCGGCAAACCTTGGGCGCGTAGTTGGCGTAATGTCTCATGAGTGACGTTTGACATACGCTGCAACTCATCAGCAGTGGGGTTGCCTTGCAACATTGGCAGGCGACTAAACTGCCTAAGGTGCTCACGGCAAATCAAGTACTTCCGATTGTAGAGCTGATTTAACCTATCCCACGCCTCTTGATAGTTCCCGTCGGTTAATTGCCATTCACCCAAAGTTTTGGCAGCCCTTCCCGTCATCGATTTTTTCAAATAGGCAAATTTATATGCTGGGGAAATCTGCTCATTGTTGTGGATAGCTGCCATAAAGCGATCGCAAAACCCTTGCCATTTTAAAATGTGGCCATCAAATTCGCCCCAGGTATTTTTAAGGTCGTGCTGATGATATGGCACATTCACCTGGAGATTTATTGGTTGCTGCTCAACCGAACCTTGTGCAGAAGCTCTCTCGGGAGGGGTAAGCTCCTCTATCTTTCGCTTTAATGCTGTCCTGGTCTCAAAGTATACCTCTTCAGCCAGCTGCATACCGCGCTCTATCTCCTCCAATGCATCCGCTTCAATGCTTCCTACCACGTCGCCATGAATCTCATTGAAGCGCACCCATTGCTCCTCCAATCTTCCCAGGCGTGCCCTTATCATTTCAATTTCCGCATTGTCAAAGGACGGCCCTTTCGCAAATTCTCCCACACGCTTAATAGCGTGCAAGGCTGCTGTATGTCTGTTCAAGTCAGCCATTTATCTATCCCAAAAAGAAAAGAAACAAAAGAAGACGAAACAAATCTTAAATCTACCTTCATCGTTTGCGGTTACGCCATTCACCATATATTCTTTGTTCTGCTGTGCGGTACTTGCTATTATAAATAAAACATAACTTGTTTTTTATTATGTTATTATTATTATCTTTCACCCAATCTCTAGCTTGCAAGCTCTTAAAAGGTATCGAATTTATATTTAAATAATTCGATCTATCGCACTATCGCCTCTCACAACATGCATGTTATCGAATTGAACATTGATAATATCGCTCGGCGAATACCATCAACAGAATTCGGAGAATTCCTTTCACACTGTGCTTTTACAGGTCACTTTTGGTCAACGACCATATTCACAAACGCCATTTTACCTCTTGCATCAAATGGCTGCACAGCTCACTTTTCGGTAACTCCCGTATTCATAAACGCTATTTTACCTCTTTCGCCCAATGGCTGCACAGCTCACTTTTAGGTAACGACCGTATCTACCAACGCTATTTTACTTAAATTGTTGCTTCTAACAGCAGCCAAAAATCTATCACACTGTAAATATCTTTCTGAAATCTAGCATATCTATCGCAATAGCACAAATTCAATTACCGTGTGTAAATTTCGTTTTACATTCACGCCACCAAAAAGGCAAACGAATTACGCACCTCAACTATCACCATATCACAAGCAGAACAAAGAACTTTCACACATTTTATTTTCTTTCACACTTAGTGGACTGTAATCAACATTTTCGTATGTTTTATACTCACAGTTATCAAAACTTCGAAGTAAAAACGCTTGTAAAGTATTTAGTTAAAATTTTTTGAAAATTGCTGGTAAAACACGTCTCAATCCTTACACGATTATTACGAAGTGAAGTTCGGCTTTTTCAACCACCATAAGGCGCAAATCCGAACAACACTGTCTATCTCGCACTCAAACAACTTACGTTCCTTTTACTCAACATGCGCAAGGGCTCTATCTCATTCATAATGTTGCGCTAAGCGCTCTGTCGCACCCTTGTGTACATGCATTTGCAAGACGAACGCTGTTAGTACGTACTCTATCACTAGGACCTGCACAAAAGCAGATGACATCTCTTTCTCCTATTTCTACGGCCACACTGCCACCAGGCGGCTTCTATCACATATACATACGTATGTACATGCATACATACATTTCTTCATATTCTTTCACATTTCACAAATATCCAATTTCACCGGTATATCCGGCTCTACACGGACCAAATCTTTATTCTACTTACTCTGCAATATCTCACACTTCTAAAAATAACGACACAATGGGTTATAGTTGGGAAAAAGGCTTCACAAAAAACCCAACTCTTTATTCCTACTTTCACATTACATTCCATCTCTCAAACTGACAAGCGCAGCATTGCCAGATTTAAAATACTCTTATAGCTAAACATCAGTAAAATTTCAACTCGTATGCCAATACGATACAGATTACATAGTAAAACATAGCATTCGTAATTGCCTTAACATATTCGTATTTTCATTCGCTTCTTAAAACATAAGGTGTCGGTTTAACAGCGACACAATTGAAGTAAAACATACATATTTGATAATCGATTAAAATGAGGTAGAACATATTTGATAATTGATTAAAATGAGGTAGAACATATTCGATATTTGACCAATTAAAAACTTTATCTTTTAAAATTTGATGCAAAGCTATTCCTAAATAATTGAGTAGAAACCTTTCATCTATGGGCGAATACACTCCATTAAAATATAGCGAACTTTCAACTTCATCTTCGTAACGGCTTGATATTTTCACCACATTTCACACTAAAAAGTAGAAAAAATATTAGTAAATTGAAACGTTTATCCTTATAAGTAAGCAACAAAACCTACACAGCTTTCAAGGCTTCTAGTTTAGGTAAATTTTTTGTGTATGACTTTTTCCCTTCTTCCTCCATGGCTGCCAATTCCGTCGGATGTACTTGCTTTTTATGAGCGCGACAACTCGAACCTGTTGAAAATGCCTTATCGCAAAAATTACAAATAAACGGTCTTAAGCCAGTGTGCGCTATTAAATGAACTTTAAGCGTTTTTGCACGTTTAAAGGCACGCCCACAATAATCACATTTATAAGGCATGGAATCGGAATGTACTAACAAATGACTGTTTAATGTAGTACGCGAGCTTAACTGCTTACCACAAATGTTGCAATTGTGCTTTCCTTCATGTATTTCCATATGTCTCTGAAAGGTTAAAGAAAAGTTTTAATTTTCAAACACGCTTAGTAAATATAAGTACTACATACATCTATTTCTAATAGGTACCTTTAAACGATTTGCAAGTTTAAAGCCTCTCCCACAAATTTTGCATTCAAATGGTGCTACGTCTGTGTGTATTAAAATGTGGTCTTTGAGTTGACCTTTTGTGGGATATGTTGCGCCACATATCTCACAAACAAATGTTTGCTTCGTTATGTCCTGATGATCAATCTTAAAATGTTTCGTTAGCATTTCTTTGCTTTCAAATTTATTGTCGCAATGCCTACAAAGAAATACCTTAGGCCGATCGTTCAAGTTGTTATCAGATGCTAATTTCGTTAGGAGTTTGGTATCTTCTCCATGAATTTTGGTCATATGTGCATAGAAATTCATTCGACGTTTAAAATGTTTAGAGCAAGTATTGCAGGCGTAGTTAGCTCCCTGAGGTTTATTATTTGGGATTTTGCTATTCCTACCCAATACTTTGTTATCTTTACCATATCCTGTGGAAGTATGGGAGTTGTCGCTTTTTTCGTATTCACTTAAAGCATTGTTGGTATCCATTTTTATCGTAATGCTATCATTATGTTGGATTGCAGGCTGTAGATTTGAAGATTCATCATGGGCGCGTATATTTTCAAGGGATTGATTTTCAAGTTCCGAGGCATGCTCAAGCAGATCGAACTTTTCAAATAACGGTTTTAAATCCAAATCACGTTCTGGACCGCAATTAATCAGGAAGTCGTACATTTGCAGCACTTTACTTGCACGATTTCGGAATTTCAGCGCTGTTATTAGTTCTTCATGGCATTTCTGACACACTTGCTGTGGCAGTTTTTCATCATTATTTACCTGAATGGATAAGAAATATAAAGTTTTGGGTTATTAAATAAAGTTCATTGCAGACTCCACTCACCTGTTTCTGCAAGAGATCCGCTATGGCAGAGGCAATATCCACATTTGGCAAGTTACTCTGGACGGGAAGCCGTTCCGCTATATTGAAATTAATTTCCACAGATTTGGCACACAAACGGCACCAACTCGTCCAATGTGCAGCAAACACAGTTTCCATGCTAATAAAATGAGGATAAGATGCTTTTTCACATCCTTTCAAATAATAAACAAACTCAAAATTCGATGCGGAAACTCTTGTTGACAGCCAATGCCACAGGGTGGCTACGATAATTCCTTTTTATTTTAGTTAACAGTGCTGCCGTTTTGGTCTAATCGAACCAAAAAATAAGTTTCAATTAGAGCTGGCAGTCTTAAGATTTTGGTTATGTGTAAAAATTTATGTTTTTACAAAGATTTACAGTTATAATTTGATTCTTAGCAGCGAAATCCTAGAATGACCACCAAGCCATACTCTTAAATTGTTCAAGGAGGGACAGTGAGGCACAACATGCCCTCTCATTCAAATGCTTATGATTGGCAGCTCTATTCGAATGTCATCTTTGATTCGAATTCCAGCACATTTTTTTCTCTGTGCTCTCAAATGTTTTCAGTGGGCTTTCCAACAGCAATTTAGTAAACACATACATATGTATGTATATTCGTACTCACATACATATGCACACATACTGCTGTATTTTTTGTTGATATGCTTTGAGTTTTTACCGGGGTAGTTCCAGTATTATTGTTCTATTTTTATTACAAAATCTAAGGACCGTTTTCACAATCTCCATTTTACGCTAACCGAGCTTTAATTGATGAAAATTGTTCGAAATTATTCGCCGACCCTAATACGTGTTGTTGAAAATTATCTGCAGCCACCATCTCGATACAATTGTCCTAGGGTCCAAATCAAGTAATAACCGCCTAAAAGCAGACTTCAACAAAAACCCGCTGTTTTATCACAAGTACAGTCATTTGCAACAGCTGTGTTCGGGTACATTAACATTTTTAAAAAATTTATAAAATTTTGCTGTGAAAGTTTTCGTTTGCAAAAACAATTGCAGCCAGAGAGCACATTTTGACATTTCATTGACAGCGAGAGCTACAAGTTTTTATTATGGGAATTTCAGTCAGTAAAACTTGTAAGTGAAAAACAGCTGATCGTGACAAAGGAAAGCAAAACAAAATTTTAAAAATTTAAACTATTAACCGGAACCGGAACACAGCTAATATTGCCAGAGTATTTGGGAAACAAACAAACTCTAAGCCGAAAACATTGATTACATACATTTTTCAGACACCTTTACTATTTCCGGCACTATATTCCAGGAAATGCCCATAGGCTTTTGTTTATAAAATCATTTTGAATCCACACATATTGAGTGTTGTGTTGAGTTAGGTATACGCGTTTAGGTCGAGTTTACCACTGATGGGTGTTCCAGTGGGAAGGGGGGCTATGTACATACATACATACATACATACGTACGTGAGTAAAAACAATTGTTATGTGCGACACATTCCAATCAGCAACCAATCCATCCAACGCTCACCAGCCATTAATTTGTGAAAGTGTGAGTGGAGTGAAGTGGCTGCCTGCTGCCGCACAAAAATAGTAGCTCATTGAGTGTCGCGTGAAACAAAGTGCATTTGAGCAACGGACGCAATACGACAAGGAATGCAGCTGCTACGCGGCGCAGCTGTAAATCAAAATTAAATGCAACCGATTTTGTGTGAGTTAATGAAGAAAACATTTGTTGTTGTTTTTTTACTGTGAGTGCAGATTTATTTTAAAAAGCAAATTATTGATGTAACAAAAAAAGAAGTTAACTTAATAAATTTAGCGCAAGTTAAAGTTCAGTGGTGAAATAAAACGTAAATGAAAACAATATTCAATTGATTAAGCTAAATTGCTTTGCTGAGTGGCAAAAAGTGTTGTTGTTATTGTTTCTTGAAGTTTTTATTACGAGTTTTAATTTTCGAGCAAGTGTTCGGTGGTTGAGATGAGTTTTGCGGACGCTTGGAATTGGCGATGGGCGTGAAGAGTAAATAAAACTTGATACCGTTAAAACGTTAAAAAAGAAAATAAAAAGAATATTAAAAAAATAATGTGAACACGAAATTTTGTGGCGAAAGTGCAAAAAGCGTGAAATGCAAAGAAATATACGGGCGTGGGCTTAAAACAGGCTACATATGTACATACATACATACATATGTATGTACATCGTTGAAATAGAAGCTCATGCAATTTTGAAAGAGAACACCTAATTTTTTTTAATACGTTTTTAGTGTATGCGCATATCTACATTCATACATACATATATTGAAATGGTTGTGCACCTATGTAAATATGCTATTAAAAAGTAAGCATAAAATAATCGCCGCTCGAATAGACGCTCTTGGTGAATGCACATCCATACACACATTCATAGGTCAATTCTCGCACACATCGGTATAAATATTTGTATAGATACATATGTACATATGTATGTGTACACACCCTGCAGGAAATGCGAAGAGTTCCTGAAAAAGTGCTATTAGTCTAGGATGAAGCTCAAGGCAGTATGGGACTACCACTTTTAAACTCTTTATAGGAGTGGTTGGGCATAAAAACCTACTATGTCAATGAAAGACTTAAATTTGTTTAACCCACGCGACCTCACAATATAGGTAGGTTAATCTAGATAATTTTTTGTTACATTTTTCCTATCGATTTCGACGTAATCCTGTCTTCCTCGTCGTTTACCTGAAAGGCTATTGCACCAGCCCACTTTGTCCTCCTTCGTTTACGTTTGTACAAGTTTAAACCAATCTTTCGCAGTTTCAATTTCCGCCCCTATAAGTATGCTACACAAATTAAAGTTTACTGAACCCAATTATGCCCTTGAAGGGTTTGTTGAGAGCCATTTTATGTATATGTTTCTGAAGAAGAAAGTAAATGCCCGAGGAAGACCAGAGTCACATTGGCCGAAATTGCATCTGTATACTGTGTCAGTTTAAACTCTTACCTATGTATGTAAAATGAACTTCGATGTGTCGAAAACTACATCCCTGTAAAAAACGTTGGAGTATGGGAGTACTCCAACATTTATTCTCATTCATACAATAAGGTGGTCCAATTTATAAGCCCATGTCCGGTGATTGGATCACCTAATCCATATCGGAGCACCCTGCTGAATAGTCTATGGAACACCTACGTGAGAGTACTTTGAAAATGCTGGCAAAAGATTACTCTATAGAGTACTCTGCAGTAAAGCGAGAGAGGGAGTATGTGTTCTTTTTGAGGACCACCTACTCCCTCTCTCGCTTTGCTGTTGAATACTCCATAGAGTAATCCAATAGGAGTATTTTGGGATTACTCTCATGTAGGTGGTCTATAGAGTATTCAAAAGCAAAGAAATGGAGTACTCCGAGTCGGATTAGGTGTTCCAATTACCGGACATCGCCATATAAATTGGACCACCTTTTTTATATGAGCGAGGATAAGTGTTGGAGTACTCCGATACTCCTTAAGGAGTACTCTATGGAGTATGAAACGGAGTATTTCGGTTTTTTGCAGGGATACATACGTACTCAACAGTCGGACGCTAATGAATCCGGCCAAGAATTTTCCTAGGCAGCACTCTCAATACCCTTCAAAAATCAGAAACATGATAAAGTGATCGGTAGTCTGGATTCATTCCAGCAAAGGGCTGCTTATATCGCTTGCTCTTTTTTATGGTAATTTTATGTTGATGTTTCCGTGCAGGGTACTTTCGTTTTATGTACCTGCCCCCATATATACATATGTATGTACTTGCTTATACATATCCATACATACATAGAAGCGGCATTTAAGAAGCGATTTAGATCAACAATACTGCCACTACCTTTGGCTTAAAGTTTGACGAGTATTTGAAAAAGCAACAACAACAAAAAATAAAAACACCTCAGTTAACCTGGTTCTCAGCAAACATAACCGTGCTCAATAACAACAAATACACTACCATGAATCTCCAGTACAATGCTCCTCGTACAAACCGCCCTGCTTTTTTTGTTTCCTTTGGCCGCTTTACTTCACTTAGCTTGTGAGTGATAGCTTTCAACAAGTCGGAAATATTTACTCTCTTAAACACCATGACTGGAAGTATACAGAGCGCCTTACAATTGATTCGTCCTTGAGCTAATCCGCTCTCTAACAGCTTCCAATTGCATAAATGTAAAGTCATGAACAGAAAAATGGCACATTAAAATGGATTATAATGCTAATCTAAAACAGTTAATGAAATATACTAGAAAATGTAATACGTTCTGAGAAATCAGTTAGAGAGAGAAGAGGTAAATATAAGAATAAACTTGAAAAGCAGAGAAAGAACCTCTGTAGATAAAAGAATGATTACAACCTTTAAAAGAGTTATTCAAACCATTATTTATATGTAGTAATGCCATTCATAAATTGATATTTTAGGTTAGGGTTTATATGTATAGAAAAAAATTTCTTTCTCTAAATTACGGGGTTTGATTTGTTGTCTACAATTTTTTTTATATCGAAATCAAGAAAAAGCTTTGCGGTGGTCATATTTAAGACAATGTTACGATAAATTTAAATACTTAATTTAAAATCAAATGAATTTTAAAAACATTGAGGTGTGCTCTTTCGGTGTCCACAGCTGTAGGTATGTATGTATGTGTGTACCCACACATGCATGCTATTTCTTAATGAAGGATTTTCCAATGTTGTGGTTATATTTACCTTCCTAACCACTTACATTTTTCTCTTCCAGTGCTTAACCTGTTTTTTTGTTTTTGTGTGTAATACGAACTCATAAAAATAGTTCAAATTTGTTAGTGTTTTTTAAAAACTCGTATATTTGCTTAAACGCTCATCAACGGCGAATTTTTTTTTTTGTTTTCTCTTCAACGATCCAAAGCGCAGCAGTGAAAGATGAATAATTTTACAAAAACTGAAGCTCTACCAAAGACTGGACATGTTAATGAGGGTAAGTAAATGCTGAAAGTTATATCGCTAACTCGGTTATTTGTATACATAAATATTTGGCACATAATTTCGCTAATTAGCTGTTGAAGATTAATAGGCATAATGCCATGATTACTTGGAAGTGGTAAATGTTAAAGCTTTACTAGATACTCTATACATAATTTACATAAGTGTGAGTCATTGTTTAGCAAGTGAAATCCGGCTAAATGGTTCGCTGATATGAACGCCAACCAACTTTAGAGTCACAAAACCCGAGATTGGGTAATCTCATTGGTCTTGAGTCTTTGTGGCAATTGTAGAAAATAGTCTATTTTTAGCATTCTTAGAAACAGCTTACGTCTAATTAGACCATAAATTATGCAGGGGTATCCAAAATTCAATTACCACTTTTACTAGTAAAGCAACTCAAAAAGTCAATGTGGCAGCACGGTTGACCATCACAATAATCAGCTGTTTGACGAACTCAAATTTCAGACGCAATTGTAAAAGTTAACAGTCGCTTTTAGTTAGTGAAAACTTTATTTAAAAAAAGTAAGTAATTGCATTTAAATGTGTTGAAAAAAAGAGGGTCTGAAAGAAACCAACGTAAGTTACTAAAAGCAGAAAAAATTTTATGTAGATCGGCCAAATAATTTGAGTGATACAACAAAGGCAGTGACAGAGCCAGCGGCGTTTGGTGCTTCGATGCCCGTTTAACGCAATATTCATAAATGGAATTCACGGAAAGCAAGAGCTAGAAGAGTATCGGCAGCTCTTCAAGTCTTTGTGAGATTTAACAAATTGTTAAAGTTTATTTTAGTAACCGGAATACACCGCTTCATTTTCAAATCTTTTCCATTGAGCTACAGGCTTTGCAAGCACAATCACTTAAATGGAATATTTGTTATCAATAATTTTACTTTAAATTTCTTCTATATCCTTGAGTGGCATGAATATGTCCTTTTAAAATTTTACTTAAAGGAATCGCATAAGTAGATTGGCTGTTTTGATATTACGAATATTTGGGTATTAATTTTATAAACCAACACCATTGCTGTATTTAAAAATCAATGTACTCGATTCTAATACTACAGGGAAACAAATGATTGTGATATATTGCCAATTCTAAGAAAAATGCTTTGTCCAAAATAAAAAAAAACTGGTACTACAGGCATAATTAGTTACCTACATCACTTTTTGTGGTAGTAGCGCCGCCTAGAGCCCAATTAAATCTTACCACAAAGTTACTATTACGGTGATTAAAAACGTAAAAGCAAACCCAAAAAATGTTGTAAATTAAGAAACAAAAAATGTATTAATCAACAAAAATACAGGTTTTCAAACGCGGGCAAAGCTCAGTATCTTAAAGTAAATATGCATGATGATAATTTCATATGTAAATTTTGCAAAAAGTACAAAACACAATGAACGAAAACATTTGAAAGTACAACAGAAAAACGAAAATTTATTCGCTCACAAAAGCTTTCCACAATAAGCAACTAAACTATTCATAATGAAATGACAGTATTTATGTAAACATATTCGAGGGAATGGTTATTTTGTATGCAACAAGGCGTGTTCAAAAGATAATTTCGAGAGCAATATGATGAAAGAGTTATTCACCATCAGTCTGTAGATGGGTGATAATGCTAGTACAACAATTTACATAGCCATCGGCACTAATTTCACTTAAAACTACCTTTTAACGCTGGATATCTTTGTCTCTCCCGCTGTGTGGTAGCTAATAAACAGCTTTTAATTATTAATTTTTCCTTGAAAGTAGATAAAAAAAATAATAACAACAAACAACGGCAATTGAAGTGATACTCTTTTGTTAACATTTTGATCTGGAAACTTTTCGATGAGAAGCTGAAAGTTGTAATAAAATTGAGAACAACTGGTGAGCAAAGTTCATGGCCTGACTGAAAAGTTGATACTTATGAATTGATAGAGGAAGAATAAATATATACATATGTACATATATTTGAAAAAATTACCTTATAGTTTACGAAAAATTTATTGGAGCAATAGATGCCGAAACAAATGTTTTTAGAAATTTTGTGTGTTTCCGAATATGTTTGTTCGCGCATCATTCAAAAACCGCTCTTTAGAATTGAATGCGACTTCCTGACATTCATTGTAAAATTTTCAACTTAAAGTTTTAGATCACATATAAATATTTTAGTTCCGGCGTAAACAGTGGTGGCAAAAAAAGATGGTTACAAATATATTTCTACACGTATTGTTCTCTAAACTAGAGGGACAGAAGCCACAAAAGTAATTCTTTTAATTCCTGAGAGTCTTTTAATATACGATTAACGCAAATTCATGCTCTACAAGTGAGCGCCATTGTAAATATTTTGCCGTTAAATGCATTATCTATACCCACTGTATCAGAAAATTTGTCGAAAATATTAACCAAATACCTAATCGAGCTTGCGAAAACATTGCAACTTTCCTTTTATGTATTTTCACAAATTATCTCGTATATCTGAACATATGTTGTTACGAGTATATAAACTTACATACATACATATGTACATACATATGTGTATGTTTATAATCGAGATGTGGTGACGCAAGTGAGTTTACATCGATCGAGTTTTTCAAATTTGCTTTGGAAGTTTCTTTAATCAGTGCTTAAGGCTAGTAGGTATAGTATCAAGTCGATTAGGTATAGTATCAAGTCGATGGCTCTTCGTACCGCACCCTTGCAAAACTAAAACACACATGCCACATTTGCAGTTAAAGTTCAAATCACTTAAGGCACTAAGTCCATTTTCAGAAAGCGCATCCGTTCAAACATGCGAAATGTTATTTTTAAACTAATGAAGTCGTGCGATGAAGGCGCCAATCAACTGCAACAAGGATACAAACGCTTATATAACTTGGAAAGGAGTACTTTCTAAGAGGCAAGGAGTACTCCGTAAACGGTCGGATAGACCTCTAGAAATATATTCCAAAGATACCATTCAATTTCATGTAGAAAAAATCTATGATGTATAGAAATAAGTATGGTGCAGCGGGAAGACAAAATGCAGTGCGGTAAAGTTGGTCTAAAACTCTAAGCCGGACAACTAGCAATACATTTATCAATATTTTATTCAATTCTATTGAGCAGATTTTGCATGATGTGCTAACAAACATACAGACCGACAAAGAAGAATTCTAATTGTCGTCCGTGGAGCACTTCGTAAGCACTCCAAAGTAACACAAACAGATGACATGGTGCTATGAGTTTCGCTGGGTCTTAACTTTAACTGCGTGCTGGCATTTTCTGCCTCATTTTGTTTCATTGCAAACGCTTTTGTGCACGTAACTCAACGCTGATGCTACTGGTGCAATTGTTGTTGCTGCTGCTTATGCTACAGTTCACCATCAAACAAAAGTGCAGTGGCACGAGATGACGTTGGCATACGCAGCTGCTGCCACAGTTTGCTGTTGATGACTTTGTCGTAGTCATTATAATGTGCCAGTGTTGTTCTTATTGTTGTTGTTGTTTTGGAAATTACAAGTTGAATGCCGCAACAACAAATGCTTGATTTGCAGCCAAGCTAGCGTGTATGCCGCCAAAAGTTGCCAGCTGACGCTTCGTTGCAACAAAACAATGCCAATAATTGCTATTTCCCCACTAACGACAGCAAAACGTTGCGAGATTTGTTGTAGTATTAGTATTGGTAGCAACAACAACAATAACAAATACGAAATATGGTGTATTGCAAAGTAGTTGATGCAGCATCTGCTGTTGCTTGTTTTGTTGTTGTTGTTTTCCTACAGCAATTATTGTTTTTATTTCCCTCTATTATGGTCCCTATTATTATTACTTTTTTTCAATATTTTTTTTTTGTTGCCTTAAATGTATTGCCCCTACTGCCACCTTTCAGTAGCTGCCGCCATATTTCTTAGTCACTTTTTGGATGTTGTTGCTATTGTAAACTTGTATGTACTTATTTACATTTCATGCATTGAACGAATGCTGCATTGGCTTAACGCTTGATTGACAGTCCCTCGTGCTTGTAAGCAACTTTACAGTTGGAGTCAGCTCTGAGCGATGCAAGTGCAACATGTTAAACTCCCGACACACTACATATGTACATACATTGGTATATTGCCAACGAATGATTCATTTCAACACTCCAACTTTAGGTCGTTTGCTTTAGATAAATTTAGTTTTTGGATTATTTTCTTTTTTCTTTGTTGTTATAAGAACAACATTTTTTTTTTAAATTGCCTCAAGACACATCCATCATTTTGCTACCGTTCTACTCGCATTTCTTAGTAGCCCACTGTGTGTAGCTCAATTGAATCAAATATGAATTAAGTGAGGTTATGTTGAATGCACTGTTACACAGACATTGATATGATTGCAGGGCTGTTATCATTTCATTCCATAATCATAGTCAAACCAAAATAGAGATTCATCTACCCATTTTGGAATAAACACCATTTCATATCTGTCATAGTCGTTTTCATATCTGAAAACGTCGTTTTGACATTTTAAAATCCTGGTATGTGTCTATGGTTATGTTTGCGACATCGTTTACTCCAAACTTGAGTTTGGCGTTTTGGCTTTTCACTTGAAATATGCGATGGTTTGTGAATAAAATACTTGACACAGGGTGACCTTACAAAACAAAAATTTCTTGATACCACCAACCAAAATAATTTTTTTTTTGGTGAACCCTTTTATATATCTTTTTGGCTAAAGCCTTTGTGTAATAAGACTATGATAGACCAACATTTTAAATAGCTTGCTATGTTAAGTCGAGATTTTAATTAAAACGCGTGTTAAGCAATGACTATGATTATGGGTCAATGTTTTGTTGGCTTATCAGATGTTTAAGATTGGAGAGTAGCTCTTGCGCACTATTATATAGAACTCTCCGCCAGCTACATATATGATACACTTAGCTAACTGTTGGTTTAGTTATCAAATAATGAAAAATGCTAAATTCATACAAACTATATTGGATTATATAAGAATGCATTGAAATGTATAGGTACATACATATATACATGAATCATACTCACTAACCCATTTCATTGAAATTCTTGCCATGGCTATTAACCCGTACTTGACACTTGCCCCTTCTACCACGTTTGGTACGAGTATTAACGCTGGTGTAAAAACGAGCTCAACTAAGTGCCGAACATTGCCATAGCCTTTAGTCATTTCTTAGTTCTCATCAGTTTTATGTTGCATTGCAGCGCATTGAAAATTAGCAGAAGGACGCATTATCGACCACATAAAGATAAGACAAAAGCGAAATCGAAATCGAAGAAAGAAAAAGTATGCAAGCTCAATAAATTTCAAATAAAATGCAGCAAAAGGGTATTCACGTTCAAATGCACTAGAGTACTCGTACGACACTTGAACACAACGGCCATCAGCCGTGATGCCAATGCGATGCAACACTCTGCGGCAATGGAACGTGCGTCATAGCAAAACACTAATTTTAGATTTTTTATGCGGCAAAGAGTGTATGGCTGCATGAACATTTTGTAAAATTTATTTTTATTAAGATTTTGTGTGCAGTAAAATTGTCGGACGACGACATTGGCATGAAGGCTGCTGGTGCTGGCTCTTCCACTATTTTCAATGCGTCAACCGTACGCCTTCATCATGGTTAAGGTCATTGTTAGTCACCTATGTATGTATGTACCTATGACGTGTGATTCCGATTCCATATGTATGAGCATGTAAGCGGACGTCAGTCAATGCAGCTTCTTCGGAAGATATCAATGCGCTTTGGATGCCACTACTAGCCAGTTTTTTGGCGTCGAAGGTAAACTAATAGTTGTGTGTGTGTGTGTGTGTATTTGGTGCTTATGTATTTGCTATTGCTCATAGTTTTATATCAACCTTGAGTCAGGTTTTTCCACTTTCGTTGTTTGACAACATGATTTGAGTTCACAATGTTGACGTCAATGACTTCAAACAATTCATTGGCAAATTTGTCTATGTATCTGCTGCTTCTTCGTCTTCCTTTCAATATATTTTTCTATTATTTCTTTTTCCTTCCATCGCCTGTGCTGATCCACTTCATGCATTATGTTTTTGCCATGGAAAAGTTGCAATGAAGTGCAACTTTCTAAATGCTAATGGCACACTCATACATACATACATACATACATATGTACACGTTTAGGTGCATGCAGATATTCACTCGCTGATAAACCTTCATATTTCTTAGATGTTAACATCATTTTTCTTAAATGTTTTGGCGCTCTAATTAAAATTAAATATTTTTGTAGTAACTTGACGCTAAAAATTTATTATTTTGAAAAGTCACAATGCATTGAAGCACGCAGTGCATGCGATTGTCAGCTTCATACTGCCACATTAGGTTGGATCAGCCTATTTTGGTGGAAAAAAAAATTCACTTACAGCTAGCTTACTCTCAGTGCAGTATCCTATATCTTTAAGTCGTGGTAAAGTAATTGGAATATTATTATCGGTCTTTCACTAACTATGGTATGTATCATCTATTACCACATTAGTTAATCCAGATTCATTAAGTTAACACTTTCTCTTCAAAGTCGTCCTTTATTTATTTCAAAACTCCTTGATTGTAAGAGTTTTAAATTGAAGCTAAAAAAATAAAATAAAATAGAATAAATTAAATTAAAATAAAATAAAAAGGATAAAAAGTAAAAGAAATTAAAAACCAAAAATTAATAAACCAAACTAAAATAAAATAACCAAACATAACATAACAAAACATAACCAAACATAACATAACATAACATAACATAACATAACATAACATAACATAACATAACATAACATAACATAACATAACATAACATAACATAACATAACATAACATAACATAACATAACATAACATAACATAACATAACATAACATAACATAACATAACATAACATAACATAACATAACATAACATAACATAACATAGCATAACATAACATAACAAATCTTAATATACATACATGACATAACAAATCTTAATATAATATAAAATAAATTAAAATACAATAAAATAAAATAAAATAAAATAAAGAAAAAGTGAAAAAAATAATAATAAAAACCTTAGATAAAATAAAATAAAATAAGCAAAAATAACATACATAATATAACATGAAATAATTTAAAATAAAATATTACCCTTTAAATCTTCGACCCATCATAATGCTTCTCAGACACATTCATCAATGCCATGCATGCATATTTGTATGAATGGAATTAATTTTAGTAACCTTATAGCTTTTCAAAAATTTTCGCCATTTTCATCAAAAGCACAGTGTGCTGTAATAAAATGTCACACCAGAAAATGTTTGAAACAAATTTTTTTGTAATGAGTTATCTATCATGCCTCTTCAGCTCAAGAAGAATGCTTGATATTGTCGTACCCAATATATACCATATTTGGTAGTGAGACACCGAAAGAGGCTTAAGTCAAAGCAAAACCTTATGCTGTATGAAAGAATTGCGTAGTTCCATCAACTTGTATTTATTAGGACCAATTTTACTTATCGACTTAAATCGAAAACTTCTTATTGATCACTGAATAACATTGAGCACTGTTTGAAATCACAAAAAAAGCGATCATAATTTTTTTTTAAAAAGATCAACACAATTTTTTTTACCAAACCCCATGTTTTTCGCTTACTTCGTTTTGTAGCTTTTCACCACAAAACGTACCACTGTGCACATCAGTTGGATATTCGTGTTTCATAAGCAATATGAGCAATGGACCGGTCGCGCCTCAATACACTTGTTGTTCGGTTGCACTCTATATAAGATAAATTGCTATAAATTTTGGTTTGTTTGTTGTTGTACTAGTATATAGTTTCAATTTTCATAATGCGAAACATAAAAGTGGCCATTCAGCGCTTTTCGGTTGAATGAAGCGCATAAACAAGTACAAAAAAAAAAAAACTTTGCATAAACAAAGATGAAAATTTGAATGTGAAAAAATGTGTAAAATAAAAGGTGAACAAAATCAACGAACTTACATAAATACATACATACATACATATACATGTGTGTGTATAAATTAACGTCGCGGAAACCTAACAAGTGGTTCAGCTTGAAATCAGGCTTTTGAGTGCGCAAGCAAACGTGTGTAATGGTCATGCACATATTTTTTGTTGTATTTTATTTATAATTATTTTTCCATTTTTTTTTGTTTTTTTCAATTTTTTTTTTTTTTTAGTTTTTTTTTTTATATAATACCACGTATTTCTGTTTAATAAAATAACATGTTGCCTTTTGTTAGTATTGAAAAATCAAAACTGAAATCACAAAAATGCGGCATTTCCGGTAACAATTTTAAACACGCGTTGGCTTCATTTCATACACAATTTTCAGCACTTCTATGGGCAAACATTAAGTAGTTGCTGGATTAAAAGTTTGTTCAGTTTGCTTGTTTTTTTTTTTTTTTACCAAGAATTGATTGTTCCCACGCTGACCACTCCAATTGTTGCGCTGCATGCCTTACACGACGCAAACATGTTCGTATTTACTATGTGCCGTGACGCCATACTTACCAAGCAGTTGTGTGCCAGAGCTATGCCTTATAAAAGAACACGCATAAGTACACACTTGCGGAAAATAATCTGAGTTTGATACTCGATTGCACATACAACATATGTATAAGGAAATAATGAATACAAACCCTGTAGGAAAATGAAACAATTTTTTTGTTCGCTTCTTTCTTATTCAAGTTGATTTAGACCAAAGTTCTTATCCCCATAGTCATAAAAAATAAAATGGGCTTATAAAGCGTTTTAAAATAACATTTCTAAACATATTTTGAATTATAAGAAATTTATAAAATTTTTATTTTTTATGGTTATGGTGGTAGATATAAAAAAACTCTTTATAAAATGATATTTCCATAAAATTGTTTTATTATTTTTAGAGCTTAATAAACTAGTTTTTTAATTTTCTTCTGTTTTATTTTTTTCTCCACATCCGCTCAACTTGACGATCAGAAGTATGAATTCTCAAAGGTCGTACAAACATTTTTTTGGATCTTTTTACAAAAGTTACAACAGTTTTTAGTCCTAGTGGGTATTTTAGCATGCCTCTTATGTTAATAATTTAGCCCCGGCCATTGATTCACATCAGAGTTTATTGTTTTTGCAAACGGTATCAAATATAAAACGTGTACAACCACATAGGTACTTATGTAGTTACATAAGTGTTCTCGTAACCGCTTAAATGTGTAATTTTCATAACATTGGAATTTATGCAATTTTCTGTTATTTTCCCCAGACGGCACGACGGCGGCCACAAAGGCAACCAAACTTTTGAATCGCCTTTTTATCTCAAACGCGAAAAAGAAATCAACAAACAATTTGCAGTTCCATTTTTGAGTAGTTATGTATTTATTCTTTGGCTTTACGTACTGTGATCAAAATCATTGAAACGTTTTGAAAAATAATTTCGACTAATAATTTATTTCAGAAAAGTCCTTGAAAATTTTTTTTAAAAGCTGAAAACCTTCGAAAAATTATGGCCAGCCTAATACATGAACATGAATAGTTTCTTTCATACCTTTGAATGCAAGCATAAATACCTTCAAGTGACCTGTGTACATACATACATATATAGGTACTTATACTAGGCATGCACATTTTTCGTTTTTTGCATTTCCGGAATCTTCGAGATTGGATTTAAAAATCCCGGGATCCTGAGATTTGTGAATTTGTTATTCTCTGCAGAAACTAACAAACTATCTAACATCCAATTCAGCTTATTTCATTAAAAGAAGAATGGAATCAAATAGCTAGGTATGTGAAAGCTTTTTTTCAAAAGCTTTAAATTTTTGAATCCAAATTTTGAAGTGTTTTAAGAAATATAATCTATACAACCGTTGTTGTTGTAACAGTACTTCTCCCTGCTTGGTCGGCGTAATCTATTCTTGGAAAGGGAGGTGTCGGACCAAACAAAGGTAATCTATATAGTTGATCTCTTTAACGGGGTCGATTTAGATGTTACACTAATTGTAAAGTCCTTGATAAATTTAAAAATACACAGAGGCAAATTGCTTAAAATATTTTCTTCATATATGAATAATAAATGATGAAATGGAAAATCTCGATAGTGGTTCCAGTAGACCAGCAACTCTCAAAAAAGAAAATGCTGATCTTTGTAACATATGGCAAATCCCGAAAAACCCTGGGTTTCCAAAACAGAAATTCCGGGATTTTCGTCTCCTAAAAAAGCATCTCCAAGTCGTAAATACAAACCTACATATGTATATGTATGTACGAGTATCTAAATGTTTTCTTGTGGTTTTAGAATGCAAAATTGCACAAATTACAGCAAAGGTTACGATTTTTGTTCCCGCTTCGATTTATTTTCTAAGTAGGAATGTGTGTAACAGCCATGAGCAGGCGATGGCGTAAACTTTAATTTCGGGTTATTGTACGCTAATCGAGTACAGTGGAGGTACTGCAAGTTAGGACAGTAATTCTTGTTTTATACTAATCCCACGTGAGTAAAGTCCGAAAAGCAAACCAAAATATGGGCCAGACCCTGAAAATGTATCTAAATATTTTTTTTTTTTTTTTTTTTGAGTTCCAAAATTGTCATTTATGACTCTTATTCAAGCTTCAATAAAATTAGGCTAATATCGGAAGACCACCGCGAGAAGGGAAATACCCTAATTTGTGACTCATAAAGAGCTTAAACGCTTCCACTTAGGACTCATTTCAAAAATAACTAATCGATTAATTAATTAATTTTCTAATTGGAATAACAGGGCTTAGCAAATTTAAAAATGATTGAAGATATTTTCAAAGAAAATAAGAAATGTTCTGGTATAAAAAATAGCAAAAATGCTAACAAGTCAGTTAAAACCACTTTGAATTTTATTTTGTACAAGTTACAAACGCGATAATTAAAGTGCTCTTCAAAGTATCGGTTATCGATATATAATCATAGTTTGAGAACTAGGCAAAACTAAGCTACTTTGGAACTTTTCTAAAGAAGTTCACACGCAAGCATTGGGAATCGATCTTTCGAACTAACATTAAAATTTTTGCTATGGATTAGTTCTAAGTTAAATGATTTTTTGCCGGGATATTAACTAGAACGCACTAAACATTTAAAGTGAGCTTTTACTTCCACCCTAGGGCGTATATATCCACTCTTATTTTTTGTGCAAAATTTAACCGCACATTCACATTTCATGCTCGGCAATGCTTTTGTATTGGCTTTTGTTGATTTCTGTTTGCATTCGCTTTAAGTTTTTCACTATCCACATAAAATTATTTAACAAGAACCACAATTTTTTTATGGCTGCAGCGTTTGCTAGTTTTTATGTTTGTGATTTATTTTTATGCTTTTTGATTATTATTATTTACACTTACATTTTGTTTTTGTTTGTTTCTCTTCTTGAATTGCCCGTCGTACGAGCTTTGTTTACAAATGTGCAAGTTTACGAAATAATAACGTGAAAAGTAAGAACAAAAGTAAAGAAGTAAAAACCAGAACTCCATGACAAGCCTTTTGCATTGTTTAAGCGACATAAGCTACGGTTATTTCATTCGTTTATTTTATTTGCATTGCATGCTATTGTAATTCGCAATCAGCTTATAAAATATTTCGAAGATATAGTTTATGTTTTGGAAAGCCAAAGTGTGGTTTTTCAACGATCGTCAGAACCTGAGTCAAATGAATAAATACAATTTGGCCCAGGCTCTGATTTTCACCTCGTTTGTTCGCTGTGTCAACGTGTCAACTCACAAGTGAGATGAAATTCCACAAAGCCCGAAACAATCTTGTCGCTAGTGATGGAATTCATACCACAGACTCTATCGTGAATTCCAGAATGACTGAGCGCTTTTGTGTTCTTTAAACAAACAAAAAAATACTGGCTCTAATGTTTACTTATTACCAGTATTAAATGTCACCACATCCTGTTATTCAACTTTAAGAAGTTAAAGCAGTCAATTAAGGTTGTTTTTCTGAGTTTAACCAAAGGCGGTGGAAGTTCAACGGATTAAGCACTTAAGAATTAAAAAAAAAAAAATGAAATCGAAAGCAAAGCTGCCCCTTCTTAAGCCGCCATGTTAAAGATCATCAGTTCAGTGCTATGAATGCACAAAAACAAAGAACCAAGTACGCATGCGATTGGGTAGTTGAATATATTTACATATATACTGCATGCATAATCAACATTAAGGTGGGTAAACTTTTTTAATTTTTCTTTCGCTTAGCACGTTATCAAAAAGTTAAATTAAAAAATAGTCGTATCACATATCTTAATCTTAATTATAAAAATAATAATAATAATTAATTTTGTTTGTTAGTGAGTGCGTTTGCGGGTCCTTCACGTCTACATTAATTAACTGCTCTAACCGAAATGTGTTCCACTTATTCTTAAAAGTACAAAATAGGTAACCAAATGAATACAATTACAATATCTCCTATGGTTATGGAGATACAATTGGGTACTAAAAATTATACAGCTGAATGTTTGGATGCGCAGAGGTTTGACTTTGTTACTCAATCACGTGAGAACTGTGAGGCGGCTTTTAATGAGATTTTGTGTGCGGACAGCTAAAAGTCTGAAAGAAAGAATAGGCTACGTGTATTAATAGATTGGGGGTTCCAGCCCAGCTGGTGCCGTTACTTTTTAATAATTTTTTTCTATATAACTTTAAGCATGCTCGACCTACACTAATGATATTTTGTATGTGTATATGTACATATGTACATACATACGTAGAAAGTGGCTATGGAATAAAAGGGAGTTACCGATAACTGAGTTATCGTTTAGAAATGTGGTTGTTTTAAAAAAAAAACTAACATTTTTCCGGCTGATAAATAAAAATGTCTTCAAAAAGCGTTACGTACGATTTACAATGGAAACATTTTTTTATTGTCCACAATTGTGAAAATTATTTAAAAATTGTCGAATTTTATTTTTCCAGTCAATCGCCAGCTTTTTTACTTAAATTACATATAAAAAATATGCAAACACTTTCCATTTTTTTTTTGTTGGATCAAGGTAAAACCAGTTATGTATTTGAAATTCCAGTCATGCTGGTAAATTAGCAAAAAAAAATTCCAGCGAAATAAAATAAAAAAAAAATTTCAACCCACCCTAATGTTCATTTTAATTTATATGCAAGATGAAAATTATGCATTATGTAAAACCCGGAAAATATATGTTAATTCATACTTGTAGATAACGTGACTAATGACAAATGACACGAACATAGGCCACACAAAGGAGATGATCTTCGATAAAATTAGAGACGCTGAGACAAAGCGTAGTAAAAGTAAAACCATTTTTGTTATTATTATACATAATAATCTCTTATGTTTTATTTGCATGCAGTACGCATTAGGCAGTAATGATAGATTCTTTTATATGCATACACATATGTATATAAGCGTATTTGGAATTGTAGAAAATAACTGTGACTGATAGAAACTTCAATTAAAAAGTTTACACAAAAATTTTGTGCAATTTTGCCGAATTTTGAAACAGGTTGGAAAATAAATTCGACATGCGCTTAAATAGAGAATTAACCAGGTTCCGACACAAAATTGCCAGAAAATTAGTAGCGTGAAAAAAATTGGTAATAATTAATAAAAAAGTACTACTGCCTCATTTTTCTTCCTCTACCTTGAGCGTGCATCATAGTACTTCATTAAAATAACAATATACATATGTACTTTCTTGCAGCAAATATATTTTATTTTATTTTTATTTTATTTTGTGTACAAAAAAAAAAATATTTAAGCATGTGTTTCCACGACGATCGTATGTCATGATGCGTCACTTCATGCGCTAGTTTCATCTTTCTTTCTCTTCTTGTCGCACTTAATTACCCACATGCTGCCATCCGCTGCTCCATTCATCATTGGCCAAGAATTTCTTTGTCTCATTACATTGTCCTCATTTACCTTTCGAAAATGCATGCTTATAGCTTCTTTAGCTACCATCGACTTTTTCGATGTCTTTGCTGCATTCACTCATGACTCATCTAGCTTGCTGCACTCATCTTACCACAATCATTTGGTAATCATCTACAAGCACATATGCACATATTTTACGCTTTCTTTTTCTACTCCACTTACAATTTCAAGAATGTTACGAACATGTAAAAAAAATGTGGCTTTAAAAATTCTTTACCTTCAACCGCCTTCATCTTTTTTTATTTTTCTATGGAAATTCATTGTAACTGCCCAATGACGAATTTACATCGCTTTCGCTTTTTTTTTTTTTTTTTTTCTTGGAAAGTGTTTGCGATATGTAAGGATTATTGTGAGTTGAAGGTAGTTATGTCTTTTATAGGAATTTATATTTCGAACTATCTGCAATCATTCTAGGAAGCGTTTAAAATATTTAAATTACCATAATTAGTGTGTAACCGTGTAACACACAAATGCAAATTTCTGTATAGTATTCCGAAATAATTCCCGAATTGGTTCCAAAGAAGTCCAGAACACAATCGCGGCATAATCATGGAAACGTTCTCAAATAGGTCTCGAAAAGTTCCAACGATACGCAAAATAGTTCCAAATACTGCAAAAATAATCCCGAAATGATACATATGACAATCCTGAAATGATTCCCGAATTGGTGATCATATTCGTTGACTGTGAGCTAAGTACATAATTTTTATTTCATTTGATTTGTTTCATTCGTAGTGTTTTAATGAGGATTCAGAATTATTCTTTTATGAATATTCATTTAAGTTCATTTACGAGCTCAACAGCGAATGTGAACATAAGAAAAAATTTGAATTCGTATTCGCTAAGTACGAATAAAAAAATCGACAGAGTTCGCGAATCGGGACACATGCACGTTCACATGTCTTCGTTGACACTGTAAAACCGTGTAACACACAAATGCAAATTTCTGTATAGTATTCCGAAATAATTCCCGAATTGGTTCCAAAGAAGTCCAGAACACAATCGCGGCATAATCATGGAAACGTTCTCAAATAGGTCTCGAAAAGTTCCAACGATACGCAAAATAGTTCCAAATACTGCAAAAATAATCCCGAAATGATACATATGACAATCCTGAAATGATTCCCGAATTGGTCCCAAAGCAGTTTAGAAAACAGTAGCGCAATGATCCAAAACAGTCCAAAAATATTGAAATCCCGAAATGGTCCCGAAAAGGTCCGAATCCCATAGAGTTCCTGTCGTGCCCTCTTAAAATCAAAAAGCCCTCTTAAAAGATTTGTTTTGGTTCACTTTTCGGTTGGTAACCATGCCGATTTTTGAAGTCAATTTTATTTTTCACTAGAAGACCAGGCCAAGCTTCTCTGCTTCGTAGAGCTAGTAGTTCCCAGAGTGCGACTTCAATCATTATATCTCTGAAAGCAGTTTAGATATGAAACTTAATCACTTCGTTAGTTGCAGAACTCATTAGCCTTATTCGTTTGATGCTCATATTGTATAAAACACATATTGGGTCATTGGTTGATATCTCCGAAATCTTTTGAGTCATCGTAATAAGCGATATCTTATGTTATAAGTCAAACTACCAGTACTGCAACGGAGAAAGTTCCAATCAATTTCATTCAGCAGTTTTAGAGTCATGCCCACCCAAACACACAGACAAACAGGACGGCAAAAATTCTAAATTCTTTGAATTTAGTTTCTAATGGTACCCTTGACTCATTCAAGATATCAGAAACCAGGTTGGTTTGTATCCATGCTTTTAAGAAGCCAATCTTCAAATCCAGCCTCATTTTCACTTATCATTAATACATTAGCCTTAAGTTCTTGAAAGTAATTTTGTTAAATTTTTAATGAGAAATTTCAATTTGTTTTTTTCATTTCAGTGTGCAAAGAATGGCTGGTACGTGAAGATAGCGCATTCGCTTATAAATTGCAGTCTCAAGAAAGTAAGTCATTATATACACATACATAGATACATACCTTTCTTACATATGTATGTGCTCGTATCTCTATAAGGGTGGTCCTTAAAAAAAATTAGGAGTATTTGCAGTCTCATCATAAGATATCAACACTAAGATTTTGTTCCGATTGCAGACGTTTAAGGTGTGTCGCCCAAGAGACAAAATTAGATTTCTTCATAGTGTTATCTAAACTTTTCAATATTTCAATATTTTTTATCGTTGTACATATTAGCAATTGAGAGAGTGCATCTGAAAAGAAATTGCTGATTTAATTTTTAAGGCCCACCCTAATGTTTCATACATACATGAGTTCAATACTTAACAACCGCAACCGCAACACTTTTTATCCCACATGCACACACATGTAATCCTTTTAAAATTCTTTTTCTCCTTAGTAAATGACTTCTACAAAGGCAATCGGCAGCGCAATGCTGTGGTACGTGAAGATTTTCCCACCGCATTGAATGAGCAAATCAAAGAGAAGGAAGAGGCAGAGAAGCAAGTGGAAATGTATCGGCGTCGACTGCTGGAACAGTAAGTTTAATGAAATTTGCTATTCACTTTGGTTTAGAGAGCTCATCATTTGACATTATTATGTGGCCATAGGGAAGCGCATGATAAACGTGTAGCCAAGGAGATTGCAGACAAATTGGAACGTGATCTGCAGGAGCAGCGACAAAGAGAAATGTTAGAGAGCGAAGAAGTTGCACAACAAATGCAGGTGAGTGAGTGCTGACTTGATACAACAAATAAGAAAGCAAGAAAGATGGTTTTTTGAAACTTTACTCACTACAGGAGCTTTATGTGAATTTGCCGCCACCATCACGCATGAGGGGTGCACATCAACCACCACCACGTCCAGCTAAAGCAAGTATCTTGCAACAGAATACAAATGAACCATCAACATCGAACGGTAGATATTTTGGTAGTGGTAGTGGTAGTGGTAGTAATAGTCAACATACAAGTCATCATCATCATCATCACCATCATCATCATCAACAAAGTCAACAACAACAATTAGCACAATCACCACTGTCAACACCACAACAACCAATGTCATCTAATTTGCAACAATACGAGCAACAGCAACAACAATTGTCGCCCACTTCCATTATGTTGCAACAAAAACATTTTTCACAAACCGATTGTTATGTTGGCCTAACTGTACAAAAGACACCCTCCTCACCTACAGCTGCATCAGGCGCAAGCACTTCTATAGATTCATCATTAACACCACCAACATCAGCCACACGTCAACAATCGAGATCACACTCAAATGTACTAAACAACAGTAGCGCCTCAGCTCATGGTGGACACTTGTTGGTGAGTTTTAATGCGATTGAAAGCAGGCGTTAAGCAGCATGTGGCATGTATGCATTGTGCCAGTGAGTCATACGATAGTGTTAAAACAACAACAACAACATAGGGATCCAATAGAATTTACTCTCTAGCGTTCCAACTCAGTAGGAAATTCCCATTCCTCTAATTTTCTTTTCGGAAGTACGCCAGTGGCAATCTCTGTTACAAGCATGCGCCTAGAAGTATGCAACGTTTAATTCATTTTGTTGGAGTATGGGGTTGAATACTCGTAACAGTCTCAAACAGAAAATATTAGGAGTTTTTAAAAAATACTTTCTTTATTTAAAAGAGCTCGAACCATTGTGCTTCCTAAATAATAATTAAATTAATTTGCTAAAACATTTTTAAACAAACTAACATATTCATAACATTTCTACATCAGCATCAGCATCAACATTCACTTTCATCCGCTTCGTCCGGTTCGACAGCATCGACATCCTCAGCAGCAGCAGCAGCAGCAGCAATGGTAGCCTTAACAACAACAACAGCATCAGCATCAGCGGTACTGCCTAACTCATATTCACACCAACACACGCACCAGCACAATCACATTCACAATTCAATAGCACAACAACCAAATAATATTGCACATGCATCCTACACTAATCAACCAACACCAACACAACCACCAAACCAGCTTAGTGGTGGCAACACGCATGCATTACACCAACGTCAGCACTCAGTTGAGGAATTGATTGAGTACTCCGATGTGGTGGATAGTTTACGCCAACTAAACAAGAGTGCTGGTGGTGGAGTTGGTAGTGTTGGTAGTCTTACACCTGATTCATCACCACATAACAGCACTGCCAACAGTAACCATCAAACGAAACTACCAAATGTTGCCTTAAGCAATCGTCTACATTCGGTGTCCAATGAGAATTTGCTTAGAAATGAACTCAAATTTCAGAAACTTTCACCAGAAAAATATGATCAAATGGTGGGTAATGATGGCAGTGGGCGTGGTATGGCTGCTGAACGGCATATGCAAGAGCACGCTGATGATATAGAACTCTATGTGGATCCATGTGATTATGCGAGTTTGAAAGAGATTGGTTTGCCAATGGAAGAGATTAAGGAGATGAGTAAAAAAATCAAACAGGAACAGAAGGATGAGGTGAGTTTTGAATGCACGTATGAATTATTACTCATAACAAATTTTCTTAAAAATTATGCTCAGTTGTTGGCGCGACGTTTGCAGCAAATGGAGGCGCACGATGGTCTTACACAGGAGGAGCGTGACCGCCTTTTAGCGATTGAAGCGCAAGATAAGGAGTTAGCTAAAATGTTGCAAGATCGGGTAAGAGCGCTAAGAATACTATTTTTTTGAGAAATAAAATATTTATTTTTTCCTACAAAACAGGAGCGCGCCAAAGCCAAACGTGCTAAGGAAAAAGCTCGTTTACGTAAACATCAACTAAAGGATAATACAACACTTTGCTCTTCGAATGGTAGCTCATCGAATGGTTTGCATTGCGGTCCACTGCTACCGCTACCACAAGATTGTCTCTCCTTTGGCAAGCATTCATCAACGCATGCCGCGGCATCGCCAACAGCAGCCAATTCCAGCACACAACCAAATGTGCAGGGACACTCGCAGGAGGAGGTGGACATCATTGATCTGGAAGCCTATTCGAATCCAATTGATGTGTTGAATAATCAACAACAACGTCAACATCAAAATGGCACACTAACCAATGGTAGTTTGACACGTGAAGGTGGTCGCCGTATACATCATAGTCAACAACAAAATAGTGGCAATGGCAGTACTAATGGCATGCTGAATCGGGTTGATGATGATATTTATACATTGCCTGTGGATAGTTGTCGTCCAGGTCAACGACCGGCTTCGTTAAATATAAGTCCAACAGCAGAAGTGCATTTAATGCAAAATAACTCAATGACCAGGTGAGTAATATGGCTGGATATCCCAGGAAGCTAGGCAAGGTGACATTGAAGGACCCACTCCTAAGCGTAAATTGAGTCTCTTGCCAGGGTTTGGAACCTATCATTGCATTTTTTGTTGTTTGTTGTTGATAACGGTGTTTCGCCCAGACAAGGAGGGAGGTACACCCTGAGAATCATCGTATCCTACTAACGACAGTCGAAGGAAACAGCTGAACAGGTTCTAATGAACAGTTAAGCAGGAGTATTATATTTTGTTTGGTTAGGGGTGTTGGTTTGACTCTAGTCTCCATCCGAAGGACGCTTTCCTCCTCAGTATTATATGTGGTTGGATGTCAATAAAACGGTGCACAGGCTAAAGTCTGGGCAATTCATCTTCGACTGGATAATATGACTTGCAACTTCTTCCAGTTGATGCCAGCATATTCAATATATATAGCGTTTAGAAATCAGAAACAATTAGATTCGATGCTCGAGGGAGCAAACTCTTCTAATACCAAATGGTCCAACACCATTGAAAACGCCAGACTCCTCCGATTTCCATTAGAAGATGTGGAAGCGAGTGGTAACTGGACAGGTCGAAGCAATGCTAGTGCAAAAACAACAAAACATGTTCGATTCCAGATCGCTTAGGATCTGCTGCAAAAGCAAAGTTCATAAGCTAACATTGGGTTGCTTCTCAAATAGTTGTATCTCCCTAATTTCAATATGTTTGTTTTTTATTAAATTTTCTCAAACCAAAAAAAATTCTTCACATAAATTTTGCAGATCTGAAAATTATTCAATTGATTCGCATGACTCATTAAGTCGTCAACAGGATTTGGCTACACGCATGAACTACTCACAATCGAGTACTTTTGGTATATATGTATAAAAGAACTCAACTTAGAGTAACACGTACTATTTTGCTAACTTTCTCTTCATTTTTACTTTCTTCATAGATAAAAGCTCCAGCCCCACTCCACCTTATATGCCGATTCAGGGTACACGCCGATCAAATTCGAGCGATGATCGTAAAAAAAAGTCCAAGGACAAATGCACGCATCAGTGAAATGTCTGACAATTAGCCAAATTGTTCATTAAATAAAAATCGAAAAAACGTCTCGTCGATGCATCTTACTTACTACATCTTCAAAGTTTCTGCGAAAATGAAACAAGCTAAAATGTTTCTTTCTATATTTATGTATGTATATTATATATTAGTTAATAGATATTTATTAGTATTTAGCTGCATCTACACGTCTTTCATAAACTTTAAATGAATTTCTAGAAATGTAAATTTTATAAACACATATTTGTATGCGCATGTATGTAAATGCTTTTATACTAATACTATTTAGTGTGAAAAAACAAACAAAATCAAAATATCAAACATTTGCCACTTGTGGTAATCACATACATACTTCATATCAAAATGGTTTTCGAATACTTTACTATACAAATTTGTACTTTTTTGTTACATAAATAAAAATATACTTATGTACGATATACAATAAATGAATTAATAGAAATTATGTTAATAAGTAAAATGTTAAAATCTCTCGATCATGAAGTAGTTATGCATATAAATCAAAATGAAAAATAAAGGTTTGTAATGAAAAACAATAAATTTTTATGCTTATAAGCATCCCCTAAAGTCTTACAAAAATGCATTTTCGTAGAGAACATTTACATTTAATACACTTATTATAGTTATGTAAAAATAATATAACTACTACCTAAAAATATACAAACATATGATGAATATAGCATAATAAATATATACCTATACAACTATTGCGAAGAAGATGTACGCTTTTTGAAATTGTAAGAGTCAAGTGGGTGAATGGAGTCGTATCCTAACAAACATCGTTCAACTTTTGCTCCACCTTGTATAGCTTTCAACTTGATATCCAACATTATTCTCCAACTATTCTCTAAAACATTCTTCAACCAAGGGGATCAGCAGCTCGATAGGAGCACCTTCTTACATTCTTTATTGACTAGTTTACATTTGAACGGAACTCGGCTCATAGTACTGATTATTTCGGTGTCATGGGTGATTGATGGGTCAATATCTTCTTCTTCTTATATTTACTTGCATCGAACCAAGGTTATTCATGTCAGCTAAAAAAAAAATTTAAAAAGTGTGAACACCCGTCAGCCATCCACATAAGGGTTATACTTGTCATGGTTTTAAATTCAGTCTCTAGTGAGTTGGAGAATGTGTTGCTTGTATTTGCCACGCCACTAGATTACTGGGGTCTACTATAAAGTGTTTGGATTCCTATACTACTTCACCAATTATTCAAGAGTCTAGTCCGTAGAGCAGAGAAAAATGGTTGGACACCGCACTCAGAGCTAACATTCGGTATGTAGGGGTTCAGTTTGAATAGATAAGAGTTTAATCTATCTGTCAGAGTTTAATTCGTGTCCATCGGACGTATCATTTCTCTTCGGCAACAGATGGAGTTCGTGCCCGATTTTTAGCAGCGATATTTATACTTACCCAAACTGAACTAGGAATTAAGTCTCTCGAAGTATGCCTCAAATAGAGTGGAATAATAGAAATATCAATAACTTTGAAGAAGAATTTGCCAGGCAACACTAAAAGTCAATTAATCAACGGCGCTTGATTCTTACCATAAAAGCATAAAGTTTTATTAGTAAATTAATTTCAAATTTCTTATTATAGTGCATTAAACAATATTTTATTAACACAACTGATTAGCTTCATTTGAGTTTTTTTTTTAAATTTTACACACATTTGTTGTTTTAGCTGCAGCAACACTAAGTAATACAAAGTTGGAATTGCATACTCATACATACAGGTACATACATGTTTAATGCATTGTTGGTTAGATGACATGATCGAAATGTATGTATGTATGGTAGTATGTACTAAGCATGTATGATTGATTGATAGGTAGATAAATATGTTATGTAAGTTTGAATGGATTTTCACACACAAAAACAGCAAGTTTGCGGCCAATACCGGAGATCAAAACTTGTGAAACTGATGTTAAAAGTCACAAGTTAGGGTCTCAGGGAATCAGCCATACAAACATATCTTAACAAAAAAAAACAAGAGAAAAATATAACAACAATAGCAACAACAACTACATTCATATATATTGGATAACCAAAATTCAAATACAACACAAGCTCAAGGGAGTGGATTTTACAAATTGGAAGCATTTCTTAATTTTCTTTTTTCATTTGAAACACTCTTTCACTTTCTCTGTTTTTTTTTTCTTTTTCTTAATTTTGTTTACACTTCATATCGCTGCTTTGAGTCAAGCAAAGAAAGCTAGCACGTTGTATAGCATGTTGTCTTTAATACTACTATACAACCTACTACCTCAATTTGCCAGAGAAATGTTGTTGGAGTCCTGCAGTCATCTGGTCATTGCCACGCCTCATAATCCTGGTTTTAGTTGCGATGCTATCCAGGCTTTTATTTGTACGTGAAAAGCTAAAAAAGTTTCTTTGTTTCCATCAACACGTTGTTTACATTGACAGACTCCCATAATTCCGGTCTTGCAACACAAACAACAGCACAAGTTCGGATTTACGGGTTTCTGTTAATGGTCCATAGACATGTATGCACCATTCAATTAGAATCGTATGTTTTTTTTTTTGTTATTTTTTGGAATTTTTGATTTATGGATATATTTTTGTTTCGTTCGTTGAATGGTCGTTTGGTTGATTGGGTGTTGCTTCTTCTGGAAATATAAACAAAAAGATTAATTATAATCTAAGATTAATTAATAACATGTAAAAGTGTTTTTTTTTATTTTTAAGGGAAAGTTTTTAAAAAGATTTGAAATTAATTTGGAGTTAAAAGAGTACAGTTGCGTTCAATATAATAGTAGAGAAAATAAATTGAATATCGTTAAACGAAATATGAAGAAGCTGTTTTTATATATTTAAGAAATTCCAAACTCAAAAAAGTGGCTTTTTGGCAGCATCTTGAGAAATATATTGAGTATGCAGTTTTGTAGCTAAAAAAATTTAAGTACAAGAATTGTAAAAAAATTCACTGAATTTCTAGATTTTTTTCCATACAACGCGCGTACAAAATTAAATTTTGTATGGAAAAAAACGACTTGCACAATAAAAATTCTAGTAGCTCAGTTAAATTTTTAAACAATTTCTAACATGCACATTATTTTACTAAAATTGATTGGTTTATAAAACTGTGTACTTAAAATTTTCTAGAAATTGAAAATTATTCACCTTTTCGCATTTTGTGTAAACTTTTGCAATTTTTTGTTACAGAATTGACTACATGTGCAATGAAAATTATTGAAGAACCCAGCTTTTTCGTTTTTCGTCAAACGTTATAAAATTAAAATTTACTACTAGAGATCTACACATTAGATTTTTAAATTAAAACTAACCTGTTTCCCTAACGTTTGAGACTGTGTTACCGAGGAATAAGTATGGAGAATACAGTGCTGCTCAGCCAATTTCATGCTGTCTTTAATTTGGATTTATTGACGGTTGCAACCTAAATATTCATATGAAGTGTGAGATTGAAGATCTTATCACTTATATTTTGTTGCTTTGAAAATGACAATAGATATGATAAATTAGACTTCCGCTAGTAAGGGAAATCAATCATCTTTTGCATCACATAGCATTAGGTTACTCATACGCCCTGGCATACGCCTTTTATAGAAAATTACGTTTGCATATTTTCCACTAAATAAAAAAAACATATTTTTGAAATGGTTTGTTTTGAAATGAAATAAATGTATAGAGCGATACACAACAGATAATTTATCATAGATCTCAGAAGAGATTTGTGCTGCTTTTAATTTTTTGCTGATTCTGGATTGCATTTTTGCTAAGAAGTTTTGATTTCGTTTTGAAAATAAAATGCTTTGTATATTGACAAAAAATGATGACTATTGCGATTTTATTTGCCAACAGAACAGAAGGTGTATTTTTCCTAAATTTATTAAATTCCCAATTAACGTGGCTTATTCGTGATTTAAAGAAAGTAAGTCAGTAGTATTTTAGGGATAACTATTCAAGCTAAAAGATGAAAACTACAAATTTTGTAAAATACCATAAATCCGCTCTACTCGCAAAGAGCGTTACAATATCAACCTTAAAATATATATTTTTTTATCTCGTTGTCATGGCTAAAATTAAAATTTTCTAAATTTTCAGAGTGAAATGTGCCTCGCGGAGCATGAAAATTCTCTTTACGGAAATATTCGACTACTCGATTTTTATTTGAAAAATTCAAATTTCAAAAGAAAGACCCATCCCTACATGCCTAAAAAAGACGCTATCTCAAAATTTGTTTGAAGAATGCCGTATTTCAAAATGAAAGAAAATTTCATACAATTTAAGCTGAGATGGGGTGTTTTTGTATTGAATTTTTAAATGGGGCGTTTTTAAAAAATATTTTTAAATAATGTGATCTTCCACTCAGCAGTCGATATACATTTATAGTAAAATAAATAAATAAAGTCCAATTTTAGTCGCTGCAGCTTTTCTCTTTTTACGTAGAACGTTGTATCCGAGCGCATCCCTGCAAAAAAATTATATTTGAATTGGTTTTCAGAGCAAAAAAGTAATACATACCTCACATTAAAACCAAATCAGCCTCAAATTGCATCCATAAATCCTGCTATCCCACCTTCAGCACGTTTGATTGATGATTTCCTGAAAAAAAAAAAAAAAAAATTCGTGAAGCTTTAAAGATTATACGAGCGAATTGCCTGAATATAAGGTCAGCTGGAGTCGAATATTTAATACCCCACTGTTTAAAGTGGACGCGATCAGCTACCAATTTCAACTAAAATTTAAAATTTCAAAATCTGTAAGTTTTCACATTTATAGTTTTCTTACTGCTTAACTGGCATTTAGCCGCCCAACTCATGCAAAAGTTACAAAGTTCGATTAACAACATCAACACGTTCGAATGATTGCACGTTTGTTGTTGCATAGAAAGCTGAGGGTCGTGTTATGGCTAAAACAATTACCTTAGCAACATTGTCTAGCAAGATTGTATTAGAACAACGATTTTATGTGTCTGCAACAATGTGTTGCAATTCGCAGTGGAAGAATGAGGTAAATGTGTGAGCGAGCATTTGAATTTGAGGAGATGCCATAACAAATAGGAAAAGTCATTTTGAACATGACGTTTGAAACAATATAATCTTGTAAATGCAATAAGACATTTGTGTGAAGTGGTGTTTGTAAAAAAATTTAAAGTTAAATTATTTCTAAGAGGCGATAACAAACGGGAGTTGCCACCTAATCCTATCATATTTATTCTTAATGAAAAATCCATTTTACACAAGTGTTACGTCTTGCGATTTTTCACAGAGTTGCCAAATATTCGAATTAGAAAAATTAAATATGGTGAGCCTCTTTTGATTTCAAAAGAGAGGTATTAAAAATGTTAACAGCGTTGCCACCAAATCCCATAATATTTTTATGATTTACTTGAATAATAATTTTGAATATGTGTTAAAGCTACTTGAGATATGTTCACGAGGTTGCCACTTATTTTAAATGGTTAAAAAAATTTTATGAGAAATGGCAATATTTGTATTTTATTTAAATACAGAAATATTTTCTAGGTAGGGTTATCACTTAAGGTTGCCTCCAATTCTTAACCTAAATCTCTTACTTAAGTATTGCCACTTGTTATTTTGGATTGCTAGATATGAATTCTTTGGTACAAAAAACTAGTAATTTTTTGGTATTTTCAAAATTGTTTATTTTACCTTATTGCCACAGAATTGCAAATTACTTATGCAGAAAAGTAAAAAAATTCCCAACAAAGCTTTGCTTATCAATCACTTTAAAGTCCAGTTATTGGTGACATAGCAATATCCGTAGGCATAACCATAGCATAGCCAACTTATTGAATCATATCCATGGACTGGGCTTTTATTTGATGGGTTATTAGGTGGGCAGTTCATTCGAATATTCTATTGGCAATAATCAGTTACAATGAACCTTATAGAAGGCTTATACGATGGTAGTGGCTATGGCGTTATGGCTATGGACTTCGCTTTACAAACAATTTCAGTTGCATTTGAATATGCATTTAACGAAATTTCTATGTGGATTGCTTTATAGAATTTAGTTTATCAAAGCATTTATTTAAAGCATTTTAAAAGGCAGAACGCACTACGTCAGAACATTAGACTGGGTATAAAATTTTTTTTTTTTTGAATTATTTTGATATGATTTTGCAAAATGTTGAAAGCGTGTAAAAGTTTTATATTTTAGTATGAACTTTTTGTGGTCTATGGTGGTCGGTAGATATTTTTGTGCATTCAATACATATTTTCACTAAAACTATGATACTTTTAAAGTCAAAAAAGTTGGCTGCATTTGTAGCAAAACCAAATAAAAAGTACAAAAAGCTAGGATTAACAAATTTTGTCAGTTGTGTCGCTTCAGATTAATCAAGCTCTAAGCTTTTGGTAGGGTTTTCTATATAAAAAAAATGAAGCACACATGTTTAGCGCAACTTCCACCCCCTTGCTACGTCTATGTCGTCCTAACTTTGTATGTATGTCAAGTTGAATGCTTTGCAATTTATGAATTAGCATTTCTATAATAACGCTAATATGCAAAACAATAACAATACAAAAGCGTCTAGATTTCACATATACATAAACATTTCTATATACAAATATATGTACATATGTATGTATGTATGTGCTATGTACAGGCATTAGCACTGAATTAACACCGGCATGTAAAAGAGTTCATTGATTTGTTTTGCACTAATAGTTGCAATAAAAAAAATCAATACATATGTATGTACATATATACACATCTATGTACGTATGTATGTATATGTGTAGACAAACATTTTGCAGCCACTTAATTTTCTCACATGTTGGTTGCTTTAATTGTTGCACACCCTCAAACAAACACAGACATGTCTAGCTATTTTTGCTTTTGGCTATATTTTCTCGACACTTTTCTTAGTGTTTGTCTGTTTTTTTTTTCTGTTTTCTTTCTCTTTTTTTTCATGTTTCACTTTATAGTTTTCTTATTATCTATATCTATTTTACGTGCGATGATGTCGCAAAATTTCGTTTGCCAAAAGCATCCTTGATCATACATTGCTCGCGGATGACTAAAATTTGTTGCAAGTGTACGGCTGCAGCTGCGTCTGATGTTGCTGCTGCTGCTGCTGCTGCTCGTGCTGGTGCGGTCGTCGCTGCTGCCAACGCCTCTGCTAGATATGCTGCCAAGCAACGTTTATGCTTTCAGCGCGTTCTTTTCAAATATGCAACGACTACTGCAACAACAACAACAATAGCAACAAGAGCAACAACAAACAATCGTGTATGTACATATGTATGTAAATATAGACAAATATATGCAATACATAGTAAATGTTGCACACACAAGACTACCAAAACGAAATTTTGTTTGACTGATTGTTGCTCATTTTAACCGTGAAATTTATGGTAACGTCATATTGTCACCATAAATAGTTTCGTCACGCTGTTGCAAGTTCACGCTGCAAAATTTACTCATTCGCTGGTACTCACCTGACGCGCTGACGAGTGACTTGGCGTTAAGCAGCTTTGTGCTCGATTTCCCATTTAATTGTTTGGCATGCGATTGCCGAATTTTACGAGTCTCTGACTCTTTGTCGATTTAATTTTTCGCAAAAAAAAAACAAGTTTTGAGAATTTTTATACTTTTTTCTGTTTGTTTGTTCGCGCATCACTTGACAGCCGTGGTATAAAATGTAATGCAATTCACTCCAATGTATTGCTAGATAAGCAACTTAAAGTTTAATATGCACCAAAATATTTAATTCTGGCTTTATACAGCGGTGGCAACAAAAGTTGGCTCAAAAAGGTTTTAGGCATGTAGCGAAATACGAATGAGCTTTTACTTGTACGTAATAGATAATAAGTGGAAATTCATATGCCTCGTTAGAGCAACAGTAGCCAAAGAAACATTTCTTTTAATTTATGTATGTCTATTTTTATGAATGTTTGTAAGCGCATAGCAATCTAATTACTACATAAAAGTGAATGATTTGTTCGCCGGCTTGTAACTAAAGGCCTAGTTTGAAATATAAACTAATTTTTTGCCGACCACTTTTTATGCGATTTTATTTTTGTGCTTGGCGAAGCCTTGCATGGCCGCTAGCATTTAGTTTGCAATAGAATTTCAGCGTTGCGATTTCGGTACATAAGCGTTGCGTAAGAAATATGAATATACATATGTAGTATGACTTTGTTAGTGGCAAAGCTAAAAAAAACCGTTTTTTGAAAAATTTTGTCTATTTGTCAGAAAGTTTGTTCGCGTATCACTCAAAAACTGCTGCGTAGAAATGAATGCGTATTTCAAAAAAATATTGTTTGATTACAAGCTTAAGGTTTAGGACCCTTTTAAGCTGAGTGAAACATTGCTTTCACACAAATTACAGCAGTTTCAGTACAGATAAGTTCAAATATTTTTTATACATTGAATGAATATATAACGGTATAGCAAACATTATTATCTAAAAGGCACATTGAAGCAAAATAAACCGTGAATCTGCATCAAATAAGTATAATTTTTCGAAACCATCTATAGCTCTTTGTTTAATCCAGTTCATAAGCTCGTTGTATTCCAAGTTTGTTAGAATCACTGAATCTTCTCATTTTGTCTAGCAACTCCATTTTTTCCGCCACTGTATGTAGTTGATTTATTTACAACACCATTTCTGCGCCCATGTATTCATAATCTTGTAGACTAGTGAAGTATGGTAAAGGGGTGATGAGAGATCTCTATGTGCCCTTGTATACTTACAAATTTGCAGTACAAGCACCGAAGAATTGCCGGCCGGCCGGCTGGTTGACGGTTTATCTATGTACGAAAAAAAAAGCTTATTTATTTACGTACACCATTAACACATACATACATACATACATATGTGTATAAGTACATACATTTGCTATAGCTACCTTCATATATATGTATATATTGCCGTCTGGCTGGTTTGCTGCTGCTATGTAAGAATGTGGCCAATATGTAGCTATGGTCGCGGTTTGACTGCTTGTCTGCTGTTTGGTTACGAGTACATCATGCACATATGTACATACATACAATACGTATGGTTGTCTGTCTGTATGTGCTTGTTGTTGGCTGCTTTGAGTTCGTTGGCTGTACCTATTTTCCGTCATTTGGCCAGGACCTGCCTCAATAATACGTTTCGCCACAATCATGCTCTCAAGCACACATACATATCTACAAACACACTCACTCACCTACATACAGAGTTGCACGTCGTACTTATGTTTTGCACAAATGCTGCACATTTTTTGTTTTTTTTTTTTGGCTTTGCTTTGCTTGTTTCCTTCCTCTTTGACATTGCTTCGTTCACTGCTGCTGCTGCTATGGCTGCCTCCGACTTTGTTGTTGTAGCCACCGCTGCTTTTGCTCTCGCTCTTTGTCTGCTGCTCAGTGTATGAGCCTTTGTGTTGCTATTGTTGTTATTCTTGTTATTTTGCTGTACTTACGTCCATGTTGTTTTTGTTGTTGCTGCCGGCAAGTTTCATTCTTTCTCTGTTGTTCATTGATTTTGTTCAAAGTTATTTTTATGTTTGCTTTTGTTTGGCTTTTATTTTTTTTTTGTATTCGCGACTTTTTAACAAGTTCCGCAGCTTTTGAAAAATGGTTGTTATTGCTTTTTTTTGTTATTACTCTGCTTTGACTAGTACCGGCTCAGCTCTCTTTTTATATGTTTTAGCCATGCTTGCTCTATTCTCTTCTGCTGAAATGTTCTCACATGCATTCTGTGCTCCTAGAAGTGTGCTTCTCTCTCTGTTTTTTTTTTATATTTCCGCTTCTTAAGTACTTGCATATGTTTATGGTATTATGGAAACCGGAAACATGGCTCTTACACATATCGTCACTAATACTATTGTAGCGTATAGGGTTATCGTTGCAGTATTTTCCTGTAAAATAGTAATACGAGTACAAACATTAAATTAGTATTATCTAATGCATTTTTTAGGTCTAGAAAATATTTGGACTTCAAATTAACATAAGAATAAAAGTGTAACAGAAATGCGGGATAACGGAGCAATACTTATAACGTTAATGCAGTAACGAAACTGTAACGATGCTGTAACAAAATCTTGATGTAACGTAACATTACTTGTATTGAAACCTGAGGAATTTTTTACCAACTCTTGGTGCAGTACAACATCGCAGGCACTTGATCTTATTTGAAAAACAGGAACCGGGACTCTTTTTAATTTTTTTTTAAATAAAAGTCCAAAAAAAATTTTTTTGCTGAAATTTTTTTACTCGGACAAATAATCGATCAACATAAACTTTTTTTTTCTCGCCCCTACAATATTTTTTTTGGATAGTCCTTGCACTTTAAACTTTCAAATGGCTAATCTAAATTAAATAAATTTGGTAGCATATGAAAGAAGATTGAAAAAAATTTCAGATACGCATAATTAAACCAAAGTTGCCACAAATTTTTTATTTTGTTTTCAAATAATAAATTGTTTGTGTGGCCGAAATAAAAGAACTTAGGCAATAACGAATTGTTTTTAATTGTAAATAAATTTGGTATCGAATGACAGAGAATGAACTGTCAAATGAGAGTATTTAAACTAAGGTTGCCAACTATCTAAAAAAAGCAGAACAATTAGAAGTGGTCGGCAGGTTTATTTGGAATTGGAACTCTTGGGATGACAGACAATTTAATAATTTTTCTTTCGAGGACACTAACTAACCGCAGGCTTTTATGATATCAAAAAAAAGAAAAAGAAATTTTTTTTATTTTCTTTCCCTGTGCACGTTTGTTCGAAAAAGAGCACAATAACCACCTGAGTGGTTCAATATTTGCTTGCTGACTTGGAAAAGCTCAATGAATAAATAAAACAACAAATATGCACTTGTAAATGTTATGCCATATAAACTTCCTTATCTAATATGCAACTCTATCATTAGCAGACAAGTCTTCTTATGAAAACCTTATACAGTCAAACCTGTTTTTATGCGCCACTTTTTTATGCGATTTTTTTTTGTGCGATTTTTTTTGTGCGGATTTCTTTTTTTATGCATTTTGTTTTGTGCGATCCTTTTTTTGTGCGGTACATATACAGGCGGTGTCAAAAGAAAGTGTACACCATAAAATTGCAATTTTCACCAAGCACTGCTTCTTTCTGAATATTTTCTCAAATTTTTTATAATTGTATTCATTAAAATACAGATTGTACTTTTAAAGTTTAAGCTCAAAAGTTTTTTCAAAATTCAGGAAAATTCGACAAACTTTCAACAAAATTTGAAGCGGCTTAAGATTTGTATCATTTTATAGTAAAATTCAGCGAGCTACAAAACTGTATACTCAAAAAAAATCTAAAAATTTTGTACAAAAAGTTTGAAATTTTGTTGAAAGTTTGTCGAATTTTCCTGAATTTTGAGAAAACTTTTGAGCTTTAACTTTGAAATTAAAAACTGTATATGTATAAATACTTTTATAAAAAATTTGCGAAATTATTCAAAAAGAAGCAGTGATTGGTGAAAATTTCAATTTTATGTACACTTTCTTTTGACAAAACAAAATTTCAAACTTTTTGTACAAAATTTTTAGATTTTTTTTGAATACACAGTTTTGTAGCTCGCTGAATTTTACTATAAAATGATACAAATCTTAAGCCGCTTCAAATTTTGTTGAAAGTTTGTCGAATTTTCCTGAATTTTGAAAAAACTTTTGAGCTTAAACTTTAAAAGTACAATCTGTATTTTAATGAATACTTTTATAAAAAATTTGAGAAATTATTCAAAAAGAAGCAGTGATTGGTGAAAATTTCAATTTTATGTACACTTTCTTTTGACACTGCCTGTATATGTACCGCACAAAAAAAGGATCGCACAAAACAAAACGCATAAAAAAAGAAATCCGCACAAAAAAAAATCGCATAAAAAAGGTGCGATTATTTTTACACGGTCCCTATCCCCCGCATAAAAACAGGTTTGACTGTACATATTAGTCGAATGCTCAAACTGAAATGCAATTATTTCTCTGAAATTTTTTATCAATGCGGGTAATTGAATATTGTATTTGCTATAAGTGGAGCTAAGTAGGAGTATGATATGTATTTATGTATGAAAGTAGTTGTTAACTTTCTTGGGAAAAGAGATTGCATCAAAATAATATTTGTGGGAGCAAGCCAAAGCAGATTTTTTAGAAATTTACCAAAAAGTGTCGTGAAAATTTATATATGTAAGTAGATATTTTGCTCAAAAATTCACTTACTAAGGTTTCAATTTAAATAAGCTATTAGAAATCACTTCAGTTCTCTGAAAAATGAGCTTTTTGGCACTCCGATAACCGAATTTATTGCAAGCGAAAGCGCAACATTTTTGTATGAATGAATGTGATGGAATTTATATAGCGGAAGTTGATTCTACAAATATTTACATGAACTCATACGAAAATCTAATAATGCAATTTTGTTTGAATTCAACTTATGTATATACTACATATGTAAGCATGCTGTGCATAGTACATACATTAATTTTGAATATGATTCCTTTTATGTGAATTTTTAAATATTGTTTATTTGTTTAATGCTTGCGCTAATGCACTAGAGAATAGTGCAATACAAACATAAATTTGAGAGCAAAACTTGCTGACCACAAATGCACATCAATACACATGTACGAATGTATGTCGATATGTATGTATGTACTCATTTTCATGCTCCATTTGCAAATTAGGTGGCGCTTAGTAAATAATTTAACAATATTAGTTTGTGTTGGGTATTGATAGAAGCAAACAATGACGGCTTTTGTTAAACAGTCAATATTTACTTTGCTTATGAGATTAGAAATTTGTGTTTTTTGAATATGCTATTTTTAATTATGCTGTTTCAAAATAGTATGGGAAGCGAAGTGTATTTCATCCAAAAACGCTTTGAAACGTTTTTAAAATTATTACCAATTGAATTCCAAATTATTTCAAACTCAAAAATTATGTAACATCTTCAAGGTATTTTCTCCATTTATTTCTAATTAGTTATGTAGTTAGAATCAATTCGAAATAGTTTTAAATTAGTTAATTGCAAATAATGTGGCATAAAAAGAACAAAATCCATTAGCTCATTAGACAAGCATCTTTAGCAAATACTTGCCATTTTATGACAAACAAATAAAATTAATTTATGATTGTACAGATGGGCAGCATACCTACTTAGCCCATACATACACACACAAATACAATGTTAAATGTGTACACAAATGCACAGCAATTTTAATTATAAATGACTATGAACAGTAGTGCTGTTGCACTGAAATGTGCAACAACAACAACAACAACAATACCAATACTAAAAGTGTTACAAACAAACCAACCAAAAGTACACAACAGTGACCTTCCCCTCCATTAGGGGTGCAAGTGCACCTACATAGATTACGAGATTGATGCAATGCACACCAATACATTCACGGTTTAACCGTATGTATGTACGTATGCAACAGCTGCTATGTGAATCTATTTGACAGGTACTACCTCAACTGAGAGTTTATTTCGTTTACGCATACCAGTGCGTATACGTAACATTTGTTAGTAATATGCGAAAGATGATTGATGGAGTAACAGAGCAAGCACTCAAATGTGTACTATCATCAAAGAGAGAGCGCAACAAGGAGTTCGAAAGCTAGAGTAAAATGTATGTGTAGCTGGTTGGCTGAATTTCGAGCTGCAAAATTTTAAAAGAAATGCCAACATAGAGAAAACCTAAAGAAAAACCGACAAAGCAATTTTGTTGTTTTGTGAGTTGCAAGTGTGGAGTAATTTCGTTTTACCACCAAATAAATGCAATGAAATAAAAATGTAGGAATCACATAGGTAGATTTATGTGAATTGGCTGGGTGTAGAGAACAATTGAACTTGTTTCTACGCGCTCGTTTAAAAAAAAATTTCTTGCAAATTTAAAATAATAAGTGACTTAGAATTATTATCAACTGGTCTTGTAAGAAAACTTACAAAAGTTTGCGTAAATAAAAAAAAAAAATATTTCAGTTGCATATAAAATAAAAACCCAAATTTTCATACGAACAAAACTGCTGAGCCGATTTTTCAAGTATTGCGGTGAGATATTAATGTCACACAAGGACATAAAGTTATTTTTAAACTTAAATGGTAGTAGAAAATGTACGAGCTATCAAACTGAGGAACCTTTTTCCTTTTCTGTTTTCTAATTTGTTGACTCATTTTGGCTTCATAAAAAAAAGTGGTAAATTACTTACGAAGATGCACCAAAGTCTAAAATCTCATCTTGAATTGGATTTATTTTGCAATGGCGTTTGGTTTTGCTAAAACAAAAAAAAATATACATATATGTATACAAAATAATTTTAGGCCTACCGGAAATAAAGTACGTACCCCTAAAATATATTTTTTTCATTGCGCCAGAAGCTGCAATTAATTTGTTACACACTGTAGTTAAAAGCTTGGTACCACTCATATTCTCTCTCACAAAAATATACAAAGCCATATACAGTGAACGAAAATCTTGTTTATTTCTTTATTTCATACAACACAATCATTGCAAACTCTGCTGTTGCTTTGCCTTAACTCAATGCCATTGTCATGGCTTCTCTTTCGAAACTCCTCTTTGGGGAGTCAATACTACGAATTCACTCAACACACATACATAGAACCCCACAACACACTCATGCTGCACACGTAAACGCTCCACTGAAGTTCTGCAGCTTTGCAGCGCTGTCGTACCAAAGTTGCTGCTTTGATTATTCTGTTATTTCCATACATATTCGCATGGCCATTTGTTCTTCTTTATCCATCCATTTACTAAATATATTTATTTCATAAACCAATGTTGGGCCCGGCTATACGCTACTTTTGCTGATATTCTTCTTCCTGCAATTGCTTTGTGTTCATGTTTGTGCTTTGCAGAGTTGATTAACCTTTGGACGTTATGTTTTGCCACGTCATTCGCTATGTTGTTGTGTCTGTGTATGGAATGCGCGCCGCTGCACTGCTCCAACGCATTTAGCACATTCGGTCTCACACAACGGTTACTCCGATTTAAAGTTTGTGGTTTCGTGGGATAGGACAATTTTGGTTGGTTCTCTGGTTGGTACGTAGGCTTTGTTTGATTCGGTTGGTATGTATGTATGTACGTATGTACATACACGCGTTGGCTGTTCGTTTGGCCAGTTTGGCAGATGGATTGTTGCTTTGAATGATTGTTTGATTATGTTTAACTGAATTGTTGTTGCTTTATGTTGCTTGTGCTTAAGCTGTAGATATGTTATTATGAAATGATTTTTTGTTTGTTTTTGTTTTTGTTTGTGTTTTCGCGAGTATGGTATTATGTTTGTTGTATTTGCCAGTTACTTTGTTCCACAACCCTCACTGTTTCTTCTTGTATATGGCTGCGTGAAAGAATATTGTAATTTTTACGTTATCTACGTCTGGATTTCTTACCTCAGCTCTGTATCTCTGCCTCGTTTGTGCTTTTTGTACATTTTTTGCTTGATGTGGTGAGCATTAAATGCAGGAATACATCAGAACATATGTAAGTTTGTACCAACATTTGTTGTCAGAGAATTTTTTAAGTTCCTTTACTCATCGGAACTTCATATTGTATGTATGTATGTAACTCACATAATATACCTTGCATTTCCAGGTGAAACATTTTTTTACTGTTACCTTTAACTTATTTTTAATTACTATGCCTTACGATTTCAAAATTCGTTAATTTAATTTCATAAACAGTTTTATTAAGTGCAATCGATTGTATAATTGTTTTTTTTTTTTTTTTAAATACGATTTGTATAATCATAATTGTTCGACCCACAGTTACAACTACACCAATCATATCTTAAAAAAGTGCGAAATAAAGATTAATGCAATCGTAATCGATGGATTATACACATAATCCTTACAGTCATGTTCTAATATGGGAGCATTTAGGCTGTATAAGATATTTTTTATGCTACCTGAAATCATTGCGAAAGGGATTATAAGGTAAGCGAAACAGCGAGTTTTCTAAGTTCCTTTAAAAATCCACCTAAAAAAATTGAATACGAAAATAGGCAATAGATAACAAGGTTTGAAGGATGATACTTTTGTTCCAAGCATTCGAACTTCAAAACAACATTTGAAATGAGATAAGTCAACTACATCTAAATCGGTAAAATATTTATTGTAAATTGCCTTAACTATACTATTAGCAACTTTTAGTAAGTACTGGAATTAGTAAATGAGTGAAACGCTCCTTCCTTTCGAACCATTGGCAAGGCTTTTCAAGAAGAATGTGTGGTTTGGGCGAGTGCTGTCACATTTAAAAGAATTTTACTGACATTCTTATTTGTATAATTGCACGAATTTGCCCACTGGCGGTTAAGTATGTAATTGTAATTGAAATTCGGCGATGAATCGAGTAAACTTCATAGAGCAAAACAAGTAACATTGCTAGAGGGCACACAATATATATGTACTACATTTACCCTTTCACTCAACTGCCGTGTACTCGTATGTATGTATGTGACTGTGTAACTCATTCAAATATTGTTGTTGCTCCTTATTGCTTATTTTTGTTTTGAATTAACTGCAACAATTTTATACGCTCACCTCTCTCACTAACTCATAAGTTACTGTTGTTTTAATGATGTATAATAATGTTGTTGCTTTTGTAGTTATTCGTTAGTTGGCAATGCCGCCTTTGTTACGATGCCGGTGTGCGATTCAGTTTTAGCACGTACTCTACATTCATACATACCTACATACATACACAAACATTTAGTTGAGTACAAGGAAAGGTGTTGCTCGGATAGTAGAATGTTCGTACTATTACGTATGGAGTTGTTGTTGTAACATTTCCGAATTCGCATATGGTCGGTTGGTTGGCATTGGTGTGGGTCATGGTCTGCATGCGGAAAAATGTCAGCTGAATATTTAATGCTATGTATGTATGTATATAATATATTTGTACGAATTTAGTCTATGTGTGTGTTAGTGGCACTACTGCTGCTGTAAGTAGCAGCATGTGTGTGTGAAACTTTTATGTACACAACTGCCAATGGTCGCCTAGAGTTTTAATAGTTTTTTGCCAGCATTTCGACCTTGTTGTACTTGTTATTGTTGTTGCTTTTTACTCTTCCAAAATAGTATTGCTTTGTTTTATGACTTTACTACTAGTTGGTAGCATTTTTATTGATTTAAAATTTTCTTCTAGCAAACATGTCTAAAAATAAGCAACTAAAATAGATTTGAAGTCAAGGCAAAGAGTTCCCTAAGTGGTACATAAAAGCATACATTTGTACATATGTATGTATGTTAAATAACTTGTATATTAGCGTAAGTATGTACCTACTCGCAGGTATTATTTGCAACTTCACCTTCATGGTGGCGTTGTTACTTTGTGGGTTTGCGTTTTGTTTTGTTTTTGTAACATTTGTGGGTAACTTCGTTATCGGTTTGGTGAAATCTGGCAGCAATGCCAATTAAAATTATTTCGATAAAAGCTTACCAAACAAAAAAGCAGGAACAAAAGCCAAGTAAATGCGCGTGGAGCGAAATTACAATGTTATGCTTTTTATTATATTTATTTTTTATTTGTATTAGCACTAAGGTAATAAATATACCTACATACATACCTAGGAGCATTCATAGATAACACAAGAAGGTAGATACTTTCTATTTACTTTACTGATTGATTTGCGATCTTGTATTATCTCATTCTGACAAACCTTTTTACCGGAAAGATTAAAAAAAAAAAATCGAAAGTATCGAAACAATACCGGAAATGTCCTATAATGACTCAGGAGTAATCCTAAAATAGTCGTAAAAATGTCCCAATGTAACTCCGAAAAGTTCTAATACTAAACAAAAATTACCCCGTAAAACACCAATTAGCCCTAGCAAGGGTCCCAAGCTTGGGTGGAATCACCTCTGTGAATCTTAAAAACCCCAAAAAAAAAATACAGAAATTACATAAAAGAGGGGAAGAAAATCTGAATGAAAAATATCTTAAAAAAAAAAGAGTATTTTTTTATTATTCAGAAAAAGTTTGAGAAACTAAAAAAATAATTTGAACTGTTAAAAAAAATTAGAGATGGCACCTATGTATGTAAATAATTTTTGAATGTGATGTATTTGCAAGGGGTAGTATGGCTGAGGATTTTGAAACTAGCCGAAACGTATTTTTGTTGTTGTTGTGAACTATACTAAATAGTTGCAGAAGTTCTACAAAAGTAGCCCACTTCTCAAATTTTTCCCCAAAATGAGCATTTTAGAGTTTATCTGACATTTGTCAAGATAAAATGTTTGTTTTGATTAAAAGATCTATCATGTTGCTTTACCCCCCATGGCAAGCGAGAAATTGTTTCCACTTGCAACATAAGAAAAAGCTGCCAGTAATAGCTTTGCTATAAAGCTATGAATATAATAATAGTTATTATGCTAATTTTTTAAAATTATAAGTACTCTCATACTCGCTTAGTGGTGCGATTCGCCACAGTTTCTTTTCTTCATAATCAACCACATTAACGGCAAACTGCAATTCCATCTTAAGACATCCATGAATGAAATAAAAAAAGCAAAAAAAAAAACCACAAAATCTCGTAATAAGCTGCAGACGGCCTCCAACAACATGTTTGTATGTTTGTATGTTTGTAAATATATGCGTATATAATATGCGTTAATTAAAATTAAAGCACATAAATTATTTTACATTGAAAGATTGAACAAAGGCATTGTGATGCGACAAGGAAAGGAAGCAAACAAAACAACAAGAAAACGAAGAAAATCAAAAGTGAGTGGGAAGATAAAACTGTCGGCTCTTGATAGGAAGCAGATCATGGCGGCTGCGCGAATGCACATTTACTATGCTTACGCATACACATACACACACACATACATACATATATCTACTCATATCAAATATATTAGCAGAGTTCTTTTAAAAATAAATACAAAAGCTAACGTCGCTGCAAAAGCAAGCAACCATCAAAAGACTTTGAAGACACAAAAACAACATTGCAAATTGTTGTTGCGAGAAGAGTTGCAAATTGAGAGTGAGCAGGCGTATCACAATGCAAGCAAGTGAGGGCAGAAACAACGGAACAGCAACTGCTTATAGGGACAATCAAATTAAAATTTTATATTATTTAAAGAAGTGGCTCACAGGGACCGTAACGGTTGTTATGTTTATTGAAAATTTAACAAAATTAAAAAATACTTAGCTTTTTTAGTGATGTAAAGAGCTTGTACGGAATCGTGTAGAGCTAAAGACAATGCGAGAGCTTGAGTTGTTGTTACAAAGATGAGTTTTTTGAACATTCAAAAGCTCATTGAATGTCAGAATTTGAAAATTTGCTTTTTTTGTTTTTTTTTTTAAATTAAAATTGAAGTGTCATATTAAATTTATTAAAAAAAAACGCATTAAATCCCGGTATTTCGGATTTAGTACCATATAAAAATTGTCCCTACTTCCAATATTTATTAATTTGAAGATCGAATGGGTCACCTCAAAATTTTTAAATTTCTTTTTTAACTACTTTTTTTAGTTAGAAATTCGAAAGCTGCTAGGAAACCTTTTTTTCTCAACCCACCCTAATGCACATGGATATTCTATACTAACTTCCAATGAGTTGCATTCATCGGTATTTCTGCACTTTCACGTAAGCTTTTTTTTATAACGCTGATGCCACACAGTCAGAAGTGAAATCGAAATCGAAAATTTTAATAAATCAGAAATTCGAAACTTTCGAAATCAGGATCCGTAGCATTCCTAATACAGAATCTACTATACGAAAGCCAAAACATTACTAAAGTATGTATTGCATACATTCAGGCGCATTTGCTTTTGCTCTAGAATTTTAACGAGCTTAAAAAAAAAACTAACTCGACAATATCAGGAGCTGATAACACAATCGGTTTAAGATACCTATATTTCCCGCATTATTTTTCAACGTATATTCGAATATTTCTTTACATAAATCAATAAGCTTCACCTTATTGGTGCAAAAGTTATCCAACAAGAGCTTCAAAACAATTTCCGATGCCATCAGATCAGATACGCGTGTGTGGATATATTTACATCCTAACCTGCCTCCGCATTTCTGTAGCACTTCTAAAAACTGTGTGATTGTAAATATGTACATATGTATGTATGTGTGTCTGCATATTTCTCGAATGCTAAAGAACATTGAACGCCCTTGCCAGTGAAAACTGCGTGCCAGTTGCATTACGCTTTGGAGCAGGAAGAACAACAAATAAAAAAACAAGAAAAAGTTTTGCTAAAAGCACGGAAGAGCAGACGAGTTGGTGAGGGCAAGGGGTACAGGGGTTGCTGTGTTAACAAAGATGTACAGAATCGCACAAGCAAGCACATCAATATACGTATTAAATACATTTTGTTATTCGTAAAACCAAAACCCACACAAACAAACAAAGAAATAAACGAAAAGCACAGCTGCTAATATTTCGAAAGCAAAGAGCCAAGGTAACGTCTCTCTGTTTTGCATATAGATTTGCGTTCGTGTGTTTGGAAATGAATGTATTGTGGATATATGTATGTATGTATATGTACATGGATCTTGTGGAAAAATGTGCCACTGCGTTCCAAAGAGAGTCATCCCGGATTACCCTTTTTGTGTAGTATTGGTCAATAGTTGGACGCAAGCTTAAAGCTTTTAGGAAACCGAAACTTTAACCGCTTCGAACCGGTTAGTTTTAAAAATAGAAATCGCATAAGAATTAAGTCAAACAAAAATCGTCTTCTAAACTGTTCAAACTCAAATGAACCCGTTTCATTTATCTGTCTAAGGTTGGACACCGTTTTAATTTTTAAAACCCAAACTTATTCAAACTTGCTCATTTTCCAAATACCAGGATAATCATACCTGTGAGTGTCGAATCCAAACCGAGCCATTTTCCCTTTAGAAACCGAACGTGACTATAACCGTTTGAAACCATTTCATTTCTTAATCAAAATTTTGATTAAAGCCGTTTGAAACTGTTAAATTTTTTCGAAATTAAAACCGCTTGAAATCTATTTATTTTTAAAAACCAAAAATGAAGTTTGAAAGCCAAAAACCACGCGGTCTTACTCTTAATCTCTTTATAGGACATCTTCGAACAAAACGGAATAGTTACTGACTTTTGAAGAATTGCAAAGGTATAATCTGAGCCTAGTCCCAGACTCCATCCTAACTAAAGCAATTTAGTCCAGGGTATATATGTATGTATGTATGTATGTATGTATGCATATTTATGTATGAGTAAGCGTGCATGCGAAACGGCATATGACAAGTATATAGTATACACGAGCTTGAATATGTACACGTGTATGCGGCAGACAAGATGCAATTTCAAAGGTCAATGACACAAGCGCTCAGCAGCAGCAGCAGCAGCAAACAGCCGGCGCAGTAGCAGCAGTGGTAGCGTCAGGAGAGACAACGACAGCATCTGCAAAAAAAAACACAGCGCGCAGATAGAAAGACAACAACAACGACAACAGAACGCAAACAATTTGTGAGCGAACAAAGTCGGAGTGGTGCAAGAGCAGCAGAGAAGCTGCAAAATATGAGCGGCGATTGGAGTTCTGCTCGCACAGCATCTCTGGAAATGAGTATTGGTAGCTTTTTTTTTAGTTTTGTGAGAGGGAACTTGCATTTGTGTGCTTTTCCTGTAAAAAAAAGATGTTCAAATTATGCATGTGCACTACTCCATGCCATTTCCCCGCCACACAATTGCAAAAATAGGCACACATACATACATACCTACTTAGCATGCAAGAGCGATAAAGCATTCACATTGACAAAAGCAGCAAGCAAAATGCATTTGCACCTATCACTCATACAAATGCAAATATATTGAAACATCAAACTAGACAGTAAGGGTACTAGTTCTTAAACTAGTCCGAAAAAGATTCAATTTGAATAAACTAAAAATGCAAAATATTTCAGTAAATTGGAGTCACTGAAGTAAGTAGGAGTTCCTCTTATTTTAATATTCGAATTTAGAGCTCTGATGGAGAAGAAATTAGTAGTCTAGCATCAACTAGTTGGGCTTAGATTTTGCACTAGTTGTGAGGTAGTTTGTAGCAATTTCCGCACAGTAGTGAGTACTTATCTCCCAGCATTTGTAGATATTCTTTTAAAACTCACAAGTCCCTCTATTTGTAGCTTACTAATTCATTTATTTCCTCCATTTCTGTTTCCATTGGCTTTGCTATATACACGAATATCTGTCTTTTGTGCTCTCATTTCTCTAAGGTGCATGGTTATATCTACTCAGCACTTCACCACACCGCACCTCATCGCACCTCACTGCATCGACATGCGCTGTGCTATTGTATTTCGAACGTACTACTTATGCACCTTGAATGGATCGTAGTGCTGGAAACTAGTGGAATAATGATAGTGGCGGCGCACTTGGATGCCAATACATTGACGTTTTCCCCTTCCTTCCTCATAGAGCAAATACATTGTTTGCTTAATGGTGTCAGCTCATCGCCAAGATACGCGAAATGCAGTCATCTAGGTGCGCAGCTGCTTCTTCTTTCTTATAGAAAAACTCTATAGCAATTTATTATTTTATTCTTTTCTTCTTTGTGCATATTTGCTCCATCATTTCTACTTTGTATAGTTTATATGTTGTTACATATTTTTATATGCAAAGTGCAATTGTTATATACAGGGTGCTTGCTAGATTTTTTTTGGTAAAGTAGAAAACGATAGACGTCTTCGAAAAAAAATATTTTCAATTAAAATGTCATATTTAAATTATAAAATTTGTATACGCGCATTTGATGAGCTAGAAATTACTTATTGCTTGGCTGAATACTTCAAATGTTTTTTTGCATTTTTTGCAGATGCGCAGAAAGCTTAGAATAGCGACTAATCGACCTTTAAACTAGAATTCTCTGAATACAGGGTAGCTCAAGACTTGCTTTAAATAATTTCTGAAGTACTCTCGACTTGGCCTAAATTTTGATGTTACCGGCCGATATTGTTTTTGTTTTTAATTTTTATGTATCCTGGTTCGGTACGAGCTATAGACCTATTAATAATTTTTTCTGCAGCGAATAATTTTTATTTTATAACCCGCATTTGTTTTTTCTAATTCTAGGAAGCGACCAATACCTGTTTTGATCACTTTCTATGTCATGAACTCTTCACATTTGTTTGAGCATGTCGTATGGAGGGACTAATTGTACTCGTTTATATCCGAACGCGTACGAAGAGACTAATCCACTTTACAACCAAATGGGTTTTTTAACTCCTTTAAGTATGCAACAAAAACTTAACTTAAAACTTACTTAAACCCCTATGAGCATGCTACACAAATTAAATTTTAGCCAACTATAGACTAAAGGGACCGATTCCGGTTCGCTCTCTTTAAAGATTATTCACATGATTTTTTGCAGGCTACTTTTATTCTTTTTTATTTTGTAAGTAATTGTATTTGCAGATTGCCATATTTAAATATGAGATGTATTAAATTATGCGCATGGCTGATCAAAAATATTTTTTTTATGGAAATTTTGCACTGTAGTACGCCTGAGTTACCTTTCGCTGTTGTTTGGGTATTTTAAATTTCTTTTAAAAATTATTCTATTAGCATATTTTTACTTTTCCTGTTTTATTTGTTTTTGTTGTTATGGTTTTGATTGCCATCATTGCATTTTGCTGTGGACCAGAGTGAGCCAAAATGCGTTAGCACTTTTTGGGTATAAAAGCAAACTCCATTTCTCAACTGGTTTAGGAGATACCATGACTATCGAAAAAAGCAAGCCCGAAAAAGTATGCAGACGCGCAGACCCTCTAAGTTTTAAAAGTGAACTTCTCGTAGCGAAATTAGCCACTTTTACTCGGTACTCGCAAGTCGCAACTCACTTTTTATCCAGTTTTTTATCCACTACTGCTTGGTCGGTTCATTTGCTTTGTGACATTGTTATCGTATTTTTTCTTGCATATTTTTGCATTTTTTTTTCATATTCCATTTTCGAAATCTTTCAGCCGTGCCGCCGCCTATTGTACATTTAATAGTGCTTTTTAATCGTTTTTCTTGTTTTTCTTGCATATGTATTATATACCTATATTTGTTGTTGTAAGTCGTTGTGTAATTGATATTTCTTTTCGTTGACTACTTGACGTGCTGCTTTTGATATCTTATTTAGACATAATTGACAAGTTCAAGTGACGGTAGCAGAATTTTCTGGAAATTTTTTGCGGAAATGCGAAGTGTGGGGCGTGGTGGGAAAGGAACATACATACATACACATGTATATTTTTGAGACATTTTACATGCATACACTTCCGTTTTTGCATTATATATTCTTATGTTTTGTTATTTTATCAGCTGTTGAAAACTTTTAGGTTGTGCACATTATATATTATTTATTACACATTTTATCGTCATTTAATAATTTTTCAACAACAACTATCTTCTTTTGCCTTTCGAAGTGCTGCTCTCATTTATATTTGCATTCCCGTTTGCAATTACAGTTAACTACCATTCGTTTGTTGTTTTTTTTTTTCATTCGTTTATATCTTATCTTATATGATATCTTTTTTTATCTTCTTTTTCTTGTCAAGATGTCTGACATTGCATTGTTCAATAATTTATATTTGAAAGCTGCATTCTTGTATATCTTCATTATACAAATTAAATATACAAAAGTTGGCCACTTAGCAAATTTTTTTTTTGTTTTTTTTTTTTGTTCACATTAAGTTACCGGATGTGAAGCAAGAATATGGCTACATCAAACGGGAGTTAAAAAGGCAATCAACACGAAAGCATGGCTGTGTAAATAAACAACAACAACTTATCTTACTTTCATACTTTAATATTGAAAACTTGTTTATGTATTGAGACTGAGCGCTTCGGTGTGAGAAGCTAGCACTTTGTCTTGGAACAAATATTAGACTATCGGAAGTTATTTTACTTATTAGTGATTGACGGATTATTTTATTATTATTTAAAATACTTTCGAGTTCCGAGTAAGCATAATTTGTTGTATGAACTTACCAATATTTTATTTTATTGTGCTGCTATTGATTTCTTCTGCATGCTTCATCTCCTGAAAATAGAAAAAAATTGGTTTATTAGAAAATTATAAACTTTTACTTGAAAACAGTGCGTTTTATTTTGGAACAATGACCTAAGTATTTTGAAATAAAGTTATTAGAAAGAATTTTGCAGAAAAGAAGTTAAGTTCAAATATCTCTAGACATAAAAAATTGTGTATTGCAAAAATTGATAGGAGGCATTTATTATTGATCGAATGGAACCCAAAGCGACAGTTTTTAAAATTGGTGTTTGTCTGTCTGTATGTTTGTTCGCGCATCACACAAAAACTGCTAAATGTAATTGAATGCAACTTTTATCGTTGCATTACTATCACTTCAACTTAAATTTTACGATATCAGTTTCTTCCATAGCTCAACTAGTTTGGGAGATATCTGTGAGCCAAGGTGACGCGCGCAATTTAAATTTATGTATGTATGTAGCAATCCTCTGCCTGTTGATTAGTTCGCTTGCTCGTTTTGATTATTTGATTGGACTAGGACGGGCTTATGTATGTAAATTTATTTAATTAGACATTATTTATTTATAAATTAATAGGCGCAAAAGTATGAAAAGTACCACCTGCTTAATCGCCTTAAGCCATGCTCAGTGATTTTATATATGTATGTAAGTAAGTATAAGCTTAGGTATACTTATGTACTTATGGTTGTTTGTGTAAACAACAACATGACGGCACAAGAGACGACCGACCGCATGAAAATAATGAACAGAAAAATTATGGCAAATAATAAGCACAAAAAATGTGGAAAAAATTGTTACACACACAAATGAAATAAAAGCAAACAACAACAACGAAAACAAAAAGAACAAAAATTACAAAACAATAAAATTTACTTTTTATCGTTTGGCATGATTCTTAGATGTTTTAATTTTTTATTGCAATTTTTCTGGCACGAATGCAACACAAAGCTAAAATCGCAAAAATGCTAAAAGTGTTGAGGTTGTGTTAGGTTATGGTCGGTTGAGCTGGCACCCAAACAACACACAACACGACACTCAGACGAATAGACACAAAAGCTTGTTTCTACATTATGTGCAGTATGTCTGTATGCCTTTCTGTGTGTTTGTATGTATGTATGTATGTATGTAGGTGTGTAGAGATATGCAGAGTATGCTAGTAGGCATGTGAGTCGTCCATAGCAGCGCTGAAAAGTTCAAAAGCCTATGCGAATGAGTCTGTTGAGCTATAAAATCGCAACAAATAAAAACAACAACAGCACACAAAAAAATGGGGTGGACGAACCCCAGAGCACAACAGGCAGGCAGGCAGGCAGACAAGCAAACAAACAAACGAACAAAAGGCATCATGCATGCCCGCCGATTTGTTGTATTTTGTGCATGCTTGTTGCACATACATACATACAAACACACATTCTACACTATGCGTCACACGTTTCAACATACGAACATACCAATAACGTAGTAAATTCGCGTTTCTTATGCATACCGCGTTTGGTTATATGACGCAAAGGCCGCACATACCAGACAAGGCAACACACACACACACACAGAGCTATGCACTGCTGACTAAGGCGATCATCGCTGAGTGGACAATCAAACGTCCAAACGACCTACCAACAAAACCAGACTTTCAAGCGCAAAGGTGGTGGCCGCGTCATTAAGGCGGTGCAAATTATGACGCTCAAACGCTGACGCCGACAACACAAACGTCATGCAATAATCAGTCGCATTATTAGGTAGAAGAGCTCCATGAGTAGGCACGTAGATGTTGTTTTTAGTTGAAAATTATACGAAACACCTGAAGCGCCGAACAGGCGAGGCATGGAGTTCTTGACTTGAGTGCTACGGCTTAGGCTTTTTGGCTTAAATTTTGACTTTTGAATTTGGCAAATGAGAAAAAATAAAATGGGCAATTCTTGCTATGTCATGGCATTGTGAGGAGCTGAGGGTATGTGGAGTACTTAAGCTGTTTTTTGTTACGTAATATTTTGCTTTGTTCCTTCGTATGCTGTCTTGGTACAATATGATATTTTATTGTGCTGTCTTAAGCTATGCTATGCAACGTTATTGTTTTATTTTACATTATTTTCTGCAACATTATTTTAAATTGTATTGTGGGGAGCTATGTTATGTATATTATGTTATGTTATGTTATGTTATGTTATGTTATGTTATGTTATGTTATGTTATGTTATGTTATGTTATGTTATGTTATGTTATGTTATGTTATGTTATGTTATGTTATGTTATGTTATGATATGTTATGTTATGTTATGTTATGTTATGTTATGTTATGTTATGTTATGTTATGTTATGTTATGTTATGTTATGTTATGTTATGTTATGTTATGTTATGTTATGTTATGTTATGTTATGTTATGTCATCTAGTTCAACGCTATTTTGCCTAAAGTTATATTATGTTTTGCCATATATGGATAAAGGAAGCATTCAATATTTCGTGGATTACTTTACCAAGAAGCGACTAGGGCGATTTTCGGGACGGCCAGAACCGTTTAAACCGTTAAACGATATTGTAAAAGGGCAAAAATTGGTTGAAAAGAACTGCACCACTAGCTGCATGAAGAACCAGCTTTGTCTATGTAGTTTCAAGCGAGACTGACCAGACAAGACCGACCATACAATCAAAATGTGTGAATAAGTAAGGAACAAAGGGCTTGTATAAGAAGAATAAAGGAGAAAAAAAAATTGAACAAACCAGCTGAATGTGCAAGAAAAGGCAAAAGAAACCGAAAGCACATTGCAACCGGAATTGAGAAAAAAGCAATAACAAAAGACCAATTTTATTGCTTTGATCTTGAGTCTATACAATTTTTAAGAATATATGACCGCAGATTTTATTTAATCAAACAACCAAAGTTGTGCAGGCATCGTCATTTGTGGATTTTTTGCAGAAGTTCATTGACCTCAAGAAGATGTTTTCATATTGCAGACTGTTAAATAAAATATCCAGCGGATATGGACACCGAGATAGTAATAGTAGCGGAAGAGTGCATCTGCAGTAATGTTAAAAATAATAGACAATACTATATTTCAAATGAAACTTATAAAAAAAAAACAAGCAAAAATTGAATAGATCACTTTTGTTCATAGTGGGATAATTTGTTGTACATTAGGGTGTGTCTTCTGTATGTCCTTTTTATAAAAGGAAAAAATATTAAAAGTGTTGGGAGGACACTCTATCTATCTATCTACATATATAGTTGCGTCCTAAATAGAGTTGCCGATCTTAACCAAACTTGGACCACGAGCTGTGAACTTTCTAGGGATGGTCATACACCATACATTTCACACTGGGAAAAATCCCTTTTTTATACTCGAAATAATATCACATGGATCACCTGAATGTACATACGTATGTGCAACATTCCCTTGATCCCCTTAACGTATTGAAACAAAAGTGACTGCTTTTTCCACATTTTTTTGTTTGCACAATTAGTTCACAATTTCGCACATAACCCTTTTGCCTTTTGTTGACTCTCATTTTTTCTCTTGGCCTTTTTTCCACAACTAAGTCAATATTTTTGTTATTTCTCTGCTTCTGCTCACTTCACTTTGTTCCAATGATATGAACTAATTAATTTTTGAGTTTGGTTCGCTTTTTATACTTAACCCTTCCATAGGATATGCAACTACTAAGTTATGTATGTGTATGTATATGTATGCATCTGAGATGGTGATATATCCGTCGACCACAATTGAAGCACATAATGGTGGTAAAATGATGAATAAATTAAATAAAGACTAGTTATTTCTTGTTTCACTGGCTCACACTTCAAATGCCATGTTATGTTATGTTACGTTTTATTATATTATGTTGTGTTGTGTTATGATATGTTATGATTTGTTATGTTATGTTATGTTATGTTATCTTATGGTATGTTATGATATGTTATGTTATGTTATGCTATGTTATGTTATATTGTATTATGTTATGTTATGTAATGTTATGTTATGTTATGTTATGTTATGTTATGTTATTTTATGTTAAGTTATGTTATATTATGCCATGTTATGTATGTTATGTTATAATATGTTATTTTTTGACTAAAAGAGTATGATTGCCTTTTAGCGGCTCAGCTTAACTAAAACGGACAATTGCAACCATCTCTCTATAAAGAACTGTGATTTTTCTCCAATATCAATAACTACAACAACAACAATTAACATAATTTATTTAATATTGCAATTAATGTCATGGCGTGGTAACATGTGGCATGCCGCAATAAATCAAATTCTATGCATGCGCTGGAAACAAGAAAAATATGAAAGCAAGCCAATTAATTATTTTACACATACAACAAATTACAAGCAAAGCCACCGATTTCAAGTTGAAAATCGCCACAGCATATTACATGCAACCCGAGCATTTGCAACGTTGACAATGCGTTGTGGCATGATGGCTTCAGCGTCTGTTGCTTTTGCTGCTGCCGCGTGGTTGACAACAAATTCATACAAAAATAAATTCGTGACCACAACCATTGTCATGGCCAAATATACCCGCCAAAGAGCGCGCACAAAAAACTGCTTGAAAAACGAGTTTCAGTTGCATGCCACAAGCGGTGGCAAGCAACGGCAGACGAGCGGTGGCACAGCAAGCAAAGAAACAACGTCACGAAAAGCGGGCAAATGCATTTAAACTGAAATCAAGTGCAATGTGCAAGCAACATTTTTAGCCGCGCATTGCATGCCATCGGTGACGCCGACGCTGATACCCCGTTGCTGGCAATGCACATGCAACGAAGCCCTAGCCGCATTGCCTTGGCCACGAAATCAAACTGCAGCGCAACGGACTTGGCAACCTGTCTTCGCAGCCACTTCCCAGCACACCGCTTGCTCTCCTTGTGGCCATGTTCGCATTTTTGCAGCGCAACAAAAATATGTTGTTGCTATGCATTTACGGTGCAATTTGCTCTTACAGTGTTGTTGCAGTGCTACTTCTTGACCATGGTTGCGCTCAATTGACTGCAGCTGCAACTTGTGGCAGCTAAAGCGATTGCTGTTCAGCAGGAAATTCGTGTTTAATATAAAAAAAAAAATTTTTTTTGTTTGCTTGTTTTCTACAGTTAAAACTTTGCTTAGTATTTTGAGCTGCTTTAGCCGTAGGCGACCACAAAACTTTGCCAATATCTTTCACCGTTATTGTTAAGTGGCGGCCAACTACATTTGAAATGCTTGCAACCAGTTCTTGTTCGGTTTCTTGATTTTTCACATGCAACATACATCAATTATTATGGGAATCTTGTTTTTGGAATATTTTTAGTGTTAACATAAATGTGGTTTCCCAACGGTTCGTCTCGACAAGTGCAAGATTTTTGTGATTTACATATTTCTGTTTAAACTAAGCTTCATTGGCATATTCGATTAATCTAATTGTATTTAGTTGATAATTATTTTATTTTATTTCATTTTATTTTATTTTATTTTATTTTATTTTATTTTCTTTTATTTTATTTTACTTTATTTTCTTTTATTTTATTTTACTTTATTTTATTTTATTTTATTTTATTTTATTTTATTTTATTTTATTTTATTTTATTTTATTTTACTGTATTTTATTTTATTTTCTTTTATTTTATTTTATTTTATTTTATTTTATTTTATTTTATTTTATTTTATTTTATTTTATTTTTTTTTATTTTATTTTATTTTATTTTATTTTATTTCATTTTATTTTATTTATTGTGGAGAAAGCAAAGTTAAAGAAATAAACTGAGGAAGCTTCGCAACAACTGCTTCGGGATGCTGACTAAAGCAAAAGTAACTGTCAAATGTGCGTAGGATATTGTCATGCAAACTTTCTGAAATGCCTTGATCTCACAGAAAGCTACTTATCCTGAATTCTTGTTTCATTTACATACAAAATTAAAAAGAAATATTCCAAAAAATGTAATCAAAAATGCGCAATAAATAAAAACAGGAAATCTGAAAGCCAAATTTAACTTCCAATCTCCCGTCGAGTGTCGTTTTGCAGATTTATTACGTACAACATACAATGTAAAATGTAAAATACACCGAAAAAAAAAATTTTAAAATAAAAACACGAAAATACAACAAATTTAATAAATCTCCATTATTTGATATCGAGCCGACAATAACAACAACAACAACACTTGCATATACATTCTTCCATATCTGCATTCCGCGATCAGCTCATTCTTGTTATGCTTCTGTCTTCGACCGACCCAACAAACAAACAAACCGAGACAGCTTGTATGCGACGACGTAAAACTTTCATTTGCAAGGTAGTCTTTTGCCTTTTCTCGAACTCACCCTACACATTAATGTTTGCATAACTGCAATTTAAGTACAGTTATAAAGATTAAAGCGCACCACAAAAAGAAGAAAAAAGCAAAGTGAAAAGAGTGAAGCAAAAAACGCAAAGAAAAAATACTTTCGAAAACCCAGTCGAATGCAACTTGCTTTACTTTTGTCATAAACAACCGAAGGGAGAAATTGATATAATACAAATACAATAACAACATCACGAAATTAATGCAAATAAATGGAACAAAAAAAGGAAAAAGAAATGCGCGTGGGTATACACATACAATTGTAACAAAGGAACAACAAACAAACAAGCAGACTGTGAAAGGCGAAATTTTTGTCGGTCAGCGCATGCGCAGCCAGACGTACCCAAAAAATAAAAAAGAAGAGCGCAAAAGTGCAGACTGCAACAGGAAGCATGATAATATGACCCGCTGCGTCGATCATCACCTCAACTAAGCTACACAACTCAAGGCGCAAGCACAGAGCTCAGGGAAGGTAAGCAGACACCAGTGTTCGGACTTTGACAACTGAAACTGAAATTGTAGATTTAACAAAATTTTTTCTTCAATTGATATTATTGAAAGTGTGCCACCACTTTTTGGAAGACTTGAAAAGAAAAGGAACATTTACAGATGTACTTTATGAATGCTTATCTTATAGATAAATTTCGCCAGCTGCTGGACTTCTTTCAAGTAGACATTTTGGTACGTTCTGTTAACGCTTAGACTTTCAGAACAATAGTTTGTTTGTCATGTATTGTATTCATGACTAGAAATTAGCTCAAGGTCAACAAAGAATTAACCCATGAAACTGGGTCTACAATCTTAAAGAACTTTTTATGCAACTGGACTCAAGCATAGATTCACGCCATCTTACACAGTTAGCCCCTTAACCACCTGACGAAATGGCTGCCTTGAATTATGTCATCAGTGTAGTATGCACAAGAATGCCTTTATTCATATATTAAAGTACATTTATAAATATTTGCACATGTGAATAGTAAAAACTAGAGCAAAAGCCGCAAGCCTATATTTAGTAGACAGGAACCATCACAGACATACATACTTATGTAGCTAAATATATAGTATGTAAGTGGTAATTTATTTCTACCGACGTTATACTAAATATATATAAAGCAAATTATATATGTATGTATAAATATATGTATATTAATGTGTGTGATAATCTATATAGGTTAATACATATGCAGCGGTTATTTTTTTTTTTTGTTTAATACAAAAGCTGCTATAACCATTATCTAACCAATAGCGGGTTGAAACTGCAATTGTTGCGGTCACTAACAGCTGACTATGTATTGCTTCAATAGCTTTTATCGCTGTTGATGATTCCTTAGCAGACAACAAAATAGACAAAATACAAATAAGTGAGTGTGTGTTTGCTGCATTTCCGGTGCATTAATAACGCTAACGTGCATGCCTATTACCTACACGTGCTTCAAACATATGTTCTTGCATTGTAGTGAAAGACCAAACTAGTTAGAAAAAATACTAGTCTAAAACTATACCAAAAAAACATGTCCCGCGCTGAAAAACAGCCACCAAAACTAATTTGATATTTCCAGTAGCAAAGCTCGAATTTGTAGTCCCCCTCATGTCGGTCGAATAAAATAATGGTAAAATTAATTATTGAGCATTTCTTTAGAGTAATATTGCATGAACTTTTTGCTTTTCTTTTGAGCTTTAAATCGCAATACCGACCGCCTATCCCAGCACATACATAGCTATCCTACTTTTACTGAATAACCACATAGATAATACTAACCAATCATACAGTTTGGACAAAAGAGAAATGCTAAAAGTGAGGTTATTTTATAATTTTCATATTCCACAAAATTTGACATTATTTTGACAGTTTGCTGTCACTACTGCCACAACAGTCAATCATGGTACTTATATTAAAAGATTTAATTCTTAAATAAGCCAACAGCGAAAAATCGATTAAAACAGATTGGTTGATTATAATTGAATGACTGGCAGAAAATATGTTTAAAAGTGAATTCGTTGAAATGTGGATGAAATGTAGTGTGTGCAAGGAAACCAAAACAAACAAAAAAAACAAAAACAAAAATAAAATAAAAAGTGAGTGTGGTGTTTAACAGCTTTACGGCCACATTTGTTCCTTTACTCTGGTTGTAAAATTTCGATTTTTTATACCAATAACAAAAAAAAACTCTTAATTTTTTTTTGGTCAAAGTTTTGTTTTTAATTTTTTTCAATTTGTCGTTAAGATAGATAATGTCAATGAAACTACCAAATTTACCCATTTCAGTTGCATCCAACTCTTTATTTTTATATGTTTTTCGATATTATTAATATGGAATCCGTATAATCCGATGCATTTTTAAAATAGCAAATTTTTAATCAATGGCAGTTCAGATATTCATGGTTTCTGATTATTCTGAAATATAATTTACAGTTTCTAAAGAATAATTTGTTATTCTCAAAATTATTTTAGGCCGTCTGAATAACAATTAGCTATTCTCAAATACATTTTGTGATTTCTAAAAAATAATTGACTATTCTGAAATAAATTTTATGATTTCTGAAATATAATTGACTATTCTGAAATAAATTTTATGATTTCTGAAATATAATTGACTATTCTGAAATAAATTTTATGATTTCTGAAATATAATTGACTATTCTGAAATAAATTTTATGATTTCTGAAAAATAATTGACTATTCTGAAATAACTTTTAGGATTTCTGAAAAATAATTGACTGTTCCGAAATACATTTTACGAATTCTAAAAAAATAATTGACTATTCTGAAATAAATTTTAGGATTTCTGAAAAATAATTGACTATTCTGAAATAAATTGTATGATTTCTGAAAAATAATTGACTGTTCTGAAATACATTTTATAGTTTCTGAAAAATAATTGACTATTCTGAAATAAATTTTATAACATTTTCGTCCTCCTCACTCTCTCCCATAAAAGTTGTTTCCGACCTACTTATTAATAAAGTGTGCTAACCACATACATACATATTTTTAAACTTTTGTAATCCCATTTCTAATAATAAATTTTACTAACACAAAACTGTGCCATATCAGTTGTCGCTCTCATACTAGTTGCTGGTGCCAATTAATGGCGACAGACAATGAATCAAAAATAGAAAATGCAAAAACTCTTCCAACGGATGCATTTCATTTCATTCACTTTTTTCATAGACATACAGATAGATTGCAGTTACTATGTCATCGGTCCGTTGGCCAGTTAGTCAATCATTTTGTCATTTGTTAATTGGGACTGCGTAAAAAAAAATGTAGATGTATGCGTAATTCGCTGTGTGTATGTGTGGAATGTAGATTTTTCATATTTCTAGCATCCACAATGATTGTTTGTCATCAAATAATGATCATCCACAGCATCTCATGCCTACACACATTTTTTGTATATTTTTTTCAATTTTCTATTTCATTGCAAATATTCCAACGCCACCAATCTTTCATGCCACTCCCTTTGTGCACATTTCATTTAATCATCACTTTGTTCGACAAAATTCAAATTCACTCACTTTTAATGAGCTATGCATTTTTATGCGCAAAAGGCAATGGAATGAGATGATGTCATCGCTTACATCGTGCACATCACTGTCAGTTCCGAGTTCTGTTGGCAATTATTTACATTGTTCCATGTCGTTGCTGTGCGGTCGCTATGGAAATTCTAAATTTCTAGTTATGCCACAATTTTAAATTTGCAAGTGCGCAACTATTTAAATGAAAAAAAAAAAAAAAAAATTATATCGACACTCTGTTTTAAACGGAAACTTTAAATTATTTAAAAATACATTTTTTTCCTTACTACCAAACAAAAAATATATATTTCTTAGTATTCTATATTTCAAAATAGACCTCCAGAAATGCACAGCTGAAGAAATCTTACAATTAAATGTAGTAGGTTTTTAGTAATGCGCTTACAAACATACATACATACAGACATACAGCGAGTAATTGAAAGAAATTTTCTTCTGATTTGAACTACTTCTGAATACCATATGCGCTTTTACATAGTATGTATATATCTGAGTTTACTATATGTATAAAAATATTTTAAGCCAACTTTTATCGCCACCACTGTATACAGCAGTATATAATATTTCTGCGCTTATAATTAACCCCTAACTCTAAGTTGGACATCTAGCAATATATTGGTTAAAGTCTTCTTTGAATAACCACAAAAGTTTCAGAGTGATGTGCGAACAAACATATAGACAAACAGACACAAATTCTAAAAACTGTTGTTTTGGCTAGTGTTTTTCCAATAAATGTGCAGACCGCTTTCTGTTTTAATACTCGTACATGTAAAGATGAGCCAGGCTCTATAGTAGTTAATGCTTTCATTTCTTAAGCAGCAAATGTCGGACAATCAAAGCTTAGCTTTTCTTTTAGTCTGCTTGATAAAAAGCTTGAGCTTTAGAGGCAGGACTTGCGTTGGTCACTATTTTTTTTGTTCTTTGAGGCTTAACAGCAGTATTAAGGTTGATCGTTTAGGGAACTTCATCCTTCAACAAGCTCTTGTGCTAGTATTAGAGAATTTATTTTATTTAGAATTTGTCAAAGCTCTTGGGATTTAAGTAAGCTTCAACCACACAAAAAATTAAAAGCATAAACAATGTGAGCAAATAAAAATATACTTCCTATCATTTGCAATGCTAATAAACTTTAAACGAAACAAAGATAAGCTTTTATGTGAAAAAGATAAAATCTTAATGTCTATTATTTAGCGATTTATTGCACTATCGTGCCATAACAACAGTTTTCCCACACTCATAATTCAATTACAAATTGACGTGTTTCCATAAATTTTCACTATTTCTATCATCACTTTATGACCTTTTTTGCATGACAAATACAATTTCAACAATTTTCACGCTTTTAACCGCAGATAACCAATTACAATCGAAAGCATACACCACATACATATCTACATATTTGCTTTGTCTACTCATTCGTAAGCGCGCTAATTTACTATTTGCGCTCATTACATTGCTTCTTTGAATTTTTCTATATTTTTTCTATTTTCATACGCGACTCTCTATAAAATTTTGCATGACTCAGACAAAAGTAATGCGCAACTAAATGATTGCAAATTAGCAAAACTGGCAAAAAGTAGGAATAGCAATAATGGCGTTGCGAAGGCGAAGGAAGTGGGACTAGTGAAGCAGCAAGTGAAGAAACTTGAACAGAAATGCACTTGATTGTGTTAGAATGGCGCAACAAAATGTGTAAAGTGAAATCAAAGAGTTTCCATGGAAAATGCACAGAGACGGAAGGAGTGATAATAGGAAGATCGAGAAACCAGGAGAGCGAAATATATGAAGAACGAATTTTTGAAACTATAAAATATAGAGAGCACGCTGAAAGGTGGCTATATTGGCTGTTAGCTCTTTAGTTGTTTTTATGTGAACTTGATCGCTGGAGAGTGCTCTAATTCTGCTTGCTACTTTTTGCTATTATCTTCTACTTCTACACTCAGTTTTCTCCTGCACAATGCCGACAAGCACGTGTTTGTCCACATAGTAGTGTTGGCGCTTTGGTAAAAATTGATTTGATTTGAAAATTTTTTCAATTTCCTGCTAACTTTTGTCTTGCTTTTTGTACTTTTCATATGAGCACACTTCAATGTATCTGCCTCAATGAAAGTGCCATCTAGAACTCTCTAAATTCACATTTGCCATACTCCTACCCTAGAACCGGTTAAAGCCTAATTTTTTTTTTAAATTTTTTGATTTTTTTATACCTTTCATGAACATGAAATGGTATTATAACTTTGGTCCGATGTTTGTAAGTATGAGAAGAAGAAGAGATAGACCCACTATTAAGTATACCGAAATGATCAGGGCGATGCGGCGAGTTGATTTAGCCATGTCCGTCTGTCCGTCCGTCCGTCCGTCCGTCCGTCCGTCCGTCTGTTTGAACGCAAACTAGTCCCTCAGTTTTTGAGATATCTCGATGAAATTTTGCAAGCAGGCGCCATTTTGCATAGGATTAATCATTTGTCGGAACCAGCAAGATCGGGCCGATACATGTCATAGCTCCCATACAATCGATTGTTCCGTTAAATGGGTTTTGGCCTATAACTTTTGCAATTCAAAAGCTAGGAACGTAAAATTTTGCATGTTTAGTACATATTGTATTTGTAACGTGTGTAGTGAAAATGACTCAGATCGGACCAACATGACATACATATACATAGCTCCCATATAATCGATAGTTTCGATAAATGGGTTTTGGGCTATCAATTTTGCAGTTTAAGAGCTAGGAACGTTAAACTTTGCAAGTTTGCTACATATTATATATGTAACATATGTAGGCCAGATCGGAGCAACATAACGTATAGCTCCCATACAATCGATTGTTCCGATAAGTGTGGTTTGGCAATCATGAAAGGTATAAAGCCTTCGGCACAGCCGAAGACAGCCCTTTCCTTACTTGTTTTTTTATATTTTTTAATTTTTGTTATATTTTTATTTTTAATTTAATTTTTAAAAAGATTTTTAAAATTTTATTTCCACTTTAAGTTTTTAAGTTTTTAAGTTTTTTTATATTTTTATTTTTAACATTAGTTTCAAATTATTTTTTTTTACTTTTTTATCTTGAATTTCATTTAAAAATTTTTATTTTATATTTTTATTTTTAGTTTTCAAATATTCAATTTTCTTCTAAATTCTATTTCCGTTTTAATTTTAGTGTTTTTATTTTGAACTTTAATTTTTAAAACGGTTTTTTTATATTTGCGATTTCACTTTAAGTGTTTACTTGTTTTATATTTTTTTTTTAAGTTAAATTTTAAAATTTTTGTTTTCATTTTTTATTTTGAATTTCATTAAAAAAAAATTATTTAAAAAATAGTTGTTTTTTATATTGTTATTTTGAATTTAATTTTTAAAGAGATTTTTTAAATAATTTTCTTTCACTTTTAGTTTTTAATTTTTTTTTGTATTTTTACTTTAAACTTTAGTTTTTACACTTTTTTCACATTTTTATTTTGAATTTTATTTAAAAATTTTTTTAATTAGCCTTTTTTTTGAACTTTAATGTTTTTTATATTTTCTCTTGTTTTCAATTTTAATTTTCAAGTTGAATTTTGAATTTTTTTTATGAAGAAAATTTTCTAGTATTAGTAAGTACTCTCAAAAATCTTTGAAAGAAAACTGGGCGTGGTCGCTCATTTTAACAGTGTGGTACAGGTGGGTATTCTGCAAACAAATCTACTACGAAATTGTGACGTTTACTACAATTTACACAGTCACCTACTGCGATTTAGCTATTCGCTAGCTCTAAACATGCTGCCAGTCAAACGGCGCACACTAACACATAGAAACAAATTATTGAATTCCGCACTGATCGTGCAGCTATTTTAACCAGGAGAGTTGGCGGAATAAAGGCTGGAGAGCAGAAAACTGGAATTCATATAAATGTGTTGGTGAGTGCATTTGCAATGTAATGCCTATTTAAGACAAACAAAAACAACAAATACCATTTGACAAACTTATCGTGCTTTTTAACTTGCTTTCGTGATAGCCATGCAACAATTTGTGGCATAGCAACAGTGATTTTAGTGCCAAAGTAGTGCTACAAGACTTCTTCATGGCTTCTTTTTCTAATAGTTCTTTTCAGTTGGCAACAAATTGATATATAGCCAACTACGTTTGTGCAACAGAGAAAGTCGTTAAACTTGAAAAATCGCAAAATGACGACGAATGGTAACACAAGTTGCAGCATAAATTGGTTGACGAAGCTAAGGTTGGCATTCCAGCTTATTCCCATGAAAATGTGATTATAAGCGTGAAAAATAAAAAAAAGTTTAATGGACATTGTAGTAATAAAGTTTGGTTTCGTGTAATTCATAGAAAAAATATTTGAGATTGAGGTTATGTTTGAGTCAATGTTAAATTATGAACTGAGTGAAGAGTAAAAAAGCACGAAAGTGTTCACTTTGTCGGTAAGATTGAACATGTCTTTTCTCCTTAGTGGCACCATTCTCAGTCGGCTCCTAATACGATCTTGGATACAATATTTACAAGAAATGGCAGCTTTAAGGCGTCCACTAAATCGCATCCGCTATATCCCGTCTGGTATAAGCTGATGCTAGACACATTTGGTTTACTCATAGGAAGCAGAACTTGCTTAGCAGACAGCTGGCTCTTGTTGTTTTTTTACAAAGCTTCTTAAGCACTGTTAATAGCAACAACAACAACAAAATTCATCGTAAAACACAGGCTTGCTCGGCTCTAGATGTATCAAAAGCCAAGGAGGCTAATATTAGTTGAAAGTTTTCCCAACCTTGTGGAGTGAGTTGACTAGAAGGATCTTTTCAGGACGTTGGGAATGGCCGCGAATGATTTATACGTAATGGATACCAAAGACCCTCGTCAGGATCCCGAACCTCTAAGGGTCAATTAACTTCATTTATAGGCTACCAAAAATTGACTAGTTTCTATGGGGTCATTACTCGACAATGACCGCTATATCCTCATGTAGATACTGCAACATAAGTCACAAGAACCTCCTGGCCTTAAACTCCTAACAATAAAAATTTCACCATATTATGATTATTATTTAATTATTACTACCAACAAAAATAATGCTACCCATATTTCCACTGCTTATCTGCGGTTTCATAAAACCCAACCGAGCTGGGTAAATTTCTGCCAAATCCCTCTATGGTATGGATAATGATTTACATACACACACACAAAAGCTTATTAAGTGCTAAAAGCATATTGTTGAATAGTTTCGAAACCAAGGCAACGTCATCAATGGCATTAGAAAGCAACCAGTTGGATGAGTAGCTGTGAGAGTGCTACGCGCTTACACTCAAACATACAAACAAAGCCATGGATGCAACAAATTGTGCTTGGTGAATGCAACAGCATTGGCAACGAAGGCTTTGCCCTGTAGGTAGCCGGCAAGTATTTGTGTGTGTGTGTGTGTGTGTGTGCGATGGCTACTTTTTGTTTGTTTGCAGCAAAGTTCTAACGATTCTAATAATCTACAAGTTTTTCGTTCATGGTCGAATCTGCAACGTGGCTAACTAAGCAACATGGTGGCGACTGTACAACGTTATTAACCTACACTCTTCAGTATGATCCATAGTGTGGCATAAGCTGCAGTTGATGGGGGATTATTTTTAAGTTATTTTAAGGAGGCTATTCAATATTATAATAATGTAGAGTTATTGTAACTGCTTATTAGTTCTCATTATTATGGATATACAACTAATGTATATGTATGGAAATGGGTCTTAGGGCAGATTGTGAAATAATCTTTTTTTTTGTGGCTTATTCATTTAAGGGTTTCAACTGAATTCAATGCGTTCATATTAGGTTTTAACTCTTAAATGTATGTGTGCACCTATGGAAATTAATTTTTTCAATTTCATCTTTTCCAAGAATTTTAGAGTATGACTTTACGATCTCGGGATCCAGGGTATCAGTTGTACGTTATTCACCAACAGCTAAAGTTGAAAATTTTTATTAAATCTTTTAGCAAACCTTCTGACTTCACAATAAATAACAAATAATTGCATTTTAAACAAGAATGATTTTTTTAAAACGAAAGTTATTTCATAAAAAAACAAAGAAAAATCACTGCACAAAGAACTCTTCGGCTGTTCGGGTGATAAAATGTTGCTCATACGCCCTGACATACTTTAATAAGAGAGAGTGCACCTCTCGAATGAGTAATACCTTACCAACAGATGTATAACAAGCTCTGTATGAGAAGTGCGCGGTAGCTGGGTGGTAGTTTTTACAAGTAATAGTCACTGTCAATGGCTACTACAAGTGCGTGGAAGCAAGAAACGGCTGTTCAAATCAGTGTTGCCAACTCTAAAATTGCGATCACACTTATAAATTCCACAAAAAAAAACGCATACAACTTTTTGTGTTCAATTCAATGTAATGCTGTAGTGATATTTGGTACTTTGTAGTAAATATAACTTTAAAGTAAATTATATTTAACTTAATTATTAATTTTTTTTTATTTTTATTTATTTTATCTATAATTCTTATGTAGACATCAAATTAATAAATCCCAAAATTTTAATTTTAATATATTCAAGCAATGTCATTGCTACTTCAATGGAAGTTCGCCGAATATCTTATGGGAACATCGCTCCCCATTTTGGTTGCAAGCTCAGCACTTTAAATTCGCAACAATGGTCGCAGCTCCCTTCCAGCGACTATGCGTGCTAGTTGGGTATTTCAACGTGAAAATGAACTTTTTTGAGTTTTGAAATGTTCAACGGAATTATTTTTGGTCTTGAAAGAAGCTTCCAAAAAATAAAATTATTTTTAAAATGGCTTCCACAGACATTTTGGTAGTAAAATATAATTGATTTACAAATATTAGTGGCAGAGTTATTCCTATTATATTCGTCTATGATGCTTATAAAAATTTTTCTTGAAAGTTGGTAACCCGATTTCCTAGCATTTCTGTAGTCCAACTTCGGTCGTTTTAAGTAGAGAGGGTTTAATCAACTTCGACCCACCGTTAGGACAAGAAAACTAATACATTGTTTACTGGGTTGGGGCGCCTTTGACCGATAAAATATTTGAAAAGCTAAAAGATGTTCTTATCTGCAGTTGGTTGACATTGATTTTGTTAATTTTTACAGGCCGAAACCCCTTTAACCCAGTAAACGTTGATGTAGGAACTTGGGCCATTCGGTATTGTCAGCTTGTAGTTGGGCATGCCTTAGAGTTTATCGACATTGCTCCTTTTAAACCATATGGAGTTGACACTGTAGAAGTGCATATTTTTAGGAGGAAAAGAAAGTTATTAAAACCCTTTAAGGTTGTGGTGATTTAGTAGGGTCAAATGGGCTCAACAATATTACTCTTATCAAACAAATTTCTCTAGCTAATTTAATACTTTTTTTTAAGTTCAACTTACCTACCACAATATGCCCTTCACATTTTTTAATTTAATTCAATTGACTTTGGCTTTCAGTGAAGCATGAATATTTAGTCAATTGCAGTTCCCTTCCTCCAATCCATATAGAGTACGTGTACCTCTACTAAATGTCTACGCTGATCCAAGTGCATTGAGTACAAACGCATATGGTAGCTGTACAAATTTCGTTGACGGCATCCTCTTTGCACTTGAACTATTATCCTTAGAGGCCATCCTTTTTCGCAATCAAGTATACAGAGCGCGTTTACTATTTACCGTGGTGGTCTCATACTCGGCTAATGTACGAATCATAAGTTTCACGAGTGGCAACGAAACTGCATAACGAAAATCCTTCAACAAGCAAATGCAACAACAACGAATAGGTGAAGAGAGTACCAGCGATTTGAATTTCCATTGCATTAATTCACCGGCGATTTTGTCGCAATTGTGGTATTATGCCTTATTGTTGTTGTAGCAGAACATCGTGCAAAGAATCGCATTTCCACACACTTGTCTTTATGATTTTTGCCTCCCACATTTAATTTTTTTTTTACTTGTACTAGTTGGCGCATAGTTTTGCCGCACAACTCGTTGCGTTAGCTATTCGTTAGTTTGTTGTTCGCTATTCGGTGTTAGTTGTAGTTTACTTTTTCGTTTGTTAGTTTTGTTGCTGTTGTTTTTTTTTTCGTAATGAAATACATTTCTGCACTATTTAGGGGTAGTTGGGGGTAGCATACTCAATACTCATTTACACCAAATACACTCTGAAATTCTTAGTTTGACTTTTGCATTCACGACGCACTGCTTGCTGCTGCGCATGTGCATAGTTTTTGTTGCAATTTTTATTGGTAGGGTCAGTTTTTTGTTGCACTTTTGTGTATACCCACAAATATTCTTTATTTTTTGTTTTTTTTTTATATTTTTTTTTTGTTTTTGCACTGAATTATACATTTGTATGCAAACATATACATATTTAAATGTTTTATTTTTTAGTTTTATACAGTTTTCTTATTTTGAGGTTAAGTACTTTTTTGAGAAAATGATCTGGAGCTTTTATGCATTGCATTGAATATTAATTGAAGATAATATTTATAATAATAAGCGTTTGTTGATTAGCTTCATTTAGTGAGTTTTATAATCAACGCAATTTAGAGCGGAAACTTAAGAGCCTATGTATATTAGTTGAGGTTAGGTCCGATGTCATTCCACTTCGATTTACAGTTGTGCTCAGCTTCATTAGCACTGATATTTATTTTTAATGAAACTTCATCTTATGCACCACTCAGATTTATATTTAAGGTTTATTTAACTGCATAAGTAATAATGGAATTTGGTGAATGGATGACGGGATTAGTTTTAGTTTTGCAGTGCACGAAACTGAAACCGGACGTAAACTGAAATAATTTTCTTTTAAAGAAAGCATAACTGACTGTCTATTATAGACGGGAGTAGAGTAATAAATGCTTCTAATTAATTTACCAATAATAAAATGTTTGTCGTTTCATGTTCATGTTTATCTCATGCACGAAGAAAGATTTGTCTTCCTTCTCAACACATCACAAACATTAACTCTTCTTAGTTTCACATGATTTTTCTGTTTCCTTAATTTGATTTTTGTTATTTCTTATTCGACTTGACGATGACGAATTTATATTAATAGCTTCCAGTCAGGTTTTTTATTTCGATTTTAAGCTTAACAAGAGATTGAACGAAATTATCGAATAAAATCTGGAACAGCTGTGACTATGAGAAAAGAGCAGAAGTAACAATGTAACTACCTATCAAGTATTATGAAGCTGTAAAATTCAATAATTCAAGAGCTACTTCAATGAATCTGGATGATACTTAAAATAGGATAAAGCAAATCACAGAACCCAACTATTGTTAAAGATGTAAATAAATTCGTTATCCACATTAAATGAGTATCTCGTAAAAGATGAAACTGCAGCGCAATCAAGTTCGAACTATCCACATAAAAGAAATTCATATAAAGAAATTCTTAAAAAAAAGCCTCAGACAGGTGCTTAATTATCAAGTCGGTAGTTTTGTAGTGCGCTTTGAACCAAGAACGCAGAGAAGTGGGTTCCTTCAGCTCGTTTTCATTAAGCTTCTAAAATGTCTTTTGGTAGATTTGAATATGAACAGTCGCCACTGTAGTATTTTCTATTAAAGTACATACTCAGAATTAGACTCCAGACTTGGCATGCAATTTGAAGCATGTTCAAAGAGAGAAAAGAAATTAATTCAAAAACCATTTTTATTGAGAAAAATAAAAAAAAGCTTATAGTGACGTCAAGCTGAATATTAAAACATTTCAGCTCAATTAAAATTTAACTTCCCAAAAATATCTGCCATTCGCTACTAAGTTTTTTCTTTTTATTCTTCACTTAATATTTCTTGAAATTTGTGCTACCATCTATCTTTGAAAAAAATTAAATTAACTTTTTTAAAAGCCAACGTCAACAAACAAATACTCAATTCACTAACAAACATAATCATCTTACACCACACCAACTGTCTTGACCTGCCGACCACCTGATTTGCCCAGCCGATGTCGACAGCGGACCGCATTCGCGAATATTTTTCTATTTCATGGTTACAAACATATACTATATGTGCAGGCCCCTCTAGCACATTAGCATGCCTCATCGGCCGTACGAATAAAAAAAATATGTTGTTCTCCAAAATATTTGAACCACTCGAGCCCATTAACATCTTAATACTTTTTTCTAATATTTAATTAACCAAAGTCAATTCTCAAGCGTATAACTTCGTTTAGTGCGTCACCCTAATGTACATACTTATGAACATATTTCTACATTTGCTTACACATGAAGTTATGCTCTTTCGGCGTCCAATTTTGTTGTACAAATTGTTGTTGTTGTAGTAGCAAGTGCAACATTTACGTTTACGCTGCCTCACGATTCTGTGTTTATGTATTTGTATATGTATTTGTATGCGCGTCACCCTTGCGCAATGTTAATGTATTGGTGCTTTGCTATGGCGATTTTCTATGTGTTTCACTGTATGTGTATGCTTGTTGGTGTGCTTTTATCCCGCTGTTTATGTATTGGTGTACATATGGAGGTGTTTTTGTGTGCGTGGCTTTGACTTGCAACTGACTTCATTTCCTTTGTCGTAGGTCAACAACGAAAAAATTCTTTCACTTCTTTCCACCGCATGGGAGTAGAAAAAGAGTTCCAGAAATAAGAAATGGAAGAATTTCTGTATCAAGCAAGAAGAACGGTATATATGTACATAAGTATGTGTGTGTGTGCGCATGGGTCTGTGACGGAGCTCTGTCGCTGCAATTTTTCGACTGTTTTTTCTTTACATTCAATAAATTTTCTTAGTTTTCATTTCTTTTTTTTCTTGTAATTTTTTTTTTTAATTTTTTCAAAACATTTTACTACAGCTTTATATATTTTCAAGCATTTTTTTCTTTCTTTTCACTTCATTCATTCACTTTTAAAATTCAAAAACTTTTTATATTTTTAAAATTTTGGCTACGACTTGCAACTTACTTCATTTCCAATTTTCAAAATAAATTGTTCGAATTTCTTTATATTTTTGGAGAAATGCCTGTTCTTCAAAGAATTTATAACCTAGTTAAAAGTAACTTTACCGCAATTTCCAAAAGTGTCTTTTATAACATTTTTCAATTTACTGCTCTTTTTTGAAAATCTGAGACAATTACAAAAAATTTTAAATCATTTTTTTTTCTAAATTCACACACTTTTTGAAAACGGCTGGAATACCCGATTAGAAAGTTGCTTATATTATTTAAATTATTTTAAAAAGTTGTTTTACTTCAGATTTTCACATTTCAAAGTTAGAAAAAGTGTTTTTTAATTTTCGCAAGGTGTAGATATTTTCAGAAACAACTTCTTTTAATATTTCATGAACTTATTTTAGTAAATTTTTTTCCCAATCTCGAAACTATTTAGAAATGTTTAAAAATAAGTTTTTTTTGAGTTTTTGATTTTTTCAATTACTGTTTTTTTTTTCAATTTTATGTTCATTTTAAAGATTCAAAAAGCTTTTCAAATATTTTCCAACTATTTTCGAAAGTTTTTTATATTTTCAAACTTTTTTTACTTTGCACAAAACTGCAATTGTTTTATCAAATTTGACTTCAAAGCATTGTAATTTCAAAAAAATGTCTGGAAAATTTTTGTTCAAAAATAATTTCTGGAAATTGAAAAATTTATTAAAATTTTAATCTATTTCAATACCACTAGCACTTTGCATTTGGTTTTTTTTCTCTCTCTTTTAATCATTTTCAATCACTCAAATTCACCATTTTCTTTTGCGTTGTTTTACTCACTTTTACACGACTCTTTTTGCATGCAATTTAAATATTTATTTTTTCAATACGCCAACGGTATTGTTTAACAAAGTTTTTTATTTTTTATTTTTCAAACGTAAATGCACTTTGTAATCACTTAATGTTAAAAAAAAAATTATTTGCAAATGCATATACAATACTTTTAAGTACATACAAACTTATACATATGTATGCATTTGTAAATATGTAAATATTAGAGCAACACCAATTCAATCATTCAACCAACTCGTAGTTTCTTAGTAAAGTTTATTGTAGAGCGTCGTTGTCAGCCATTCGCCGTTTAGCCGTTTAGCCCTCGCCGACAGACTATCAGTGAGTTAGCTTGTATCGTGCAGCAGCGTACATTCACAGCTGCAGCACACTGCTATTGCACTTTTATATAATAATCCAGCAGTGCCAACGTTGCAAACGTTTCAAAGTCACACTCCATACTGACAAAAAGGGTAGAGAAATTTTTCGCATTCGCCTCCAGGTTCTTTGCAAGGCAGCGAACTCACAAGAGACCAAGAGACAGCGCCTGTGCCAGTGTCAGGGACGTAATTAGGGGAACAAATGCGCTTGTTGGGAGGTGTAAGCGGTTGGTAACGAAGAGCAACTATGCCGGTCTGTAGTGCAATTTGAGTTTGAGCACACTGGGCTATTGTTCGAATAATTTTATTGTAAAAAATCTAAATTTTTTTAAAAATTATACTTTCCCCTATTACTTTGTTTACGTGCACTAAGAAAGATAAAAAGCTTTATATAAAGATATTTTTACAAAATATATTAATTTATATTGGTATATAGTACTTTTGAATAGCTTTTTTTTTTAAATGGGCGTGGTCCTTAGCCAACTTCTAGCATTTTTCTCGGGAACATTCAACGTGAAAAGGGTGATCTTTATATTTTTTTATATTTCAAAGGGTTTTTATTTATGATTTATAATGTATTTAAAATCAACTTTATTAAAAGTGGGCAGTGCCACGCCCATTTTTAAAAATTTGCGCTAAAATCAATTATATTTTACCACGGGGCGTATGAGTAACATTTTTAGTATAAAAAGCAAAAAAAAAAATTAAATAAATTGAATGGAAGAAAAAGTAAAGCTTTACTTAAGAGGACTTACAATTTCGCCAACTTTGTTTATAAACAAAAATATTTAAATTAGACTACTATTTGATTTTACTAATAAAGTGATGATATTTTCCGCAAAGCTCTCTTTAGCATTAACAAATCCAGAAAATATATTTGTTTAGTGTGTATACATTATGTCCCACTGTACGGCGCCAATGTAAGCAGCACTACTATGATACCAACTACTATTTTAACTATAACAACAACAACAACAATGTCAGGGGTGCACATCTCTATGCACATAGATGAGTCGTTGACGTTTGAGACCAAGTAAATTTCGAGTAATTCAACTATTCAAAAGCTACAAAGACGAATGCAAAAACAAGAATAGTGGGTAAGCCAGAGTAGAAATGAGGAGAATATGTGGATAAACTGAAATGTGCATGGATGAGTAGACGAGCTAGCAGACGAACGAAAAAAAGAAGGAGAAAACTATTAAATGAACGGATATATGGATTTATGCTTTGTTAGAAAGGTGGGCAATAGTTGGAAGATTACGCCAAGCATGGTGATCTAGGTGGTGTGAAGCAGGCAAATATGTACATTAGACGGGTGCAAACAATATAGCAAAAGTTATTTTCTGGTGTTCTCAATATTTTGAGCTAGTTCCATCGAATTTTTAAGTAACATGCGAGGTACCATCTTTTTGTATTATTTTTGGTATTTTAGTAAAAAATAAATAAATAAAAAAAGGTAAAAAATAAATAAAAAAAAAGAAGCTTTATACATTTGCAGTATCATACTCGACTATTTGATGGGGTCTGGAGATATAGACTAAACAATTAATTCAATATTTGCATACAAATAGTGCAGATATAGTCCAAAAAAAGATGAAGTTTCTATTTCTCTGAAAGACCTTTATTTTCGGTTAGTTTAATGTGCATAGTACTTATCTAAATAGACTGATTGAAATGCAAATTGAGAAAAATAAATAAATTCTTTGTGATGTGCTTTTTGAGTAAATAATTCAGAAGCGTAGAAAAATTAATGATACCCCTAGAATTTTATTAACATTATATCTGAGATACTTAAGGCGTATATATCTCAGCAAACTTGATATTGCAAATTCATATCGATGATGCATTCCTCTACGAGAGCGTCAGAAGAAATAATTACATAGAAGTAGTGCAAAGGCGAATGTCATAAAAATGAAATCAAATCGAATGCACCAAGTGCAATTTCATACACGCACACACACACACACATGCTCACACTCATACATATGTATATTTATATACGCAATCATATACAGGGCTAGCTCATCTACTAGTTTAAACTCACAAAGCATACCCATATATGCAAATATATTTATATACTCCTAAGTAAGCGCATCGCATCTCCTCCTTGTGGGTGCATTGCTCCGCTTCGCATAAAATTCGTATTGCAAATGATGGCGAGCAAAGAGTTGTGCGGGCTAGCATGACAACAAAACCCTCCCGCCCAACATGTACTCGTATTACCTACACACAGTGGGCAACCCTGTGCTGTTCATAGGAGGAAGTTGTAGAGTGAGTTGATTTGAGTTTGCAAAATACGGGAATTCAACATTTTTTTTAATCGACATTAGTGCGATGTACCCAAGAAAACCAGAGGAGAGTCAGAATTTGGAAAATTTAATTTTCTTAATTTTAGGAAACTGATTTGGAATAAGTAACTCAAACCAGTTTCGCAAATTAAATTCATAAAAAAAAATAATTCATTACCAACTGTTTTATGAACTTGACCCACTGTGGGTGAATGCGTCGCATTGTTTCCCCATCACCTGAGCTCACCACCCTCTAGCCCTTAACTTCGTTGGACGAGCACAATTTTTCTCTCATAACGAATTGGGAGTGCAATACGCTTAGCTATTCAACCGACTTCCTACTCGCTTATGCCGCACTACACCGTTGGCCAATCGCTTGCGCCTCCATCGCAATGTAGGCGCTGTGCCCAGTTTACCCCTCTCGTTGTTGCATTGCATCGCTTAACCCACGCACACACACACACACACACACACAAGGGGATTTCTATATAGGAGCGCCTGCACTTCGGCGCCCGGACGCCATTATGATAGAAATGACGACGTACACATATTACTCGTTCGGCTCCCGCTTGCACTCGTCGCTCGTTGTTAGCGTTCCCGCTTAAGCTTCATAAATTGAATTGTTTTCTTTTTTTTTTTGTAAATTTTTGCTGATTTTGTTGCTGCTCCATCGCTGAGAGCCACACCGCCCCTGCGCAGTCGACGTAGGTATGTTCACCAGCCTTTTTTTGTTGTTGTTATTTTTAAATTCAATCTTTGGTGTTGTGTTGCTTTTGTCGGTTGTCAGTTGTAGTTCATTGCTGTGTTGTTGTACTTTAGTATTTTGCACTTGCATTCGTGTTGATGTATGCATGTACATATGTATGTCAATAGTTGTTATTTGTTATTGTAATCAATTTTATATTTTTTTTTTATTTTTTTAGTTGTTGCTTTCTTTTCTACGTAGTTTATTTACACTTTCTGTTGTTGTTGTCTGCATTGCGTCGTGGATTATTTCGCAAGTTTTTACGCGAACAAAAGAACAGAAATGTTTCAACTTATAAATGGCTTATATTATTTGATCAAAAAGCTTATAATTTGAGTGCTCAAAAAAAGAGAAGGAAATACGAAATTTTATGAAACAATCCTTAACTTAACCTGCTTATTCACTAACTTTGTAGACTCATTCCCTAGACTTGCCTTGACCACACCAATATGCCCAGAGGTTTGTTAATTATTTTCTCTAAATAATTACCACTAAAATATATTGCAAAAGCTCCAGAACGATCCCTAAAACAATTTGAAAATAGTCCCGACAAAGTGCTAATATAATCCTTAAAACAATCCCTAAAATGATCCCATAGAACTAAAAATGGGATGATTCACTCAGCCGTCGGTAAAACAATAAATAGACCTGCAATATCCTCAAACTACCATCGTGAATTTCTTTTAATGGTTCAACTATTACAACTATTTTTACAAAAAATTAAAGTCTGAAGATTTGGTCAGTCCAAAAGCTACATCGCCATCACCAAATCAATTAATAAAGTTTTAGGTTAGTTACTAATTTTGATACCATCTTTTTTTAGTGTTTTACTTAGTTTAGATTTTCTTTCTCCAAGCAAACGCTTATGTTCATTTTCTAACTTATTCCGTAAATTTTCTTTGTTTAAACCTCTGTTGGATTTAGTTAAATATTTGCTCAAGCTTAAACATTTCAATAAAGTTTCAAAACAGTAACAAAAAATGCATGCACATACCTGATTTCCTCGTGTTTATCGTTATTTTTTGCACAAGTGCATTTGCTGCTAGCTGCCGACGGCATTTGTAAAATTTTACCGAGAGCGCTTGTTAACGATAACAAAATTGCCGACGCTTTTGCTTGATCACATATGCCAGTTTACACTTGTCTTTTAGTCAATTGGATTGAGAATTTTGGAAGTTTTTTATTTGTTTTAATTTTTTTAATATTTTCGTGGCACTTATAAAAGTGAAATATTTAAAATAGTGGCTTTTCTTAATTAATGGCAACACTAGAGCACACGATGAATACATTTCATTCACCAATTATTTTAGAATAGTTTTTAATTTTTTTTTTATTTATTTGTAGAATTATTTTTGTATTATTTAGCAACATTTTTTTTTATAAACTCCATTAATATTTTTTTTCTTCTAAAACTCATAACAGTATTAAAACACTTAATTATTTCACCAGGCATTTTTGCTGTGAAGCTATTGCAATATTCTCTACACCCTTTTCCAATTTGTTATATACATACGTTTGCACATATGTATATACATATGTATGTATATGGGTATGCTTGTATCTGTAAGAATCATATGCACATATGTATGTACATATGTATGCAATTGCATTTCTGTATGCCCTCATCCTGTTTGTATACATTTTTGAAGTTTCTTGCATTGAGGTAGGATTCAACTTCCATACGATTTCAGATCGATGAAACGCGAAAAAAAAGATTTTTTCATTTCACAAATTTTTGCACAAATTATATTTAAGCTATCTTTATATTAAGTCCGCTTCTTGTTTGTCCGCTTTATTCCATACGATTTTTTTTTTTTTTTTTTCAAATAAGCTTAAGTCTTTTTTAAAATTAAAAATTATTAATTATGTTTTTTTTTATATTATTATTTTATTTCTTTATTTTTCATGAATTTCGAACTTTTTCACAGCCGTCGTTCATGTTGCTCGCAGGCTCTTTGTTCCGGAAATGTTTGCTCGCCTGCCTTTTTTGTTTCACCATAAAGGGGCGCGCACAACTAAAAACCTGAAAATTGATTTTTGGTTTTTTTTTTTTTTAATTTTCTTTTTTATTTAATAAAAACTGTTTCTTTTATTGTGAATATGCTGCTTCTCTTGCTCAATTTTGCTGCTGTCAACGCTGCCTGTACCAACGCTGGCTCGAGTGCATTGCTACCGAATAATAGAAGGCGACCAAGAACTTCAAAATCATCAATAATAAAAGTTCACTACAAAGAGCCGAGTAACGGTTGAGCGTGACGTGGTTGAGGCTTCGTTGTCTGCTGAGTGGGCTGGTTGGCTGCGTTGCTAGATTGATTGTGTTGGGTGGGGTATGACGGCGCACCTACACATGCAATGCGACGCGTTGTTGGTTGCTCCCCAATCAAACGAACTCCTTGTGGGTGAATGCATGGCAAGCGTAGAATTGAGCAGCAGCAGCAGCGTCGGTGATTTTCGTGCAAAACACACACAAACGTACAAGTTAACCCAAAAAGTTAACTTACATGCATACAGATAAACCGTTGGCGCTTGGTTGCATGCACTGAACGCGTCGGGTGCAATGCCATAGGAAGTGAGCGTGTTAGCTGAGCTTGCACATTTTTGCACGCGCAATGAGCTCTACACTTTGCTCTTCCTCTCTCTCTCATTGGCGGTTCTTTACTCCGCTTCCGTCTTTTATTTTTGCTTAAATTAGGTACGCGTATATTGCAATTACATATGTCGTACACCAGCTCCGAACGCCTCTGCATGACGAGTACACTTTGACAAAGCACAACAACAACAAACAAGCTAATAAATTTTTTACATATTTGACTCAAGCGTGCATTTTTTTTGTTTAAATATCGAAATTGCAAAAAGATAAATGTGTTGTTTTTATATTTTTTTTTTTTATTTAAAATAAACTAATTATGAACAACGCGCCAAACGTTCAATCTCAACGTGCGAATGCGAATGTGACGCATCGAGCTTTGTTCATGAGCGCATTGCTTGCAGTTGTTGAATGGTGCAAAAGCGAGACGCCGACAAGTCAAAGAACAGTGGCAATGCCTGCAGCGGCGTCAGTCAAGGTAAAAAGCGCAGTAGCGACGTAATCAGCATTGACGAAGCTCGCTCTCACAAGCAGGCGCAATGAACTACAACGCTTAGCATACATTCCCAAAATCATACACGTATGCATGTACATATATATTGCAGAATACATGCATCCATGCGTATACATGTATATGTACATACATACATGCATACTAAGCCAACATTTGCAAAAACCTTAAAAAAACTTGTGGGACTATAGTCTCTAAAGAAAGTCACCCCTTATACCCTCTTTTGTTACAGTTGCTTTGAAATTAAAGCTTTTTGGTTAGGATAGGAAATAATTGAACTTTCGGACTGAGACCAATTGTAACGGAAGAATACCTGAGAGAGTTGTATCTTCTTCCCCTAAATACTCGGAAGTAATTTTAACCTCCACTGAAAATTTTTCATAGACCATATACGAGTAGGTAGGTATTTGTTGTTATTTCTGATTCGTGAAGGGAGAGACTTCCTCTTGCCTTTGTGTACCCACAGATCATTTTCTGATCATTTGTATTCTTGCCTCTCATATACCAATACTTATGTATACATATGTATATTAGGCTCTATTTATGATATTTTCCCATCAAGAAGTAGCATCTCACTGGACTAGTCCGATTTTCATATCGACCAATAACCTTTTTTTGTAGGGAATCGCATCCACACAAATGCATTAGCTCACAAATACATTTTCACGCATTCTCCTCCTGCGAGTACAACACTCGCTGCAACCTTTTTTCACACACATACACTCACAGCTTTGCATAGCTTCGATGCGCGAGGTTGAGAGTAAATGCATTTATGCATTGTGTGTGCGTTGGCGTTTAACCCCTTAAATCTCCTACAAAGCTTATTCTCTTTGTATGAGTTGCATGAACTACCACCAAAAAATTTTGCTGATAAATTGAAAGAAAGGTTTATAACATGAAACCTGAAATGTCTTGAAAGCTTCTAGCTAGGTTCTAAACAAGTTTTTCTAATTTTAGCAAGGTTAGCATAGAGCTTTAGAAACTTATTTCATATATCTCGATCGTATTTTTTGTTGGCTACACATACACACTAATGTACATACTTGCATACATTTCTTCACGCATACTTTCATATGTACTCACAACCCTGTAGTGCAGACGCAAACTAGTCAGGAAGCATACCAGTATATGTATATGTAACTACAATTTTCTGACTGGTACTGAACTAGGCCGAAAACGACAGCACTTGTACACCAATAAACATTTTTTAATTTAAGTATTTACTGGGACTCGAAGCGGAACCCTCGTCGCTTCCATAAAAGCAGCTTAACGGTAGTCGGATGTTAATTTGACAGCTTACGGAATGATTTCCGCAAATGGAAGCTCCAATTTTGTCCGAATTGTGAACAGCGGACTTTAGAGTAGAATATTTTTTGCGCCATGGTTCCGCGAATGTTATCGACATCGAAAAACTTTCAAAACGATTTGACATTTGGGTTGCAAAATTTTTTTTTTTTTTTTTTTTCAACGGTGTCAAATTTGGCTATGATCGATGATATTTTCAAGGATTACAAACAAATTATTAATCAAACAAATCAATGTATTTTGTTGTTGGATTTGCGGTCTATTTTGTTTACAGATTTGTACAAATCAATAATAATATCAAGATGTCACATACATACCTAGGTATGCCATTCACAAACTGACCAAAGTGATAAAAAGTTGTTTTTGTTAGATAGCAAAAGATATGTGTGCGTCATCGCCTCCCGTTAGAGTAGGATAGTACAACGCTATAAAAGCTAAAAATTTGTGCACCGTTACAAATTATTCTCAAAAGTTCTTTCATTAGAGACGATTAAATACAAAATTTCTCGAGGCGGCACCAAAAAAAAAAAATGTTAAAATTGGCAATAGGCATTTTGTGTATGGCATTGATCGCCGATGCGGCGTTAGTACGTATACCGTTAAACAAATCTGGCAAGCGTCGTGCACTCAAGCACGTTAGCTCACAAAGGGCCGTCTTGCGCAACAAATATTCTACAAGTTTCGTCACAACAACAGAGCAATTGAGCAACTATTTAGATGACGTTTATTATGGACCGATCACTATTGGCACACCACCACAAAGTTTTCAAGTACTCTTCGACACAGGCTCATCGAATCTATGGATACCCGGAGCACCATGTGCTTCCACCGATTTAGCTTGTCAAAATCATAATACCTATAATGCAAGCGCATCGAGTACTGCTCAATCGAATGGTGAAAGTTTTGCTATACGATACGGCACTGGTAGTCTGTCGGGTTATTTGGCACAGGACACTGTCAATTTTAATGGACTCGTCATAACGGGACAAACATTTGCTGTAGCTACGTCCGAACCAGGCAACACCTTCGTTAACTCTGCATTCGATGGTATACTTGGCATGAGCTATCGGCAGTTGGCTGTGGATTATGTAATACCGCCATTCTATAATCTTTATATGCAAGGTCTAATAGATGCGCCCGTCTTTGCTTTCTATCTGACTCGCAATGGCACAAGCAGTCAAGGTGGTGAACTCACGCTTGGTGGTATTGATCGCAATCACTTTATTGGTGAGCTCACTTTTGTGCCAGTCTATAGTGAAGGCTATTGGCAGTTCGAAATGAATTATGTTGGCATTGGTGAAAATGTGGCATGCAATGGGTGTCAAGCTATTGCCGACACTGGCACTAGCTTACTGGGTGTACCCACCGATATTTATCAGGACGTACAATATGCTATTGGTGGTCAATCTGATGGCCAGGGCAATTACTTGGTTAATTGTTCAACGGTCGCATATTTACCAGTCGTGACGTTCAGCATTGGTGGTAGGAATTTTAGTCTCACCAGCGCCGATTATATTGTTGAGTTGGCAGGTGAGAATGGTGAAGTGTTTTGCATGTCTGCATTCGAGGATGCAGGTGTACCTTTATGGATTCTTGGTGACGTGTTTATTGGCAAGTTTTACACCGTTTTCGACCTGGGCAACAACCAAGTGGGCTTTGCTCCAGCTGCCGCTAACGCTACAGCTTCGAACTCCTGCAATTGCAAGTGTCAATAGGTTGAAGAAAATTCAAGCATACAAATTTGCGCAATGAATTTTTTTTTTAAATTTTGTAGATACATACATATGTATATAAAAATGGTTCCAAACAGATTGTCTCAGTTTTAAATAAAAGTCTTGAAAGTAAATTTAAAAAAATATTTTAGATGTCATGGTTTTTAAAAAAATTCGAGTTCTTTGAGTGGGTGATATTTGATAATGGGATCTGCGAAAGAACCCACCAACTACTTGTAGACGAACATCAGCTGGTACGCTGTAGGAACAAACGGTTATTATATCCCAATAAACATTTGCGCTTAAACACATGACAGCTCAAATTTAGAAATAACGTACTTCACAAAACTCTAACGTTGCTCCTCAACATAACCTCAACAAATTGTGTTTCCCAAGCTAAGGAAAAGTTAGAGCTTGATTGTAGCTAGTTAAAGTCATTAAATCTATAATTCAAAGAGCAAAAAAAATGTTACATATATTTGCTTTCATGTACTTTGTGTAAATATGTATGTATGTATGCCTATATAGCCGTCAATGAAATGTCACGATAACTTAAATATCTCGCTTCATAAAAGCTCAGTGAATGGTGACATAACTACAACCATATAAAAAAGCTATTCTAACTAAACTTTTTGAAATCATTGTAATCGATTAGGTGTTTCATACCATAACGCTTTAGCCGTAACCATACCATAACGCCATAATCGTAACCATACCATAATAAGCAATTGAATTCGGGTTTTTCGCCATATCCACAGCTTTTATAGCTTCAAGGTTTTGGCTTAATGCACGCTAGCTTTGCTGTCTTTGTTTCCTTTGGTTTACCTTACTTTTCTTTGAACGCTTCTATGGCCTCTAAGCACCTCAAGCAAGTAAAGTAAGGCTGTCACCTGGCCAGCTTTCATTCATTTTTAATAGAGTTCGAAGAAGTTTTGACAGTTCTTGTTTTCGATGCGGATTTATTAAGTTTAATTCTATAGATTTGCTGTGGAGTAAGGCGTTATGGTGTAATCAGTTTTTTTACATGGATATGGTTATGTCAACATTATAACTGGGCCTTTACACCCAAATAGTTGTCTTACACATGACACTGGTGCACGCAGTAAGTACTAGACCAACGAATTTAAGGGCTTAAAATCGTTCTGATAAGATATATATGTGTCTATATATTTCGTATTTATGACATACAATGCACACCGTAAGCTATATAAAGCGAATTCAAAGAAAAAAACCAACTCATTTAAAGTTCTAACGTTTAAGCGCCGGTATCTAGTACTCGTATCTGCAATATACGCATAACTTAGATAAAATGTTGAAATTGTTTGTAGCTGTTTGGTGTTTGGCTTTGGTTGCCGAAGCGACTTTAGTTCGTGTGCCATTAACTAAGCTTAACAAACGACGTTCGATTAAAAGCTTGAGTGCTCAGCGTGCTGTGTTACGCAGCAAATATTCTACAAATTATGACGTATCATCTGAGCGATTGATTAATTTTATGGATGATACGTATTACGGGCCAATCACTATTGGTACACCACCACAAAGTTTCCAAGTACTCTTCGATACTGGTTCATCAAATCTATGGGTACCTGGAGCACCATGCGCTTCAACCGATTTAGCATGCCAAGGACATAATACCTATAATGCGAGCGCATCGATTACTTATCAACCAAATGGTAATACTTTTGCTATACAATACGGTTCTGGCAACCTTTCGGGTTATTTGGTTCAGGATACAGTCAACTTTAATGGTCTCTCTATTGTGGGTCAAACGTTTGCTGTAGCAACATCGGAACCTGGCAACTCATTTGTTGGTTCCAACTTTGATGGCATTCTAGGCATGGGTTATCAACAGATTGCCGTTGATAATGTGGTGCCACCATTTTATAATTTATACCAGCAAAATTTGATTGATTCGCCTGTGTTTGCTTTCTACTTAACCCGCAATGGCACATCTTTACAGGGTGGTGAGCTAACGCTTGGTGGTATTGATAGCAGTCATTATATTGGTGAGCTGACTTACGTGCCAGTATCGTTGGAGGGCTACTGGCAGTTTAATATGGCGTCAGTCACCATAAATGGTACAACTGTATGTACGCAATGTCAAGCTATTGCCGACACTGGCACGAGTTTGCTAGGCGTGCCCACCAACATCTACCAATCGGTACAAAATGCCATTGGTGCGGTATCTGACGGTGAAGGGGATTACCTGGTTAATTGTTCGGTGTTAAATAATTTGCCGATCGTTACGTTCACCATAGGCGGTGTGGCATTTAACCTCAGTAGTGCAGAATATATTTTCGGTGTGGAGGATGTTAACGGCACTATGTTGTGTATGTCAGCGTTTGAGGATGCTGGTTTAGGTTCGTGGATTTTGGGTGATGTTTTTATTGGTCAATATTATACAGTCTTCGATATGGGCCAAAATAGAGTCGGTTTCGCTTTGGCAGCACAAAATTCTACCACAGCTGGATCTAACGCGTTGAGTCCTACACACTACTCTGGAATTATTGCAACTGTTCTGTTTGGCGTTTATAGTTTTTTGCTTAGATACAAATTTTAAATTGTGAAAATAGTGCTCAGGCGTGTATTTTAACGAGTAGCGAAGAGTTGTATCAAACCTAATTCATTTCAAAATAAAACAAATATTCCTAATATATTACAGAAATGAGTGAGAATCATCAAAATTTGTTAAACTGCCCAAACAAATAAGAATATCGATTAAATAAAGTGAAACATTTTTGTATCAACAGCTTTCTTTGAGATATTTTTTTAAACGCTTATATTCATAAATTTGTAATAAAAGTGTTCGTTGGGTTATGTTAAATCTTTTTTTTAAACAGTAGCTCGTTTTGGCGAGCATAGAATTACATAACAAAACATTCGCAGGGAGTGAGCGGATTTTGAAATCTGAATGGGGCAAGTGACGAATTTCACTCAGTAAAAAATGCAAGTGAAGAACAGCTGATCGTGATACAGGAAAACAACAACAAACAGCTGATCGTGACACAAGAAAACAACAACAAACACCTCAAATTAAGAGCTACTATCCAATTTAAAAGCAGCAGCTGTTTTGCTAGCAAGTTTTTACCCTTTGCGTTTCGAGATTTTTATGTCACTCTCTCTTTACTGACACTTCTTTGCAAGTTTTGTTTGTCTACCACACCAAGTATCGTTGCGTTTTCCTTTTGTTGAACATTCTTGTTACGTTACTTTGTTATAATTATACGTAAATTGTCTACTTTTTTATCATGACACACTCAAACAAGATGTCTTAACTATTAATTTGATTGATTGATTTAAATGTTTTGTTATATGTCTAGACTCTAGAGTATATCCGGAATTACTATAAAGCGATAAAGAACTTAAATGGGGTAAACAGGTAAGAAATAAAAAAAATTATTTTATTTTTGTAATACATTTGTATTTTTATTTAGACATATTAATTTTCTTTTAATTCAAGTATAGTTTTAAGGAATACAGAAAAATGCCAACAACAAAGAGGAGAAGATAACAAATCTACAACAAGTTAACAAAATTTAGGATAAATCGATTAGTCATTCAATGGCGCTGCATTATCTTCATTGCCATTTGCGGAAATCGGCGCAACAACTGGCGATGATTTCAAAAGTAAATCACTTGCATTGGTAGCCATTGTTGCTTGACGGCCACAAATATTCAGTCCTGATATATTATTTGCCGATTGCATATTTTGTGTAGCCGAATTTGGAGCACCTTTAAAGATTAAATGGAATTGTAAAAAAAATTATAACTTTTTTTCGTAGGCGCTTAGCATTATACATATAAATAACATAACAAGGACACTTTTTTTGTTTTTTTTTTTGTAAATGTTAAGTTATTTTTCAAAAAGTTTTGGCTCAAAGAACTCTTGCTTTGCCTCGAGAGCTGTCAAAATTTGTTTGAACTCTACTAAAATGGCCAAGTGACACCCTTGAAAAGAAGGCTGCCACATTTTCACACGAGAGTGTACTAGCCCTAAAACAAGGGTATATGGCAATGCCGCAAGCGCCCGAACATATGACTTTGTTTACAATTCGCAACCTTGAAAATTATACTTACACGCAACTGGGGCTGCTCCTCCAGTGCCATTATTGGTACGTGTTGGACGTGATTTATGGAACATTGCTGCCACAGCTGCTGCCTGCTGTTGTGTCTGATGATAAATTTGTTGTTGCAGCATTTGTGCGTACACTAAACGTTCATAAATGCCAGTAGTTGTGCCAACCGTGGTGCCCTGTGTAGTGGCGCCAGTCAAATACTGAGTTTCTTTGAAAAATGTATTCAAATATTGCTGGGTCGTTGTAGTCAGCATTGGATTAGAATAGAGAATAGCAGGCGATGAAGCAAGTGCTGCATTGGCTAAACTGTTTGAAATAAAATTCGTTGATGTGGATGAATGTTGATTGTAGACAATCGGTGGGGCAGCTGGAGCAGCAGCAACATAAGTAACTTTATTGCCAAGAAACATGCCGTATGCAGTGCTACCTGCTGCTGGACGCACCGATGCTGGTTGCAAGCCATTACACATCTGATAATAAGCCGCAGCAGCAGCAGTGCAAGCGGCCGATGACTGCTTCTGAAAGTAATTGAGGTAATGCTATACATTTTCTTACTAAAATCTGGAAACTTACACCAAAGTTTGCAAATCCAACTCCAGCTGTTGTTGTGTCTGGTGCAGGCGGTGTAGGATATAAACCATTGCCATAGCTACCAACAAATGGCGCTGTTTCCGGCGGTGTAGTTGCACCTTTATCGCTGAGCAGTGGGGTTAGGTTTTCGGGAAAATCGAGAAAGTCTTTACCGTATATGGCATAGTTTTGTGCGGCTTGAAAATATTCGGCGCTGCCATTTGGCGGATGACCAGTAGTGTCACCGTAGATGGCACGGTTTACTTCTTGTACATACGTATTACTACTGCGTCGACAATTCGATTCAAGTTTTGAATTCCAATCATTTTCTGAATCTATTGGCTCACATTTATCACCTGCTGGTGTATAAGTTTGATGCCAGATAGGGTCGTTGAGTTTTTTGGAAGTGGGTGCTGCTCGAAAGAATTTTAATTTAATCATATCAAAAGATGGCATTTTTACCAACTTACCCAACTCTGCATTATTCCAGACGGGAAACTGATTTTTAATTTTTGTTAGCTCTTTTGCTATCGAAATTTTTGATTTGCGCTCCTTTTTATTGCAGCCCTTTATTAGATTATCTGTTTCCTCCTCTCTACGCATGAAATCTTCATTGGCGCTTTCATAGGATTCTTCAGCGCTATTTTGTTCAGCTTTCATGTTGTTGTTGTCATCTTCTTCCTCACTCGTTGCTGCAGAAAAACAAATATAGTATTTAAAAAATTGTTTTGAATTTAAATTTTCTCCAAAAATTGCTGGACAAAGAAATACTAAAGCGACTGGATTTATTCAAATTTGCGGTAAGCAGAAGTATTTCACCAAAAACTTCATCAATTTCTATCTCTTTGAATTACAGTCTAAAAATCCCAGCATGTCCTCTATGAGTTTTTCCGTTTGCCGTGACTGCTGCGTTTCCATAATCTTAATAATTCTCCTCGTCCTTGGGATAGCTCCTTGTCACACCACTGCCCTAACCCCTCTGATAGCTCCCAAGCCAAAAACAATTAATTTTCCACACAAACAGTAATAACGGTCGCCTTTTCAGCTTAACTATCCGTTGGAATTCAAATCACACTATTTTTAATAAGAAATTTATTTTTATTATCTACAATCGTTATCTTTTTGTTTTTACAAAATTTCGCCGTTTAGTTTGCTTTTGTATTTGAATTAATTAAATTTCTTTTAAAATTTAGAATTTTGTTTATCTTTTTTCAATAGCTTGTCACGATTTTGTTGGCCAACTTAAACCATTTGCTTCAAGAGAGGGGTCAAGTGTTTTTGGGATTTGTTTTTGTAATTTGTTGTGATTTTAATCGCAATGCAATTCCCAACAACATTCGAAGCATTCTGCAAGAGTATTTTGCAAGTTTTAGTGTTTAATTGATTAGTGATTCAAATTTGTAGTCTACATTTAGGCGGCAATGCTATTAAATTTATGCCCGCATAAAAATTCTGTTATCTGCTGCTGCCCAAAGAACATAGATATCTATGTTCTTTGTGCTGCCTTTCCGAGTTAGTGATTCAAACTTGTAGTCTACATTTAGGCGGCAATGCACTAACGGCCAAATGGCAAACCAGCCAACCAAAAATTTAAAAAAATGCTGCCAAGCTAAATTCAAAAGAAAGAGAAACAAATATATACATTTTGGCAGCACTTTGGATTCTTTCTGACATTTCTTTTTCTTTAACCATTCGCTTAAAATTAAAAAGATAATATCAGAGAAATAATATTTGCACCAGTTGTTTTTTATAAAATTTGTACTTAAATACTTTGCTAAAATGTTGTACTTGGAGGATTACCTGGAAAGTAAGTAGTTAATTCATATTCGAATTATTCAATTTCTGTTGGTTTCCCTGAGCTGCAAAAAACATTGCAAGGCAATGCTTTAACTCGTTTGTTTTGTTTTGAAGAGGCTATTTGTTTATATTTTTGATCTTATTTTGTCTGTGCAAGCAATAATACATTAACTTCTCATTAATTGTTCATACCTCCAGTGATCGAGCATTTTCCACAAGAGTTGCGGGATAGATTTACAGAGATGCGTGAATTGGATTTAACAGTGCAGAGTAAGTTTATGCGCCGTCAGTTGATACCTGATATTGAGTTATGTACCTTCCTACAGATAACATGGACTCCTTGGAGAAGAAGACACGCACATTTTTCCAACAGTGTAAACGCGGCGACCTACAAAATGAGCATGCTGACAGAGATTTTCAGAACTTGCGTAAAGAATACTACAAAGTTTTGGAGGATGCTGATGAAAAAGTAAATATAGCGACGCAAATACATGAATTGGTCGAGCGTTATGTGCGTCGCTTGGATAGTGAACTATTTAAATTCAAATGTGAATTAGAGGCAGACAATAATGGCATTACAGAAATATTAGAAAAACGTTCTTTGGAATTAGATGGTGGGTCGAGTGCAGCCACAGCCCTAATGAATGTTATTGGCGTTACACAAAAAGAAAATAGATATTTTGGTTCTATTGCTGCAGTGCCGGTAACCACCAATACCCACGGTGTGTTAAGCCACCCAATCACTCCAATGGGGGCTTTGTCTTTACCAACAACACCGACAACTATCACAACAAAGGATAATCGCTATCGTACACCAAGGCCAGAAAAACGACGCGACAGTATTTCCAATTTAGCTGTTATACCCGAAAAACGTCCAACCATGGGCAATAACACTTTAACAACAGCTACAACCCCTGCCGTGACAGTAGTACGTCCTTTAACCCCTGGGCTGGGTGCGCATGCCGTACTGAGTTCTGCAAGCCCAACTGTAACCGCTGCCACTAGCAACGCTGCATCAGTTGCTTACAACTTGCAGCAACTGGGAGGTTCTGCATCGAATGCAATTGCTGCTGCAGCTAGTCAAGCCATCGTTGCAACACAACAAATGCCACAGGGACGGCGCACCGCCAGTCTAAAAGCAAGTTACGAAGCTATACATGGTGCTGGCTGTGGTCCACCCGAATTTTGGATTAGTCGCGATATTGCGAATGCGGCAACTGCTGCTGTTGCACAGACAACACTTCAAACAACAACTGTTGTTGAGAAGAAACAAAAAAAGTATGTCGTTTCTTTGTTATTTTAAAATGTGTATATGAGCTTATGTTATTTATATATTATTTTTCTGTAGAAAATTAAATACCAACAGTATAACCCATGTCAATAATGCTGGTAGTAGCAGCACCCCATCATCCACAATTCCGTTAGCCTCATCGTCGTCATCAGTGAGTGTCGATTCAGTTGATATGTTGCCATCCACATCATATGTAACTGCCGTTGGTAATATTGGCTTGACAACAATTGGCGGTAGCTTAACAGCAGTTGGTGGCGTAGCTGCAATTGGAGCCGCTTCAAGTTCTGCAGCTAATCGCGCCAGCTCATCTTTATCTTCGACGACAATCTCCTCAAGTACGCTTGCGCCCACATCGAATATTAACATCAATGACAGTGGCTTGGTAGTTGAGCAAACAGCAGAGGGTGAATGGTCATATGATCCTAATGAGCCACGCTATTGCACTTGCAATCAAGTTTCTTATGGTGATATGGTTGCTTGCGATAATGATGCTTGTCCATATGAATGGTTTCATTATCCTTGTGTTGGTATAACGCAGCCACCGAAGGGCAAATGGTATTGCCCTAAATGCACAGCATCAATGCGGCGTCGTGGAAACAGGAAAAACTAGTAATACTGAAATTAAAGAGTTTATTTCAAAAAAGTGGCTGAATAAATATTAGCGGCCTAAATATCCCGGGCTGATTAGAAAAACGACGTATTTCTGGATTATTTATAACACGGTTAATAGCCACGGCGCACAACAATCTAATTTTTAAGTAATGAATGAAGAGATAAACAATTGGAAGTTGCCAAATAATACTCAATAATATATACCAGGCAAGGGCTGACTAGTGTAACCCTATCTAATTAGTCACATCCATTCCTGTGTATGTGTGCCTATTAAAAGGGCGAAGCACTGTTAATTTACCCCTCGGGTTAGGGGTTTAAAATATGACCTAAAAACTCTGAATTTATGCTCAGATGTTCCAAATTTGTATGTTAAATGGCCATACAAAATTTAAAGATCTTCTATTTTTGCAATATCTTTCTTAAATTAAAAAAGAAACATCTTTAATTTTATGTCTTTGGTATATTGTTCCGTTGTTAATCACAGCCCTCCGGCTGCTGTTCGCAGATGGCATAGCAAAATCCTGCGCCAGTACCAGCGATTTTGCATGGTCCCGGTAGTTTCACGTGCGTTGGAGAGCATCTGAAATATAAAACATAAGTTATACACTTCTACAAAGTTAAACCAATGAAAAAACTCACAAATTATCTGTCGCATCATTGCCACAATTACCATGCTCATTCCATCCCCATGTGTAAATAGAACCACAAACGCTCCGTAACAGCCCATGCTCTGAACCAAAGTGCAAATGCGACGGCACAATTTCACTAGGCAATTTGAGTTCTTGTGGCGTTGCCTGACTTTGTGTTATACTACCAATACCCAGTTGTCCATAGCAATTACGTCCCCAACTTAAGACACGATTATCTTTGAGCATAACTCCACTGTGCGTCCAACCCGTAGACAAACGTTTAATTTCATCATCAAATTGAAATGAATTTGCTTGTCCAAATTTATTATCACCCAAAGCAATGACACGTCTCGCCGTAGTGCCATATACCATATCTATAACCTTGAGTAATATATGATTTTGTCCACTTGCAATATTTGTGATACAAAGTTCGCTGCGTTCGTTAGCTTGAATTTTTATAACAGGCGCACAATTTAGAGTCGTTGCTGTAATACACAAGTCCGGTGGGGTCTCATCGCTTATACGTAGTCGTCCAAAAATGTACACTTTGTGATCTTCTGTTAGTATGGCACAATGACGCAAACCGAAACTTACACGTGAGGCGGTATTATTGCGTGGGAGTATAACAGGCAGTGGCCGACGCACAGCATTGAATTCACGTTGACACAGACCAAGCTGTTGAAAGTTGTTCGAACCCCAAACGTAGAGTTTTTTCGTAACTGTAATACAACCAGATATATCCCAACCACAAGCGATGCTTTCCACTGGCACATCCTATAAAATGTAACAAATGTTTAGTGTTGTTTCACAAATATGTATATCAAAATATTCACTACATACTCCAAAATATTCACTCGGTATAGTTTCGAATATATTGACACATTCCTCACGCGAGTTCAAACCCAACTGACCACGTCCATTCCAACCGCAAGCATGCACACGTCCATTTGTGTCCAGCACAAGGACATGCCCACCACCGCCACGTATGCTTCGCACATTATTCGGGTTGAATGAATACTCACGCACAAGTTCTGGTGACATGCACAACTCCGATTCAAAGCCAAGGCTAAGTTGACCATGCGAGTTGGCACCCTATAGCGGAAATGAAGAAAATGCGACAATTTAAACTTTATTACATCTAACCACGAGGCGTCAATTAATTTGCAATGCAAATTTGTTTTTCTCACCCAGGCATACACCGACATTGCGGCTTTCTTTGGCTGCTGCTGCGCAATGTTTGCGACCACCAGTTGCTACTTTTGGTGCACGAAAATATTGGCCAATGCTTGAAGAAGCTGCTAGTGGCACGAACAATTGAATGCGTCCTGTTGATGCAGCGTTTGGTTACCGACTGCCACTTGGCAGTTGCTTTCTGTTATATTTCAATTTCTTCTTTAGTAAATTAGCCTTCCTTGTGCGCTCGTATTGGGGTTTGGCTGATTGCATGTTTTAACCAAATATTAATTAATTTTTTAATGTTTTTAGCCCTTGTTGTTGTATGCGCTGTTTTGATTGAGGTAGAAATGAATTCTATACACGTTGGATGAACTTAACGAACAGCTGATCGAATTGTTATGTTAATACAGGGTGCTCAAAAGGAGGGGAAAATAGCATGCGATGTTATTATTTTAAATAGGGGGTTTCGGTTATGAATGATACATGCAAGAACGTTCATGTTTGTGTGCCAGCACTTGCTGTTTCAAGTATAGAGATGACCTTGGAAGGTTTTTAGATGGAACTTATTGGCATATAGTTTAAGTAAAGGCTTCGCGAGTGTCAGACACACCTAGCTCTGGAATGCTTTACACCCTCTAATCTGTCCTTATCGCTACACAAACAAAAAAACAAACCTTTCAATGGCATCAACTTTTTCTAACTGAAGTCCCAGGAACCTAGCGTTTTAAATATTTTTTGGGCCAGAGAGAAATTGGTTTTAAAAGAGCTGCGTCGCGCAGAATCGAGAAAAAAAACTGAAAGTTGAAGTCCAGATAGAAATGCTGAAGGATGTCAGGGTTATTCTGGCATAACTTCGTTCGGAATACGGAAATAGGTACAACACTTCACTATCTAGACAATATTCAGACCTCCCATTGTAATTGACTGCTCCACCATTGGTTAAGCCATAGATATGCTCCACATATGGCTAGACAGGTACTCGCTACAACATGAGCTCGGGAGTTATAGCACATGCTCTTTATTCTTCCAGCCGTCCACGACACTTAAAAAGAGAAGAACACTTTCAAAGTGAGATGATGGAAAGCCGCTAAGCCCGATGGCTACTATACTCTTCACTCTTGCTGCAGTGACTCGTAACCCACCTACGTGATAGGGAGAAGCCTTACAAAACAACCTGCTGGTTTCTACCAATCTCTACATTGTGAGTTTCCGTGGCATTAGTGCCGCTATTACCGTCAATCTCGTAAATCTTTATCTTACTCAAAATAATAATAAAACACCACCCACCCAACACAGACTAGGCACAAGTTCATGAAAGCTCATGAAAATGCAATTACAGGAAATGAGCTCCAATAGTTCAAATTCACCTGAGCAAATGCTAACAGCGCAAATACAAGAAATCAAAAATGATAAAAAGAAAAACACAGTGACTAAACAACAACAAACACGAATTAAAATACCAAAGAAATTGCATTTAGTGCAATAGGAAAATGCAGGAAACAGCGCCCAGCACGAGCATGGAACCTGTCGCACTGTCTGGCTGTCCTCAATATTAACTACAACATATTTAACTTGGTTGGCTGGCGCGTTGGCTTTTCGTGGGATGACTGTGGTATGCAACAACAACCAAATGGCATGCAAAGAAATGGAGTTATCCACCATCAGGTTCAGCGTATTTTGTGAAAACAACTGTCCAATCCGTCAATGGCTGCCTAACAATGCGAAGTTAATATCACAAAAATATTGTTGTTGGTATGCCGCCAAAACCTTGCACAAAAAGCAATAACAACAGCAAAGTCCAGGCTTTTCAAAATAATTCGGGAGAAACAAGAGGAAACGGTGCAATGGCGCTGGCGTTCATACAAAGACAAAAAGCTGGTTAGTCCGCAATTGGTTTGTCATTGTAATTATCAAATTATTTTGCTGTAATGCAAGGTAATGGGTGTCACAGTGCGAGCTGGAAACACATTAACTTTGATATGACTGGATAATTATGGGTTGAGAATGTGGGAGCAAAGAAAGAGAGAGGTTTTAAAAGAGGAAAGTGGGAGCAAGAGCGAGAGGGAGTGTGTTAGAAAGAAACAGAAACCTTTGGAAAATTGTTTACTATAAATTGGTTTTGCGAATACCATGTTAATATATTTAATGGGAATCAAAACGTAATTATCATTATTTTTGAAGCACCCTTTATATGTCTCTTAAACAACTAGATTGCGCGGATGACCCCTAAATAGTAAAAAAAATAGTAAAGAAATAGCAAAAAAGCATACCTTTTGTGGTGCTCTCTTGTTTTTTGGCAGATTTGTATTATTAACTGGAAGATTGCTAAGCAGATGCAGCTTAGCACAACAACAACAAACCAAACGTCTAATCGTTTGCACAGATGAGCATGACCAAAGCACAAGTGCAATGTAAACAAGGAAATCTTCTGTTAGCATTTGCAAAATGGATTATTAGGTTTATAAGATTTTAGTTTTGTTTTGGTTGTTTTTTTTTTCTGGCCAAAATCGTGAATTTGTTATTAGTGCATTTATTTACTCTTCTATATGCGCAATGTTGTTGCAAAATGTTGCTGGCAGTTGGCTTATTACGTTTTGGGGACAGGTTGCATTCCTAAGGAAATACAAAAGAAAGAGTTTTGATAAAAAAATGGAAAATTTTGTGGGCGAAATTTGGAAACCAATCTTTCTGCAGAAACTTTAACCCTCATATTAATCACTCATAGGCACGCCTATTTTGCGGTAACTAGCCCCAATTGGAAACTTTAAGCTGTAAGGGTCACCCTACATATCAATGGTTGAAGAGAAACCTTCCTATTTTAAAATATGTTTCGGCAGTTGTCTAGAGAACGCCCCAGAGCACTCTCAAAATAATTTTCAAAATAAATAGGGGACTCTTCCATCGAGTCCGAAAATATGGTGTTTTTTGAATGGAATTCTGTGGTAGGTCATTTCTAAAGCTGGAATTATTGGTGCGTTAACGGTAACCATATAAACCAGCTGATTCGACCAACCGTATGAGAAACAATGCAATAGATTATTGGTGCTACATTTGTCAATCTGACCAATTGAATTTCGGTTTTTCTCTCACTTTAAGAACACGACTAAAGCGGTACGACAAACGCACCAATAATTCCAGATTAAAATCCACAGGGTGATATGTATGCATAGTAATTATTCTATAGGACCCGAAAACCCCCCAGAATACGAAACAGGTGCTTAAGAAAAATAAGTTTAATTCTAAAATACTTAAAAACCAGATCTCAATAAACCAAAAACGAGTCCAGAAGAGCCGAAGAGACCTGTAGAGTCCTAGCTTGGAATTTGTTCTAAGAACGTCCCATCTCAAAATGAGTTTCAAAAATGTAATTTCTGAATGAAAATTGGTTATTTAATCGAATTCCAAAATAGAGACTTGAAAAAAGTCTTAAACAGGGTGTTTTTCAAACATATTCTAAAAACGAAAATACGAAATGCAAGCTACTTTAAAATTATTTTTTTTTGGAATTCCAAAAAATCCTATAAATTTTCGTAGCTTGAAATATTTTCGAAATAAAAAAAATCCAGTTACTTTTTGGACTGGGACACACTAAATTTTTGGATTTTCTGAAAAGGTAAGAAAAGTAAATTTAGTGCAAGTATCTCGAACTAGTTTGAAAAGAGTGGGAATAATTGACCAGTTTTCGAAATATCTCACTACAATCGACAATATTGCTATTTCGAAAGTGAATGATATAGAATCGTATACCCCTATCGCAGACGATGCATCAGCTGTTCAAGCATGGCGTCTGGCAACTCTATGTATGCCGAAAGGAAATTAACAGTGGCCAATACTTGGAAAAGCCAATAGTGCAATCCAAAAAAAAATTCGGTAAAAAAACTAAGAAGAACTGCCTGAGTGCATCCAACAGAAAAGACCCTGAGGAGAACAAACAAGGATTTACCTAGGAGTCTCATAGTTCAGTCTTATCCTCAAGTGCACCAAGCGTTAGGAGAGCAAATTTTTGGGCGAATTTCTGTACCATTTCCAGCGACCGAAGAAAGCTAGCGCACTCCAATTGCCATTAGAACAAGCAAGTAGAGGAGCCACTGCTAAGCACATACAGAGTTAAACAGCGCCCTAAATTTGTACACGTTGGCTACTTTGCTGGGCTACTTTGAACAAAATTAAAAGTTTTTCATTTCTTTTTTTTTTTCTTTAGCAACACTTTTCTATTTTCATGTATTCCAAATAGTTTCTTCATGTGTCTTCATCTACTAGGTTACTTGCGGAGCAGGAAATATGTAAAAGTCGTACAAGTATATTCTCATGTGTATTTACATTAGGCTGTGCATTGTTTTTAAAGGTGTTTTATTTTTTGTTGTGCCACTGGAACTCAATTTGGACTGGAAGTTGTTTGAAGAGTAAGTAAGCCAGGCAAAACCTCACGCACCAAATACTTCAAGTAGCCTGTTTCCTAACAAATTCCCCAAAGCGTTCATGGTAAATGCTATTGAGATTCCATTGGAGCATTGTTCACTGAGGGCTAGTGCTTGCTGGTAGACAAATAAATAAAACCAGCAAAAAAAAAAAAAAACTCACTTGTCAAATAAGCAAACACCCTAATGTATATTAAAAGCTTGTTATTATTTGGAATATCGAAATTTGTGGTCACCAACGCTAGCATGCTTGCCCTTGCGCCCTCATTTAACATACAAATTTGGCACATTTGCGCATATTTCGTGTGTTCTACATTTATGGCTGAATTTCAGAGCAACGCTAACGGTAATTCAGTATGCTCAGTGTTCTGCTCAATTGGAGTTTCCCATGATGAAATCATGAATTTGTTTCGCTTTTTTTTATGGAAAATAAATGGAGTTAGTGAGAAATACTTTCTGATGTACCTCTGAATGTGTGTGTGTGTGTGTGTATGTTTCTATGTTCTTCAATTAACTTTTATAGTTTTGAGATGATCGTAATTTTTTATTGGTCACCTAGTTTTGCTTATTTCTGCCAATTTTTTGATATTAAAAGAAGTTTGTGTGAATGCTAAGTCCTCTAAGTACTTTAATACAAACATATGTGAGTATATTAATTTAATCAAAAAAGTCGGAAAAGCTGGAAAAAGGAATAAAGTATTCAGCCATTTAAGTAGTTAGCTTTTAACAGAGCCAATGTCCAAACTGTTTGAATAAAGGAGATGGGTGAGTCGGATTCTATAGATTTGTTAGGGAGTATTTTATTAATAAAAATAATCGTTGTAGGTGCTTAGATCTCATATGGAAGATTTCCAATTGGGGTGAAACAAGTTTTGACTTAAATATTGGAGCAACAAGATAATAGTAATTTTTGAAAAAAAAAAATTGACTTTTTCTCCATATGCGCTTGCACTGAACAAAAGACTTAGGAAACGAACTTGCTTAAGAGTAAAATTTGACTCACATAAAACTATTATTCGTTACTCACATGAAAACTTATCTAGAAGCTAAAAGATGGCAAACAGTTTTAAAAATGTGTAGGCCATTTAATAGAGTCGGAGTCCTTTTCTAATGAAATTTTAATTTAGTGTCCTATTGGAAATATCTTTTTGATCTAAAGATCAGAAATATTACGGGTAGGGAAAGTAAAAGAAAATTATTAATCGTTTAATTAGAACAGATCTGGTTGAGGGTTGGATAAAAAAATGATGAAAAAGGGAGCTTGTATCTGTGAACTCCTTTTTAAGAAATCGATACAAATAGAAAGCTACCTAATTATTTACCGATTGATTTATGCTCGAAGATATTTAGAAAGTTTCAATATCAACATTTTAGTGTCCATCCAAAACAAACATAGAGAAATCGATAGGAAAGAAAGATGTGATAAGCTTACCAGCAAAGAAGTCAAAATTTGGGAAATGACAACCCACGAACTCTTTCTAAGTACTCCACAAGTCACTTTAACTAGTCTACGTTCTGGCCAAAGTAAGCACGATAAGAAGTAGTTTACATATATGTATTTACAACAATAACAAAATTATGCAAAATATTTATGAGCAAACAATTTCTTTAACGCCCACCTGCAATCATTTCTTTGTACGGACCTATGCTCGTGCGACATTTATAACAGCATTTCCTACAACAATAAATCGGTTTTCCAATATAATAAAATAAGAAACTGGGCAATAGAAAAGCAAAATAAATATTGCTGAATATCAAATAGACAAACAACAAAAACAAAAAAAAAAAACTACAACAAATATTTTGTTTAAAAACCATCAAATCCTTTGCTGATCAAAGCGACAACAAACAAAAGCTCACACGAAAACATTGAACCGAATGATCGAGCACCTTAAGCTGTCACACACAAACACATACACTTACACACATACACATATATACACATGTCAGCATGTTTGTGTATATTTATTTTAACTAAGAAGTAGTAAGAAGGTGGCTGAATTTTCTCCCAATTTTGGTAGCTTGATTTGTCACGAAATTCACAAAGCGAAAGAGCGCGCAACAAATTGGTCTGTAGTTGAAAATTGACAAGAATTTCGTGACTTTGTCACCTTTGTCTCGGTGCCACCACACCACACAAACAAGAACAACAGAAAAACATCAGCAGGCAAGGCAGGCAACTAGGCAAGCAGGCAGTGTTAGCGAGTGCGATTGAATGATTGAGTGCGATTTGTGTTGGTCCGCGGTGGAATGCTTCGTCAGCAGCTGCTGGCCGCTTGTTTGATGGCATTTGTTGCGCGTGCGCAGCAGCAACACCAACAAAAGCGTTAGCGACTCAGCATTTGTTTGGGTGGTAGCGGTGCGCTTCTTTTGCTTTGATTTCCGCACCAAGTGAATTCAAATTTAAATTCAATGTTTGTACTTGTTGCTACTTTGCTGCATTTGTAAGCAAGTTACGAAAGTACAGTGTTGTGCAGTAAAAATGCAGCGTGAAGTGCATTAAAGTGTTAGCAAGCATTTTTTTTAACAGCGCTTAAGTGCGGCTTGGCTGTTTTGAAGGATCAGCGCTTTGAAATATTTCCCAATTAGCTACGCTGCATTTGGTTTGCACAACACTGTATAAACTGAACTAATGTATAAATGGCTTTCTTGAGTGATTTTATTTTTTTGTAACTAAAAAAAAAACCACGAAATCAATATACAAAGCTACAAGAACCAATTCAATGAATTAAAAAAGAAATGCTTACAAGCTCGGAAAAGCAACGACATCACTTCATCATCATGACTTTAACGCTTCGAGGTAGTTCTAATGTTGATTTTAATGGTCTACAACAAATGAAAAAGTACTTCCTAAATGTTTTTTTTTCTGTTTTTTTTTTTTTTATTTTTGGGCTATGCAACTTGTTAGTAGTTTTTGTTGTTGTCTATTACGCTTTTAATGCATTTATTTCTAATTCACTTAACCATTTTTTTTTGAATTTTTTGGCTTCGATTTTGAACTTTTTTACCACGAGCCCCCTCAACTCTCAACTGCACTTTGTGTGCCACATGTTACGAGTTGAGCTTGAGTTGCGCGGTCTGCCTGCGTCGTCGTGTCGTGAAGGTGGGCAACAATGTAACTAGCAACTTTGTACCTGTAACCTTTTGCACTTGGAAATTGTGTCTACATTTTGTAGCGGTCGCATTGACAGTTACTCGACAGCAAAACACAACAATAACACGAAACAATAGTACAACAAGCAAATGGCATTGTAGGCTGAAGATGAAGAAGAAGAAGAAGAATTGTATGAAATGCACCAGCAACACGCTTTGAACACGAGACAACGGTAACGTGCCACCTATTTTACATGATACCATTTGAATAAATAAAAAATATATCGAGCGTTTGAAGCAGTGGTCGGCAAGTGCTCGCTGGGAGGTCTAGAAAATACAAATTTTGATTCAAGAATATTTGAAAATAAATTGAGTCGATTTGGGGCTGTTACTCTGTGGCCTAGACTAAGCTCAATGGAACCAGAGAAGCATAGCGAACATGCCTTAGAACTGTTCGAAAGCTACTTCTACTGAATTTTATAAACTCGAAATCCAATGGCTCTCAAGTCCAGTCAATCAAGGAGGTTTTGAAAGTATTTCCTTGAAGGTTGCGCCAAATGCAGAAAAGCGCAATGCAACCCTCGCCGAAGACTATCTACACTCAAAGTAATTCCAATAAATTTTCAGCTGAGATATGCCGTTGTTGAGCTATGGCGTGCTGCTTCTCAGAATCTCCCGCATACATCTTGGCTCTGAGCATTTAACTTTTTTTGGACTTATTGTGAACTAGTATATTTCTTACCTGTTTTGTTGTTTCACTCGAGGTTAGTACATCTGTAGGGTACTTCAACTGCATACTCGCATATACCAGACAACCACGTCGTCCACCGTCCGTTTCTTGCCTCTTCCGAGCTCAGCAAGTGGTACTTCAGTCAGCGCCAGCCATAACACTTTGCAAACCTCTGCATTTTATTTAATCGTCTTTTTTGTTGCTATAAAAAATTTGACACCATGTACCGCTATGCAATGCACACGCCACCACTTCAAATCCATCAACTGCACACACACCAAGCTGGTTGTGGAAGTGCATTGTGTTGGTGGACCAACGAATGCGAGCGACAGACAACGATGACAAATCGTGCATCAAAGCCCAGTTTGATTGGCTTTAATTATACAAATGTGTCCGAGTGTACACAAATCGATTGGTGAATTTTAATGAATTCAAAAAGCAAATAGAAATCGTTGAATAAAATGAGCTTTGCTGTGAAATCAATTGGTCAATAGTTTTGGTAGGACAACAGAGGAAATTTGGTAATACTTTTTTCACTCATACTTCGGCCTGTTGTGGAGAGTCAAGTGTGAAATTTTTTATGATAACTTCAAAGTGAGAATCAGTTATGTATGTATCATAATCAGAGATAATATCCGAAAAGCACTCTCGTTTTAATTTTTTTTGCATTTCGAAAATAGAATTCGAGTATCTCTACTCAGGCTTTGTGTGGAACAATTGCCGCAGAGTCTTAAGGCTGGTGAGGTTGGTACCAGAGGAGAGTGAGAGTCCTTCGCTATATATGAGTCTGATCCGTTCCGATACTCCCTGAAATGAAAATGAAATAAACTCTCACTCTCTATTTAATTCCTTTCCACCCGTGCTCTCTTTCCATTTTTATCTATGCTTACCTCTAGAATTGCCTCTTTCTCTCTCTCTCCATTTGTGTGGAACTCGTACAAGGCAGGTATTTTTTGTCTCTGTCTATTCTTACTACTCGTTCTACTTTCTACTTCTGTAACTTTTTCTTTCCTCTTTATCTATGCTTTCAATATTTACCCTTACTTATTTCCATATATGTATCTCTTCTGCTCACATCCGCAATACTGCTCAAACGCGTGTGGGAGTAAGTTTTTGCTACAACAACAACCAATTGAATTGAAATATTAAAAAAAAAAACATTCCAAAAAAATTTTAAATTCGAATCTGCACATGATCGAATCGTTCGTGGTACTAAGGAATTATGAGGCAATCTATTGGATTGAGTTTCATAAAAAAATCAAGCCATCTATGACACCAAAATTTTCTAAAATTATTCCACATTGCAACCCTGCACCTTTTACCTCTCTGCTCAACAAACCGTTACACAGATTAATTGCCATGAGCCCACACCTGATCTGAGCGACCACCAGCACTGACATACCGGCGCACAATAAAATTGCATATCCAATTTCCACCTGAGGCCATAATTCAATTAAAAATGGCAACACTCAAAAAATATCAACAACTCATTTATTTTCCATGCTTGGAATAATTTTTCACATTTCAGAGCATTTAGTTGCAGTCAGAATGTGGCTGTTGCAGTGGCAAGTGGCAATGTCAGACAGCAAACTGAATAAACCAAAGGATTTTGCAACATATTCCCTATGCCACATACAACATACATCCACACACACACCTGCAAACAAGTACACGCATGCTTAAATGGGCGCGTACTCACAGTTAGTAAATGTAAACCAAGGCGTGAGAGGGGGGGGGGGGGGGGTGGGGGGAAATGCGCACCAAAAAAAGCCGCACAATTAAAGCGAGATTAATTAGACACGCTGCTGGCGTAACAACTACCGACCAAACGAACAACCGACGGACTTGACTGAGTGAATGGCTGAACCCCAAAAGCCACCCAGCCCAAGTCGACACCATTGGCAGTGGCAGCAGCAATCAATAAGTACTGAATGTATGTGTGTTTGTATGTATGTGTGGAGAGTGCATAAGAAACTGTGGCAGAATAAGTTTCAATAACCTGAAGGCTGTGGCACGTTGCATGTGGCATGTCGCCACATTTGTACGACAATTGATCTTCATTGACTTGCACGGGAGGGTGGTACAATTGCATGGCTTGCAAGTTAATAGCGCATGGGAGTAAGGTAGAAAGGCAGGAAGCGGCATGGTAAGTGGGGTGCAGAGTTTGGGTAAGAAAAAATGAATTGCTGGCGCTTTCTCAGCTGTAACTGGATATTTACTAAGAAACGAACGTTTGGCCAATATAACTGATTCCTGCACGTGAGTGTGTGCGTGTGTGTGTGTGCGAGCGAGTGCCCTGCAAAAAGCATTGGTCCTATAACACAAAATTAGTGGTATATAGATAGCTAGAAAAATCTAGTTTTTATCTAGACCAATATGACTAGTTGTGCGCATGTAATTTTGCTTTGCCGAATTGAAGAAATATATTCACTTGTTATGTTAATGAGCACAAAAATTATGTATAGACCAAACGGTCTATCTTTGGTCTGGACTGTACACGGCATAAATGGTAGAATGGTAGACCAAGCCTAGGACATGCTCCGTGTAAATTGGTCCTATGGTTTTACATGAGATTGGTCTAGACTTGGTCCGGTAGTATGTCAACGAAAGACTGTATTTTATACAGTCTTAGACCAGACTCACTTTTTGCAGGGTGTGCGCGGATGCGTGTATTTGCCTTTTCACTACACTTACATATAAAACAAAAATGAAATTTCTATAATTGCCACAAAAAATTCCCTGCCGTGACAATTGAAAGACAAAAACAACGCCAACAATGCAGGAAATAAAAACAAATTATGCGCTTTAATTACACATTTCATACTTGTTAATTTTTCACATTTCGACAATTACGATTTTTTTTGATTCGGTAGAATGGTTAAGAAAAGGGTGTTTGAAAGTGGAGCTACGAAGAAAGCGTATTAAGGGCAAGAGGATTAAACTGGTTGCGATTGTTTTATTGGAAAAGAGGTAGCAGTAGAAATGAAGATGGGAATACAATTTTGATTCGTAGTAATAATTGTAATTGTGATTATAATGATAATTGTAATGGTAATGGAATAATTTTAGTAATTTATATATTGGAATATTTTCTTTCAAACTGGGATGCATAGTTTTATAGGATAAGTAGAAGTCTTGGAAATAATGACGGTAATGGTAATTTTAGTGAAGAAATAAAAATTTTAATGGTGTAATGGTAATTGGTGAAATTATAATAATGGTACTAGTAATTTTAGTGAAGTAATGATGATGGTAATGGTAATTTTAGTGAAGTAATGACAATGGTAATTTTAATGGTAGTTTTAGTGAAGTAATTAGAGTGGTAATGGCAATTTGACTGAAGTAAGGATAATGGTAATGGTAATTTTGATGAAGTAGTGACAGTAGTAGTGGTAATTTTGATGAAGTAGTGAAAGTAGTAGTGGTAATTTTAGTCAAGTAATGGTAATGGTAATTTTAATAAAGTAATGACCACGGTATTGGCAATTTCAGTGAGGTAATGATAATAGTAATTACAACTTTATTGAAGTAGTGCCAATAGTAATGGTAATTTCAGTGCAGTAATGGTAATGGTAATAATAGTGATAAAGTAATTATAATGGCCATTTAAGTGAAGTAACGATTATGGTAATGGTAAAGATAATAGTAATTTTGATGAAGTAGTGACAGTGGAAATAATAATTTTAGTCAAGTAATGGTAATGGCAATTTTGGTCAAGTAATGGTAACGGTAACTTTAACGAAGTAATGACAATAGTAATGAAAAAATAAAATGAGATAGTTCGAGAACGGGAGTCGGGAATGGAATTTGCGCTGTAAGTTATGAATGGAGCTAGAGGACCTTTGAGCTTCATTGTCCGTTACTTGCGCTGGAAGCTAAAAAAATGTTTTCCTACTGAGTCTATTTCGGAGCACCCTGTATATACATGCATACATGCATCTTGGCTCAATTTTCATTTCACATAGCATCCAGCGCTCTAGTTTAAAACGTTCATTTGTCCATTTTACAGGCCATTCAACCACTAACAGCGAATCATGGTAGCGACCACACAAGCTCTAAGACCCCGCTATGCTAGACGATCGGCACACAGGTGGACGACAATGCAATTTTATGCGCCGCCCAGCGGGTGATATTACATGCACCGCAACAACAACAACAACAGCTGCCACTAATGGTCCTCAATACATAGCTATTGTCGGTGGCAGGTTGTCAATACTTGAGCGCTTCTATATTGGCACACTTGGCGCTGGCTGGCTGTGTGTGTGTGTGGTAAAGCGGTAAGCTATGGGAAGCTAAGCTATCGATCGTTTCTATTTAAAAACTTTGCTTTTCCTGTCTTCCACAAAGCGCACATTCGGGCGCCACTTTTATTTATTGTTGTTGTTGTACTACACTTATATATTAACAACAACTTCAGAGTTCATATATTTTTATGTTTGCTGTTTTGCAGAAGCGTCCAGCTCAAATTGGTTTTGGTTGCAAGGTGCTTTTCGCTTGCAGTAAGGAACTGAAGAACCCAACAATTTATGTGCTTCCGTACGGCGCGCCTGCTGTTCACTAATCCTACTCAACTAATTTTGCTCCCCTTCTTTGTGGTTAAGATGTTGGCGTATCGCGTGCGTTCTTCGTTGTGGTGGTCCTTAGCTCATGCTTCCGCCTCTGGCTCAGTGCATTATGCCCAGTGGTTTAAGTGCAAATCATTAGTTTCTTCTTTCCTTATCAGCCAAGTAAACAAATATGCATAAGTGGAAATTCCTTTCTTTTGCTAAGAAAAATTATCGCTCTCACCGGCTGCGATTGCATGTTCAGTGGTGATTATGAATGTAGAGCGTTACAGTTAAAGTGCATTTACCAAGAACTAATGCATTACGAATCCATTAACTTGTAGTCAAGGAGTGAAACCGAAACTACTCAATTTTATAAAATTGGAAACGCAGTTGACATTTTCGGAAAACAAACCGTTTCATTTCAAACCAATATAAATTAAAAAAAAAAAAAAAACTCGTTAGCTTGTGATTTTCGAATTCGAAACCTTTCATTTTTCAAAAACGAAAAATCAACCGTTTAATTTTCTCAAAATCGAAACATAAACCGCAACCGTTTCGTCGTTCAAAATCGAGAAATCAACCGTTTAATTTTCTCAAAATCGAAAAAGCAACCGATTCAGTTTATCAAAATCGAGACCTAAACCGTAACCGTTTTATTTTTTCAAAATCGAACCATAAAGCGCAACCCCTTCGTCTTTCAAAAACGAAACCTCCATCGTTTCATTTTTATCAAAATCGAAAATTTAGCCTAAACCGTTTCGTCTCCCAAAAACGAAGACTCGACCGTTTCATTTTTACAAAATCAAGACTTAAGCCGTAACCGTTTCACGTTTTAAAAACATAAAAGAACCCTTTGGGTTTTTTGGAAATCGAAAAATGACAATTTTAATGTTCGCAAAATCGAAACCGTTTCCACCTTAAAAAACTAAAAATCAACCGTTTGATTTTTCGAATTTGAAACCTCAACTGATTAAGTTTTCAAAAACGAAAAAATAAAAAGTTTCATAAGTAAATCGAAACCGAAGCTGGAAAATTATACTCAATCGGTTTACCTGCCTGCTTGAGTATTCTAATATTTTTTCTTATAATACATTAGCCTGTACCTTCGCAAGGTCATTTATTAGTTTGCTAGTCACACACACGCTCACACATAAATGCATTTTCCACAATTTTCTTGTTATTTCACAGTTTTTAATTACGAACTTCGGCGGCTCATGTGCGTGCCATTTAGTCACTGAAACGACACATTTCATAGGCGCAAGCAATTCTTATGTCACTAAGTGATTTTGTGTTGCAATAATTACTTGGAAGTTCTGCTGCTTTCTAAGGTCACCGCTTTTTAACCCTGAACTTTCCCGCTGTTCAACTCGAGGTTGCTTCAGCCTAAAGAAAGTGCTAAGTGCGAAGGTTCAGTGTTCACCCTGCAAAAAATGTGTGACCGATTTTTAATTTTGTACCAATTTCAATTACGAAGGATTGGACTCCTGACCACTTTTCTAGCACGTTGCGTGTCCACCTCTACTTTGAATAATCACACTTGATCTTATCATAACAATTAAATTATTTTATTTTTTGTTGAAAATGTTTTGGCCAATTAATCGATTTCTGCCCACCTGCGGCTGGGGTTTGCTGTAGGATGAAGTTGAAAGAAAAACATGACGGACTATTGAAATTAATCATGGATTTCTTCAACATAGACGGCCGTCATCGTAGCTGATTTTTGTTGGAACAGGCTGAAGGTCCTGCAATGGAGAAAAAACTCCACAAAGCCTTACATGAGATCAAGGGGAGTAGAACTGGATAGGAAACATGTCTGGAAAGCAAGTTGTCGTGGAAGCTCAATGAACAAAAATACTGAAGTGAATATTGTTCCTTTAACCCTCTCTCCTCCTTCGAAAATAAATACTTGGAAGGTGACTTGAAAGCCCCAGCCGTAGTGGTCCTAGTACCAAATCTCTGATGAACAAACCGGCCTACCGGGCTACCCAATAGCCTCCGTATTTGAACTGCTTGCAACGTTGGAGCTCGCTTAATTCGATTTACATAAAGTGCGATGGTGATTGTAATTTTAGTGAAGTAATAAAAATGAATGGTAGTGGTACTTTTGATGAAGTAGAGACAATGGTAATGGTAATTTGATTGAAGTAATGATAATGATAATGGTAATTTTTATGAAGTAGGGGCAATGGTAATGGTAATTTTAATGACGTAATGACAATGGTAATGGTAATGGAAATTTCAGTGAAGTAATGATAATGGTAATGACAATTTTATTGAAGTAGTGCCAATGGTAATGGTAATTTTAGTGAAGTAATTGCTATGGTAATGGTAGTTTTAGCTAAGTATTTATAATGGCCATTTAAGTGAAGTAATGATTATGGTAATGGAAATTTTATTGAAGTAATGATAAAGGTAATAGTAATTTTGAAGAGCTAGTGATGGTGGAAATGGTAATTTTAGTCAAGTAATGGTAATGGTAATTTTAGTCCAGTAATAATAATGGTCCTCCTTTTAATGAAGTAAGTACAATAGCAATGCAAATTTTTGTAACCACCTCTCCAAAAGTATTTTTCGCTTCGTAATTTGATTTGTGCAAAATAAATTATTTTCTAAATAAGCGAAAGGAATCAATGCAATCGCTGCCACATTCATTGACCACTATAATTATGGACTCCATAAAAAATGTAGCGCGAGCTGAAGGTGCCCATTAAGTACGTAGGGTTGGTAAGAGAGAGAAGTACAACAGAAATGGAATGACCAACCAACTATTGAGTAAGCAAAGTAAGGTACATAACTGGTGTGAATCAAATGAGTAAATTATTTGTTTGTTTGTTGTTGCTTTTAGCTAGCAACCTTGCTATATACCACAAAGCAAAATATTGAAATTGTGTCAGAAACTTTTCGCTTATCGAATGCCGCAATCCAAAATCAGTTGAACCTGTGAATTTAGAAATGTACAGTGGTGGTTAAAACTTCTGCACGCGCTATAAATTTTATTGACTCATCAAAAATTCATTGACTCGAATTTACCAGATGGTGAATTTCTATCTGCCTTTGGTTAGTTTTCATGTCTTTTTTTTTCTTTGGTTTTCATGTTCGTGGTTAGCAAATAGCAACGAGTAAGTAGAAAAATTAAAGCGAAATATCGCATGCTAACAATTCACAATTAAGGAATTCACCATGTGGTAAAAAAACTGATTTAAAGGAATTCCTATTGATGCGAATTTAGGGCACGGCATGGCGAATTCTTTACCCTAGACATTAAAGCTTGCGTTATCACGTGTTGGTTCCTCCTCCTTTCTGATCCTTTTTGTGGAATGGTGAATTTTTTTACCTTCGTTCACCACTTTGGTGAGTTTCCATATTTTTTTTTGCTTTTATTTTCATGTTCGTGGATAGCAAATTGCATTTGAGAGGAATTAAAGCGAATCACAGCACGCTAACAATTCACGGTTAAGAAATTCACCATGTGGTAAGAAAATTGGTCTAAAGAAATTCGTATTCAGGCTATTTTTGGGTACAGCAGGGCGAATTCCCTCTTAAGTCACGGAAGTTCCTCCTTTTATTTGATACGTTCGGTAATTCACCAACTCACCAAAATTTATTCAATCAAATTTACCAGATGGCGTATATATGTAAATTTGCGTGCACTATTTTGATTAGTTTTCATGTTTTTTTTTGCTTTTATTTTCATGTTCATGAATAGTTCGAATAAAAGAGAAATCAAAGCGAAATATCGCACGCCAACAATTCAAGGTTAAGAAATTCACCATGTGGTGAGTCAAATTATTATTGAGGTGAATTTTGGTTCATCATAATTTGAGCTGGTTCCTCGTCTTATTCGGTGCTCTTTGCGGTTATTTATTTTTAATTTCACATTTAATGACTACTCATTTTCTCGCCACCACTGTTCAGTGCAGTCTTCTACCAATTTGGTAATCTAGTTATACATTTATTTATAAGTATTTGCAAGAAAGCATATACCAACTAACGCAAAACATACGATTTCAAACTCTTTAACAACTTTTGATCGGATGAGTTTTACCACAAAGTGGCGCATAAACGATTTAATTGCCAACGAGCATTCGCAAATTGCCAACAAATTAGCTGCAAAATTATTATAATTTGCTACTGTATAAAATAGCGCCTATATATTTATAGTTTATATACATACATACATACGTATTTACAATGCGTTTACCTGCCCCGTCATTCATTTGGCTAGGTTGCATGTAAGTAATTGTTGGCTTTTAGACTTTATTAACGGCTATTAAAAAGCTATTTTCCAGCGCATCGTAAATGTTTGGCTTGTTTGCATTATGAAATATGTTTGTAACTACTCGTTTGTTTGTATGTTTGTATGTTTGCTATGTGGCAAGTAACACCTCAAAAGTGAATGTTTTCGTGATAGGCGTTGCACAAATTGGTACCACTTTGGTTGAAATTATTTCCATAAATTAATGATTTTATTAGCAGAAAATTTTTGTTTGAAAGTGGAGATGGCTTACATTTCTTGACGAACGATTTCAACAGAGTTGTGTAAGCGTAAATTCGCTGCTAATTTTAATTTTAAATGCTTTAAATAAGTTGAAACAAGTCGCCTTAAATTTTTTTTTTGAGTACTATCGGCTATCGATCATCTCTAGCTTAACCCTTTCATGCCGGTTGGTACACATATGTACCAGTAGCTATTTAGGTATGGCTTCCCGCAGTCAACGTAAATTTTCATGGCTGACTCTATGCCTAAAATCAAAGATAGCAACGGCGCCTACTAGTACGATCTATCAATCTCCTTGAGCTACAGAGCCAGTGCATGACCTACAGTCGGGGGAGCGATTTGATGTGACCCTTGTGTTCAACCTTCTTGCTCATGTCGACCTTCCTTCTTTAATAAAGGGTAATAAGAGGTGAGAGGCATCATATCCACAGTTCAACCAACTAGTTGCACATCATTAACTTTTTATATATTAAGTGCCTTCTGCGACCGGCAAACGCAGGGTTAAAATGTTTTATCGATTCCCCTGAGAGTGTTAGGAAATAATCGAATCGAAAGTCCACGGAAATTTTGTAGAATTATTTTTACCGCAGAGATTCTTCTTTATGTCTGTTTGATTGGTAGCTTAGTTACGGTGATAGATAAATTTTCATTGAGCAGCCATCTTCACTACTCTCGGAGCATTGGATCGACCGATCCATAGGGAACTAACAATAAAATTGCACTTCAACTTGCAAACTTAACCCAACCGAGTCTAAGTTTAATCACACCCAAAACCAAAAGGGCCAAACAGAAAACGCTAATAAGTATTGCATGTTGAAATTATTTACATTTGCCTTAGAAGCGAGTAGCTTTGACAAAACGCCCACAAACAAAATTTGACACATACACACCCACCCATACAAGCGCACAACTAGATTTATTCATGATACATACAAACATATTTATATGGGCAAGTCCAACTAGCTTCACTTTATTTTTTTTTTAACAATTCACACAAAGTCTACGGGGTGAGACATTGAGCACATGAAATGATATCTTTTAATCCTAAATAATGCACAACATTTCCGCGCATCAAATTCTCGCTTCATTACACCCCCACAAAGCAGCAGCAACAACAACAACAACAAGCAGCATGAAAAAAACGTCAAGAAAATATGAGATCCACTCACAAGCCACAAAAGGCTCTATATTGGTGGCAGTTAATGTGGCATGCAACAGTGTGATGCGCTCTTGAAATCATTGCTTTCGGTTTGATTTTAATGTGTCTGTTGTCTGACTGCACGATTTCTGTTGCTTCTACCTTTCTATTTGATTGTTTCAAAGCTACACCTTTGATTTTTTTTAAGTTTTTTTTTATTTTCGTTTTCTTCTTTTAATTTCTACGCTGCGCTTCTTGCTGCAAACTCAAAGCCAATGCTTTCACGCTTAAATGATTTAATTTCGTCTTTGCCATTGTCGTCGCACGCCGTTACAGCGTCCCTGATCCATTGCAATTGCACGCATGCGCAGACTCAAAACGTTCCACACACACACACACGCACACACATACACATGCACACTTGACACACACGACACACCGTTGACACAAAAGCTTTTAATTTATCCTTTTTACCGCTGGCAGGTAAAAAGACTCATAAAATTCGAAATGAGGACGTGCCGCCGTTGTTGTTTGTGTACCCTTCAGGATGATCATTGCTGGGTTCTTGATGAAATGCATCCTCATATATAAAGTAATTAATTCGCAAAAATGCGACACCCAGCGACGAGTCGACGTCATACATACATACTACAAATGCGTTGATTTTAAAGAAAAGAAATAAATGAATGAATGCGTTTGTGTGACGTGTGCCGCACGGAGGAGGGCGCGTTGTTATTCGTGTGGATTTGGAGAAATTGTAGGATGTTCAGGAAATGCGTAGCCTTAAATGAAGACTGTTGAAATGAGCCTGGAGGGGTAGGCGCCTCGGACATGGTGAAAAATAAAATTTTTTTTTTAAATTTCATTACTTTACATCTAGACTGAGTTCCTGGCTAGAAGGGTAGCCAGGGGGTTGATGTGTTGGGCTGACTAAACTTACTTAGTCGATCCTTAATCTTGGAGATGTTCCTTTCTCGAGTACCGAGAGCTTCTCTAAGCGGTTTCTTAGTAATATCATTAACACCAAAGCAAAGCTGCTCTGTAGGCAGCACTCTCCCTTTTTTCCGGATTAGCTGAAACTCTTTTGTGTCCTCAGCCGCCGAATTTAGAGAGTGAAAAATTTGCTCCCGCTGGACTGTTAATTCATTAGGTTGACGATTGCTCTCAGAGAGCAGGCACCAAAGACGATAACAGAAATTGTGAGCTGCCTCTGTCGCGAGTAGACATCGGAAGCGAGTAAAGTATGCACGTTGAAGCTATATCCAGAATGGGTTGGTGGACTTTTTACTCTCGAACCTCGATCATGTGAAAGCTAGCGGCGAAGTCAGCCGGCTTAGATCTACCCCTTGATATGATATCATGCGCACTGAATTCAGAGCTTAGGAACTTCGTTCAGGCTTACTTCGCCTTCACTAAAACGAGCAAATTGGCGCACTCAGCGCAAGATCAACAAAAATTAAACTACTGTTATTTTAAAAATTTCAAAATTCATACCAACTTTCTTCCAGTGCATTCACGCCTAAAAGTGCGTGGTCGCCACTTCAGCTTCAATACACATTTTAATGCCATTCACTCCAAGCTCTCCATTACCCACTTACGAGTATTTATATTTGCCACATGCCACACAATACCTTAGCACAACAACAACAACAACAACACTAAAGTGAAGAACAAAAACACTTGCAACGACTTTTGCGCCTACGTCAGCGATACTCCTCAACACTAGCAACAACAGCCAACACACCAGTGTGCCAGCGAACCACACCGAGTCATGACTACAAAGCTTTGTGTTAGTTAGCGTGTTGTACCTGTTGTACGTTGAATTCTGTTTTTATTACGTTTGTTATGTTAATTTATTTGGTTGCTTAAAATGTTTTACTGGGTGTGTTTCATCATTGTGTGCTTATGCGGCGACTAAAGTCGGTTTTACGAGTAGTGTGGCATTACTTATGGGATGTGTATTCCGCATTATTCGTTTCACCTACGCCCACTGAATGAACGCGACAGAACAGACGAGACGGGATAAGCCAACAACACAAAACTGTGCAATGTGCAGTGAAAGATGGTGGTTTGGTGGTGGTGATGGTGGCGGTGGCGGTGGTGGTGATGTTGTATCGGTGGCGTTACTGTCAGTTTGTAATGTAACATCGTTGATCCGTTTTGCCGTTTAGTTTTATTTGAGTTGCGTTGCTCTTATGAGCATTAACTTTGTAAGTACTGTCTTTGTTGTTGCTGTTGTTTTGTTTTTTTTTTTTAATTTTTTTTACCATTGCTTCGCTTTCGGTTTGCTTTCTTAATCCAAACGTCACTGACTGCCAACGTGTAATTATTTTATTTTGTTTGAATTTGGAAATTTTATATGGCATCGTCTGACATGCTCAATTGCCAAATAATAAATAATTAGTCTTTTGGCAGCGTTGAAAATACAAAATCCGAAAACTGTAAACTGATTTTTGTTTTTTTTTTTGTTTGTGTTGCACTTGGTTACAGGGGCGTCAGTGTGTTGACGTGATATTTACTTTAGAGAATTTCAAGCTTGTAGGGGTTAAAAGGAAGTCATGGTTGCACAGTGGTATAGGAGAGCCATAGTGGTGTAGAAAAATTCCGCTTTTTTTAGAAAACATTGCATATTAATATTCTGTGCATAAATAATCGCTTTTAACTTTAACCGATTATTTTTCTTATTATCGATATTTTTTGTTATCGATATTTTGAATCGTTAATATCGATTTCTAATAAATCATTTACAAAAAGTATCAATTTATAATATGTTTTTGTAAATAATTCCACCTGTCTTAAAGTTGTAAAAATGAGTATGTTCACACTACAACTGAAAACATTTAGTTTCGCATACATCCCGACTACACAATCGATTATTCGATAAAAGCAGCTTAGCGGTAGTTATAAATTTTTTTTCTAATACTTCGAATAAGAATTATGCGTGAAAATTCGATGTGTGAAAAAATCGATTATCTTCTATAAAAATCGATTATTCACCAATCGATACATATGTATCTAAAAAAATCAAATTTGAGTAATCGATTTTTCCCCTTCGAGGTGACATCCCGATGGTGCGCTAGACTTCAAAATTCGATTTATGAAAAATCGATTATTTTCTACACAAAACGATTTTTCACCAATCGATACATATCTATGTATCTAAAAAAATCGAATTTAAGTAATCAATTTTTCCAACTCAAGGTCACATCCTGATGGTGCGCTAGACTTCAAAATTCGATTATTGAAAAAATCGATTATTTTCTACAAAAATCGATTTTGCACCAATCGATACATATGTATCTAAAAAAATCGAATTTGAGTAATCAATTTTTCCAACTCGAGGTCAGATCCCTATTGTGCGCTAGACTTGAAACCCCAGATTAAAACCCATTCCGCACGAGAACTCTCTGTTGTGATGATGACCACTGTGCGTGTTTGGAACCCACTGTGCGTGCAGTGATTTTTTTTGTTTTTTTTTGTACCTCCTCAGTTGACGTTTTCAACGTAAAAGAGCTGTAAATCAAATATTTGCGCTTGAGTTGAAGGGGGATAGTCATTTTTGGAAATGAGATAATTATTTGCTTTCTTCGGTAACTCCTTGCTGCCAAAGACTTGAAGGATTGCGTGAGCTTGCTAAAAAAGCCAAAGCCAAAGCATTTTGAAATATTTTTTATTTTTTTTTTGATAGAGAAAGCGCCGTTGACCTACATAACTACGAGTACATGCAAGAAGAATTTAAAAAGAATTAAAACATTTGCCATGAAAATTACTCAAAAGATCGATTCGGCGTAAAAATCTAGTAAATGGAGTCCTATGAGAGATAGCCTCTGAAACATTGGTTATTTAAACTAGAGATGAGAGAAAACGCCCAATTCCTAAGTTCATTCTCCAAGCTATTCCTGATGTTACAGTGACGCCCCAGTTACCGATAAAAGAGTTCTCCTATTGTGACTAATATCACAGCGCGGCAGGGGATGTGGGTAGACCATGTTCTAAAGCTCTTTGCTCTTTCATTAGGTTGTAGTTTAAAGACCAAGCCTGCACTTCGCCATTTCAGAGCAGCCTGTTTAAGCTCAATAAATTGTGTATTTCTTGCCTCTAACCTCACAAGAAACATTCCTTTAAATAGAATAAATACTTTGTAATGCATGGATTGCGCAACTTAGTCAACGCCTCATGAATCTCCAACAAAGAAACAATATTTCATTTGACAACAATTCTCCAAATTTTCGGATTTCCGCCAACACTTTACGACAACACTAAAGCACAAATACGAGCAAACAAGCCAAAAAAAAAAAAAAAAATTAAACAAATGAAAATCGTATTATGTAATAAAAATGCTTAGCAGCAATGGTAACTTGCAACATGCCAATTGACAGCATGCAACATTTGTTGCTGGACACATAACTATTTATGCGCTTTAACAGAAAATTTACAAATGTATGCGTAGGCGTATGAGTGTGACATACATACATACTTACATGTGTTTATATGTATGACCTTAAGCCGAAATAAATTGGCCAAAATCGTATCAGCCCCCACGTTGCCCGCGGCTTATGTCTATAAACATGTTACGTCAGTTAGTACATGTTGCTAGTGTAAATATTCGTATGTTGAGACGAAAAAAACAACAAAAATAGCATTATGCGCATCTGAAGTGTTTTAGAGTTTGCAAAGCATAAATAATAGTTACAACAGCAACAACAACAACAACAACAAGTAAGTAAGTGTTGTATGAGTGTATGTTGCTAACAAAAGGAGTCTACTTCTATGTGGGCCAAGTAGAGTAGAGATGCCGGGTAGCATAGTTTAGGAGATGTGTGTGCTTATTGTTGTCGTACAAGCGAATAGAGACAGCAACAACATCAAAAACAACAAAAAATGTAGCAACAACTAAAACAGCAATATTAACGACGCTTAACCAAATTAGTTTGTGTTAGGCAAGGAGACAAACCGAAGCTGTAACCGATTGAATGAAAACATATTAAAATTGTTTAAATTTTTAAAATCGAAACAGTAACAGTTTAATACAATTTCATTTCATACAATGTTGGCTTAGGTTTTTTTTTCATAGAAAATTTCGATTCGATACATTTTGAAGAACGATCCGGAATGGAACCAAAACCGGCCCAAATCAAATTGAAATAATGAAACAAAAGAAGAAACGAACGGAATAGAACGGAATGAAAATCGAAATAAAATTCTAAGAACGGAACGATAACTGTGTCCTAGAGTTCAGCAAACCGAATTTTTTTTAAAGAAGGGAGCTAATAACAGAACCAACAGTTTACCAGAAGGAAATCACATTTGACTAAGTGAGGAACCAAAATTGGAACGGACTCTAAAAGCGAAATAAATGTTGGAGAATGGAATCGAACCGAGCAACTTTGCGAATCCGAAAAAAAGGTTTAATTACAAAGCGAAAACTGTAGTAGTGCAACAGAATTCATTTTAAAGAGAACTGGAGTTGGAATGGAAATAATAATGCGTTACAAAACAGAAACTGGAACAAAAAATGGAATTAAACCGGAAACGAAAACTGGCGAAGCAAGACGAAAGCGAATTAAAAGAAAACTTAAGGAACAATGAGAAAAAACTTGGGTTGAAAGAGAAATAATTAAAAAAAAAAAAAACACTCCCCAACTCGAGTCGAAACGAAATCGAAATATCTGTTGAGTTATGAAACCAAACCTGGGAAAGAAAGCGGAACGAATTTATTTACAAAAAAAAAATTAATTAAATCAGAAATAAGCTAAAAAAAATCGAAACGTGAATAGAAAATAATGTTACGAAACAAAATTTAAGTAAATTCATACAAATAAAACCGAAATAATTTAAAAAAACGAAATCACGCCCCAATCAGAATCGAAACGAAATAGAATAAGATTCGCCGAACAATAATAAAACTAGAGCAGCGAGCGGAAGGAAACCGAATTCATTTAAGAGAAAATTTAAATTGGAACCGAACTAATAAACCATGGAACAAACCCGATGCTGGAACATAAAACGGATTGAAAACCAAAAAATGTTTTAAAACTAATTTATATCCCAAATAGAACAGAAACGATATCGAAATAAATTCAGAGTTAAGAAATTAAAACTATAACGGAAAGCGGAACGAAACGAAACCGAACTGAAACAAAACCGAAAACGGTAGCGAAACGGAATGAAACGGATAATATTTCAAACACAACCATATCCAAACAGGAAACGAACCATATCCAAACAGAGAACAAAACCAGAAACCAAAACTCGAACCGAACGCTACATCGAATCGATGGCATTTCCTGCAACTATGTTGTTGCTGAAAACATTTGCTTAATCCTCCTCCGAAGTTGTGTGTCTGTGTGTGCGTGTACTTACCATGTTTGTTTGTGTTTTCATAGCTAAACAAATGACAACAGCAAAAATCTATTGTACAACAAGTTGTGTCGTTTACCAGTTGCCCGCTTGTTGCTATTGTTATGTTTACCACTGTTGTTGTTTGTTGTTTTATTGTCGTTGTTACTATTACTGTTTTAGTGTTGCTTTTTTACTATTGCTGCTCCTGTCATTCCATTACCCTTTAACTCGCATTGCTCACTTGCCCCATTGCACTTGCGGCATGGTTGCAACTTTATGTTGCACACAATTATGCGCTCATATATGCAAATTTGTTTGGGGCGCATTGCCAACAACATAGTTCAAAATCAATTGGCTGTTGGCAGACGCTTTGTAGCTTCGTCGTTGTGTTGAATTTGCATAAATTTTTGTTTTGTCTGAAAAGTTTTGTATTTTTTCGATTAGAATTTTTTCAGTTTTTTCTTCCTTGTTTTTTGCTTAAGTGCAGCGGTTTACAGGTTGTCATTTATTTGTTAATAAATATGTGTGAATGTGTGTGTAGGCTCTCTTGTGAGCCTCACTCGTCTGGTATTTAATGGATAGACATTAATTTGCAAATTCAGCAAACTTAGAAAAATAAAATTTATGTTTATAACGAAGCATACTCGTACATCTATTAAAACACTGAAATTTTTATATAAGTTTGATTTTACATTATTTGGTTTCTGGGTAACACCTAATTCATTATTTCGATGTGGCAATGCATCTGAAAATATTAAATAATACCAAATATTAGTATTTTTGTTGTTTATTTGATATAAATGCAAAATTTTTGCTCAAAAAACAAAGGAACAAATTTGTAAAAGAAATGAATTAAAAATTAACTTGATTCAGTCACAACGTCACCGGTTAAAGCGATGCTCTCAATTTCAACCAATGCGTCCATGGGAAGACGAGCAACTTGAACGCAGCTGCGTGCGGGAAAGTTTTGGGAGAAAACTGCAAAGAAAAATAAATAAAACGAAACAGACATTAATTATGCAATTCTATTCAATTGAACTTTTGATAAGATTATGAATTAATTCTTTAAAAATAAAACAATGACAATTTTCAGCACAAAAAAATATTAGTGGCCTTGAGATCGTCGTAGTCATAATAATTTTTTTATTTTATTTTATTTCATTTTATTTTATTTTATTTTATTTTATTTTATTTTATTTTATTTTATTTTATTTTATTTTATTTTATTTTATTTTATTTTATTTTATTTTATTTTATTTTATTTTATTTTATTTTATTTTATTTTATTTTATTTTATTTTATTTTATTTTATTTTATTTTATTTTATTTTATTTTATTTTATTTTATTTTATTTTATTTTATTTTATTTTATTTTATTTTATTTTATTTTATTTTATTTTATTTTATTTTATTTTATTTTATTTTATTTTGTTTTATTTTATTTTATTTTATTTTATTTTATTTTATTTTATTTTATTTTATTTTATTTTATTTTAGTTTATTTTATTTTATTTTATTTTATTTCATTTTCTTTTATTTTATTTTATTTTATTTCATTTCATTTTATTTTATTTTATTTTATTTTATTGTATTTTATTTTATTTTATTTTATTTTATTTTATTTTATTTTATTTTATTTTATTTTATTTTATTTTATTTTATTTTATTTTATTTTATGTTATCAGATTACCGTATTGATTGATATAACGAGAGAGCATTAATCTAAGGTACTCAAATGCTAGCTCGTTCTCTTTCTAGTTGTGAGCAAAGTGAAGCAGAGTGAAACTAATGAATTTTGCAAAATATTTTAATTTATTGTCTGCTCTAAAGCACTTATGCCCATCACAGATAATATATTCTTCACAAAGTATACTTAACTTCAATATATAGAGATTAGCTGACAATTAATGATTTGTGCTTATCAGCGATAACAATTACAAAAGCAACAAAATATGTACCGGCATATTTACATATATGTATGTATGTATGTACGACTATGTTACTCACCTTTCTTGTAGATCTCATTGACAGTGCCAAAGTCATTCAGATCCTTTAGGAATATTGTATTCTTGATCACTTTGTCAACGCCAGAGTCGGCAGCTTCCAATATCGTAATCAGGTTTTTCAAGGCCAATTCAAATTGCGGCGCTATGCCGCCCTCCACCAATTGCATAGTGTCTTTGTTCAGACCCAAGCAGCCAGATACATACACCGTACGATTGGCAACAACAGCTTGACTGGAATGTAAAACATGTAAATGTGTGTAAGTTTGTATGCCACGAATAGAGTAGAAACTTCAACCACGGTATGTAATGCTGGTGGTCGGTCAGCTTTATAAAGCTCAAAAGATTAATAATTTTAATGGCTTATTTGGACACTTTTCAATTTGTTCTTAATCATTCTTATACACACGATTCGGTATACATATAGATATATTTACATACTTATAGGGCGATACGGGCAGCGCAGCTTTCTTGGTGCTTATCAATTTCCTCACAATTCTGGACATAGTGTGGTTTTTGCTAAGAGAAGTTTATTTTTAACACAAAGTCTGTATGCTTTGATCCGCACTTGACAAACACTGAAAACTGACTAACAAACTGGAATAATCGTACACTTGCTTAGTAGTTGATTTGAGTAGCTCTTTGCGCTGAATAGACAAGAATCAATAGAGCAAAATATGTATGTATGTATGTATGTAGATATGTGCTTTTCAAGCTTATACGAGGTCTGGTACTAATGTTCTAAAATCGGAAATATATCCAAAAGAAAAATTTATTATTCGAGAATTATTTTGTTGGTCACGACAAAAGGTTTTTACTCAGAAATTAATAAATTACCAGCAGAATCAGTTTAATCACTTTGACCTTTTTCAAGTGCCTAGTGCCCATTTCACACTAATTTAATCAACATTCGCTCGTTAATCTGGTTTCAGTTTCAAACATATGTAAATGAAATCGCCCGTCCCATTCATAAAATATATATATCAGCCCTCGTAAGAGTATAAGCTCTCTTTGAGACAAGTGTAGAATACATCTTTGCTGGTATCAATTTTTATTTTAATTTATTTGATTTTGCGATAGCGTGAGTATTATTATCTCTCACTCTCATGACTTTTATGATTGCGAGAAAGCAATTTTAATTATTTTTGTGTTTGGATTATAAAAACTGTTGTTGGTTAGTGTTTATCAACACTTTTTCAAAAGTTCCGGTAAATATTTGGATGCTTGAAAATTTGTAAAGTTAAATTTTTGTTGTTGTAACAGAAAACCGATTTTCCTGAAAATGTCGAGGAAAATTCTCAGAGTCACAGTATTTGTCCCAACATAAATTCAACTAATTCTCATTTTTAGAGCAAAGTACGATATTATTCACTCATGAATATTCAAGTGTATTCTTATATGAGTTTAAATGCTCCCGAAAACATAACCAAATGGTCCTGAAGTTATAACGGAAACATCCCAAAACAGGTCAGAAACTTTATAAAAGAAATTTTTTGGTTCACATTTCCGTTGGTATCGTACTTGCGATAGCAATTTTTGAAATGCACTACTCCAACACAAACATTTGTTTCCGAAGACTAACGACAAGAAGAACGTTCTTACTCTGATTCGCGAATGCATCCGTTCTCTTTTATTCGTGTATTGGAAACTTAATTTTCAAAATTCACCGAGTTTCCGTTTATTCGTGTGAGTGTGTTTACGAATCTATAGAATATTTTTCCGAAAGATCAAAAAATCCTATGCACTTTACAGATACAAACTTTCACAGTTCGAAGCTTCGACTACAAAATTATGGCATGACACATTAAAGTGGATGTTGAAATATGCCCTTTAATGCTGTAATTAACAAAACTGTTTACATGCGGATTCAATACACAATGCAATTAATTTAAATCACCGTAATTATATTTCATAAAAAAATATGCGAATCATTACAAAAAAACAAAAACAAAAAAATTTCAAAAGTGAAAAAGTTGGCTACAGGTAGCATAAACACGCATGCGTGATCGGTACGTAGTTCAGGTAAATATGTGGAGATATTTCAACATTTATGGATGCCTTTAAGCACCCACACAGTGGGTGATCATATGAAATCCTAAATCAGCACATGAGGAAGATTCGAGCGCAGCTAACACAGTGAAGGTTGCACCTTCCAAGTCAAACTGTTGCAACATGCTGTTATTGTTGTGTTTGTTTGTTGCCGTGGTTGCACTTTCATTAACGAATAAATAAGCGTAAACAATTGTAAACAAACTTGCGTGATATTAATGAAAAACTGCGAATAACTGAAATTAAAAAGTAGGGTAGGTTGGTAATATACGGGTGATATTGAACATGGTGAAGGTGGGAAAGATGGATAAAATAAAATAAAATAAAATAAAATAAAATAAAATAAAGTAATATAAAATAAAATAAAATAAAATAAAATAAAATAAAATAAAATAAAATAAAATAAAATAAAATAAAATAAAATAAAATAAAATAAAATAAAATAAAATAAAATAAAATAAAATAAAATAAAATAAAATAAAATAAAATAAAATAAAATAAAATAAAATAAAATAAAATAAAATAAAATAAAATAAAATAAAATAAAATAAAATAAAATAAAATAAAATAAAATAAAATAAAATAAAATAAAATAAAATAAAATAAAATAAAATAAAATAAAATAAAATAAAATAAAATAAAATAAAATAAAATAAAATAAAATAAAATAAAATAAAATAAAATAAAATAAAATAAAATAAAATAAAATAAAATTAAATTAAATGAAATGAAATGAATTAAAATAAAATAAAATAAAATAAAATAGAATAAAATAACATAAAATAAAATAAAATAAAATAAAATAAAATAAAATAAAATAAAATAAAATAAAATAAAATGAAATAAAATAAAATAAAATAAAATAAAATAAAATAAAATAAAATAAAATAAAATAAAATAAAATAAAATAAAATAAAATAAAATAAAATAAAATAAAATAAAATAAAACAAAAAAAATAAAATAAAATCAAATAAAATAAAATAAAATGAAATGAAATAAAATAAAATGAAATAAAATAAAATAAAATAAAATAAAATAAAATAAAATAAAAAAAAATAAAATAACATAAAATAAAATAAAATAAAATAAAATAAAATAAAATAAAATAAAATAAAATAAAATATAAAACACCAACATCCGCTATCCGCAAATTTGTAACTGGGTATAAATTAGAAATTAAAAGAGCCAATGATATGAAAAATGACAGCGGATGCATGGAACGCCTTAAGCGCTTTTGAGGCAAATATAAAAGTTTTTCTTATATCACTTTTTTTTGTGTTATGCATTTAACTTCGTTTTGTATTCAATTTTTCGTTTCAGTTTTACTTTTGTTTCTGTATTTTTTGTTGACTTTTGTATAATATATGACACATTGCATACGTTGACAATGATGATCTCTTCACCCACAACCAATTAATTTGATCATTACATTGATATACTGGACAAGTAAAAGGATATGACATACATGCACACAACCACACGCACACAAATACATAAACATTTATGCATATTTTTCTGCTTTTAAAAGAAGTAACCGAACGACTTGTGAAAATATAAGCATTTATAACGATTGGCTGTAAGTATGGCTGTATGTATGTTTGTATGTATGTCAGTTTGTATCCATGGATGTCATGCAATCAATGGGCCATTGGGGTAACCATGCCGTGGCTGCCAGATATCCATGGAATTTTTATGATTATGTTGGTCTGGTGAAAGTGCACATAATTTACAAGAATAACAGTTGTGAGTGAGATGAACAATAAACTGCAAAAGTGCAATGCGACATACGTACGTACTTATGTATGTAAATATGTATTGTACTTATGTATGTATGTATGTTAAAATGATGTGTAAATCCCTTGCAGTTTGGTATGTTTAACGTCTCTTTGCATAAATGCCATAAAGTGTCTTATCATTGTGCATAAATTGTTGAATTGTATTTACTGACATTTCGAGCGAGAATATTCGGCAAATTAATATTGAATTAAATTTTATCGGCGTTTACGATCCGTTTTTAAAAATACTCATCTTCGTTTACATGAGCGGGCTACAGCTACAGAGCTACCTTGGTATGTGGTAGGGATGTTGCGAGCTCACAATCGCATTTTCGGATTGTAATTATTGGAATAGGACGCGAAATTGAAAGTGGCAGCGAGGAGATTACCTTAACCGAATTTGAAATCGTTTCTTTATCGAAACTGGAGGTCCAAACCAGGATAGAATTCAACCTACACACTGAATCGGATCCCTCCATTTTCATTTATCACAATTAGACTCGAGTTCAATCAAGAACATTACCTGACATGGGATTCATAAAATTTTGCTAATCGAAATTGTTATCGATATTGGTTTGAAGTTTAAACAAAAAGATTACCTGACCTAGAATTGGATATGGATTTATCGAATTATGTTAATCGAAATCGAAATAGGTATCAGAAACTTAAACAAAAAGCTTACTTGACCCACCACAGAAATTATAAAACAATTTAAAGGCTCTCTTACAAAACATAACAAATGCGGTTGTAATGGCAACTCTTAAGAAAGAAAACGTCAAACTTTGGCAAAATTTTCAAATTCACCTGGAATTTCCTTTTAGTTTTCCTTTAATAGCCGTGAAAAAAGACGTCAACAAATTCCCTATGCCGTAAAAATATATTTTTAATTTTTCTGTGCCAGTAACAGGGGACAATTTAAGCTATCCAAAATTCTGATGTTCATATTCACCACGATGAATGTTAGACTTTATTTCGCTCTACCAAAAATTTAGCTTTTTTTATAAGAGAAGGTAAGAGAAGATTTGTGCATATTTACTGCCTATGAAAAACGATAACAAAATACTTTGCTAAGAAAGTTTTCTGAAACTTATTTGCTAGAATGTAAAACTATATTCACCTCCAAGCTGTCAAAATTTTCAAAAGCAAAATACTTTGCCTTGGCTTGCCATTTTCTATAAAATAAAAACCTTTAAAATCCAAATCGAAACAGTTTCCACAGAATTCCATATCAGTGGTATAAATCTATTGAAACTTCTGTCCACTCATCTGAATCGAAATCGAAGCTCCGTAGCATTCCTAGTATAAAGAGACGCACACGCACTAATATGCGTATTTTATGCTCGAAAGTATTACAAGCATTGATGTATGTAATAAAATCTCAACGCAAGCCTTGGCACTGCCCAGTAGCCTCAACGTTTTTATGCTATCGCATCAAGCGATCTGGCTAGCTCTGTGCATTTTTTTTGGCACAGTGGGCAAAAATGATGTGGATTTGGTAAACAAAAGTATTTTTAAAAAATAAAAATTATAAAAAAGTGGCAGAAAAAATAATAACAAAAAAAAAATATATTTGTTCACTGTGGCAATAAAAGTTGGCCTAAAATATGTTTAAGCGTATAGTGAAGTTGGCACTGGAAAAATGGATATTAGCAGTTTTGATGAGGGCAAATAACTTCTATTTAAATGCTTTTAATTTCTGTTATTGTGTATGTGTATGTCTATATGTTTGTACGCGCATCACACAATGACCGTACCATTTAATTGAATGATTTACTCACAGATATATTGATAGAGGTCCACCTTAAAGTATAGGAGACACGTTTTGTTGCTACTGTGTATACGTTTTTTTTTTAAGGCTGCGTGGCGCTGCCTCATTCTACCGTGGACATTTATTATAACAAAATCAGTGTCAGACTTTAAGTCAGAGGCTTAGCAATGCAGCAGTGAAAAAGGCACTCGACTACGTGCTGTACATTTTGAGTGATGCGCTTACAAACATATAGACAGATAGACACAAATTAAAAAAATAAATTTTAAAGTCGCTTTAATTACTACAATGACCACGAATTAAAAATGTTTTGAAAATGTTTTCATCTTCCTTAACCCACTGTGCCTCTTGACCTGTCTCTTGCTTAGTCCTCGAACTGCATTTTCGCTTTTTGTTTTTATTTTTCATTGTCTGAGTGTTTTAAGATTTCGCTGTTTTCTCTTATTTTGGCAATTTATTTATTTGCACGCAACTCTTTCGCGTATTAATTTACAATTCGCCAGGAACGGAGCGCTGCCGCTTGTCATAATTAAATTATTATTAATAATTTGTGGAGATTACGTGAAGGCTGCTCAGGTGCGCCCAACAATGTTGCAGCGACACAACAACAACAAAAGTAACAGCAACAACAATATCATGGACAGCAAGTGTGTCGGTGTGCCGTATTTTTAGGGCAACAAACAATGTAAACGTCTGCAACGGGGAGATACAAATCGATGTCCACAATCGGAGGCTGGCCAAAGCACGCCAACAAACCGAATATTTAAAGCTGACACATGACAGTGAAAAATTTTTAAACAATCACAAGTTAATCGCTTTTATTAATTTTACTTAATTGATTTTTTCAATATGCAGCAGCGGCAGCAGAATTTTTTTTTTTTTTTTTTTTTTATAAAAAACATTGCCAACAATGTCGAGTTGCATTGCCAAAGCAATAAATTGCGGAAATTGAATGTTATGTTGAATGCAAGTGTAAGACGAAGCAGAAGAAGAAGCAGCACATATATACAAAAATAAAATTGAATTTTCTATTTCGTAAAAATAACAAAAACAAAATACTCTAATAGCAAGTGTGTGTCTGTGCCACAAACCAATATGGGGCAAGGGTAAAATCGTGCAACTTGCAACTGTGGCAGGCGCAGAAAGTACTACCGCACTCAAACCCTCTTGTACCCACGAAAAGAGAGCTAGTCGCAGCAGCAGCACGATTGGCAGCTACCGTTACTCACCAAACAATATGTTGCATGCCACATTGAGAGAACGTCAGCGCATCTGCGCGCAAATGTTTGCAACAACTAGAAAACTAGAGTGCACTAGCAACAACTACAACATCAACAACAACAACAACAACTTTGGCGCTTTTTCTAATGCCGTGTGATGGTGGTGGTGGTGGTCGTAGTGATGATGATTTATGCAATACCATCATTGAAATTTAATATTTGAAACGTTTAACAGCTTCCTGTTGCCGCGTGAACAGGAGCTGGCTGGCGTTGATGATGATTGCGGCGCTACTGCAATACCTTCTACCTGCTTGCTGCTTGCTGCTTACTAATCGTACAACTTGCCAATGTTAACGGCATATTGTTGTTATTGTTGTTGATTGTAGAAAAGTGTTGCATTGATGATTTCTCATTTCACCGCTGCTTTTGATTTTTTTTTTTGAGTGGGAATATTGGAAAAGCGTGATGACGCGTAACGATTTGATAAATCTATGAGCCAGCTATGGATTGCTCATGTTCGATTGTCTGTGTTTTAAAAATATATATATGTAGCTAGATTCGTGAAAGCAATATGTTTAAAATGTTTGCGGCTGCAGGGAGTGATTGCATAGGCGGTATGAACAATTTGATTTACCAACAACTTTGTTATTGTTGCAACTCTATTCGGGAGCGAGAAAAGAAAAAAATAAGAAATAAGAGTTTATACATTCATGCAAACATGATACATTTGACTGGGCCAAAGAAATAATTTTTTTTAATGCTCATTGTTTCTAGTTTCTATTTTCAGTGGCCTATCATTGCTACTTTAGACTTTATAGACTGATCTCATTTTTAAAAAAAAATATAACCATTGAAGAAAGAAATTGAATTCCCCACAAACTGTCAGAAACACTATACCATCTCAAATCTGTCTCCCTTTAGTCCAGCCACCACCGTCAGTCAATTAGGACATCTTATGAGTCCGATCATACAAAGCACATACATACCTACATCGTTCGAAGAACCTTTCTCTCGTAAAAAATCTTGAGTAAAACTTTTCCACAATTTTTTTGAAATATTTTCATCTTGCACTCAGCTGTCCCTACTATACATAAAACTGATATCACGTAAGAGAAGGATTGGAAATATAAGTAGAAATTCGATTTTATAATGATCCGAAGTTGGAAATCTTAAGTGAAAAAATTGAGAGGAAGGTTGGGAGGAGAGTTGTCATATTAATAAACGAATTCATAGAGAGACAAACTTGTTTATGTATATCACAAGAAAAGGAAACCGCTACAGAATATTTATATATAATTATGATATATTTAATTAAAAAAGAAAAAATTTAGTTGCGTTGGAGCGTTTGAGTGTCACTGGAGAGGTACTGTTATTTTCGACAGTTTGATTACAATTATGAAGCCATTGGAGATTGCTGCTGACAGCTGAAACAGTTTTGCAGCCAATGGAATGTGACAATTGAACAGCTGATCCAATAAAAGAACTTGTGCTTGTACCTTCTCTGTAAGGAATATTTTTTTAGATTTCTTGAAAATCTGCGCTCAGCGTCTGCTTAGTTTTCAAAGCAATTAAATAAAGGGAACAATGCAATAACCACTCAAAGCTTTTCAAAACACTTTCCCTTTTAATTTCTAGAGTGAATATTTAAAAATGCGCTACAAAATCTTGCAGTAAAAAAAGTTCAAGACGCAAGTCATTGCAACTATTAACTTGACTCGAAATTAAAATGGATTGCGCCCACAAAAAACGCAACTCGTCTTCAATAAGTATACTTACTTGGGTTAACAATATTTTGAAATTATTTATAATTAAAATAGTGTAAGTATTTTCACTTTTATTCCAATTGTGTTTGCTCATGTTGTATAAACTTTTTTTGTTTTACTTTTGAGGTTATAACTTCTTGTAATAAGCCATAGCAAACGCAGTGGAGAAATTGAGATACCAATAACTGTAACAAATCACGCCCAAACAATTTTGATTAGCTGCGAGTATGTCAAACCAACAAATAATCAAACCAAAAGAAAGTCATGAATTTCTAAAATTGTACGATATTTTGGTTTTTTTTGGTTTTTTTTTTTTGTTTTTTTTTTTTTTTGTTTTTACTTTGTTGGCTCTGTTGTTTGGTTGTTTGAGCGCAGGGTACGTTTAACAACTCACTCGTGATGAGCGTCATGATTTTCATGCTACGCTCTTTTCACCAATCAAATCGTAAACAAATGTTGCTTACAATTAAGCCATGTGCACCTTAAAAATTGTTTTGAAATCTTTTACAAATCTACAACTGCTGGCCGTAAACAACAACAACAACAAGACCGCCTCCTGTCTATGCTGTGCCGCCAACAAACCGAACCCAATACAACCTGCGGTGATTGCTACACCTGAAACGTTTGAGCTAATTAACGTGCAACATTGACAAGCAGCACTCCACAATGTTTCATTAAACCGTTACAAATATACATACATATGTACATACAAACATACCGACTAGTAATAAATAAAATAAAAATACATATATATTTAAACCGCAGTAATTTTTGGTTGCCATTAAATTGAGCAGACGCAAAGCCAATCAAGTTTTTGTTGTAAAGCAAGCGCCATTATGTGGCAAGAAGAGCAGTGGACTAGTACAAAGAGTGCGGAGCGAAGTAGTGAGTGCATTGTCAAGTAATCGCTTGCATCAAGTGCAACCACGAAATTATACAAATCACTTCAAACAAATTTTTTTCCAAATGAAATGAAGAATTAGATTAAATCATTTAAACCACAAATCACGATTTTCTTATATTCTTGTCTACAATGAGACAACAACAAATAGTAACCACAAAACGCGCAACAACAACAATAAATACGAGTAAAAGCAGATCTAACAACCTGTGCAATAGACTCAACTCAAACGTCTGACGTTTTCATCGTCGTCGTCAAGCGAACGTTGGAATGACTAGCGCTGCAGGTGAGACTGACTGACTGTTTGATGGATTGATGGTGGGTTTTGGGCGTAATGTCTGTGTGAATTAACAGTTTTGTAAGCTAGCTGATTTAGTAAGCGCTGTCCGTCTGTTAAAAGATTGGCAATTTGTGTTTGCGATGGCGCAATTTTGGTGCAGAATGGTATTTGAGGAATGAAATTGTTTGACTGGGAGGCAACATATGGCTGGAAGAGTATGCAAAGCGTAAGTAACTTTCAAGGAAAGAGAATTTAAAGACTACCAAAATAGTTTGTAGTGCAATAAAATCGAAGCAAGTACCGTTATTTCACCAAAAAAAAAATCAAGAAATAAAGCCAGTGGGTGTTATTGCACCACACGCCAAGGACATTTCAGCAAAATAAAAAAAATTTAAAATGCTTTGTATAAAGTCATTTCCATGCAACTTTTCTATTATAAATTTATATGAGACATTTTTTTCGCAAGCACTAAGCGACTTATGAATAAAATAAAAAATAATTTTTTTCTTTTTTCAAATTTAAAATTTTTTTTTGAAAATCCGAATCTGGATCATGAGCAGTGTCGAAAGATGATGTGATTATCCATGAAGTATTTCCAGGAAAACAACTCCTCATGCTACTTGTCGTGATGACAGTGGCGAGTCTCGAAGTAAAAGATGAGGTCTACGCAAATATGAACGAAGGAACAAAGACGCCTCGACATGGAAGTTTTTTCCTAACGATAAAGATGAGTTGTATCGGATAAAAAAAGTGAGGCACAATTTGTTTTCACTTTCTAGTTTTTGAATGAAATCGCCTTTCTGGCCTTACCCAGAGTTCACACAGGTTACCTACTATATTTTAAAGATGCATTGCTCATATTGGCTAAAGCGTTAAAAAATTTATTTTGCACTGAACTATCCATGAGAAGGTTCTCCGAATGGTCTGAACCAAAGATTGATTTATACTTCTGAATGCAAGTTCTGTTCCGAAAGTTTGGAAACCGAGTTTGTGGGGAAGTGGATCAAAACAGAAATGTCTGAAATTCCAGACTAACAAAAACATATTTTTTGGTGGTTGTTTTAAATGTAAGACAAAATTCCCACATTACTAAATAGCCCATACTAGGTTAAGATCTTATCGCTCAGCTTATCTTAGCATCTAACACATAACAGATATTTCCCACCAAAACAACGATAAGTGCAACCAAAACGAGATATAAAATAAAATTTGAGCAAAAATAGAAAATCGATTTATCAAACAGTAAACCACACACGAAACAACAAAAACAAATTAACTACATATACAAAAACAAAAATTTAGCAAGGCTAACGAAATTTTTAAACAAATCAAAAGCGAAAAAAAAAGAACAACAAAAGTGGAGAAAGCAAGACGAGTAAGAAATGCAATAAATGATGTGCCATATTTGGTTAGTAAGTAAGTAGAACAAATAAAAATGCGTGTTTGCGTTGAAAAAAAAAAAAATAAAAAATCAAAGAAAAAGCGCATTGAAACAACAAAAGAGTAGCCAGCTTACTAACTATGCAACTACCCACAACAACAGGCCCCCTCCCTACTTCCAAACAGCAAATAGCAACATTTAATAACACTACAACACAATAAATTTCAATTACACTTTATTGCACTTTTACTGCACTTTTTCACATACCAATTTTGGTAGCAGGTATGCGCTCCCATATGGAGCATATGTGGGGCTATTGTGGGTTGTTTTTTTTTTTGGTTTCACTACTCAAAGTGTGGTGCATCCATTGATTTATTGATCTATTGATTTTTGTTTTTTGTTGTTTTAATTTAATAGCCGAATTGCAAATTCCAACAAAAAGCAACAACTAAACTTTACGCTTTCAACTAGTCAAGCAGTATACGTCTACCCAAGTGCACCCCAGCTACATTTGAGCTCCACATTGCACTTTCAGTCGTTGGACGTTTGATGCATCACCGCGCATACTCACCAACCGAAATTGACCTCTTCAACCAAATTTTATTGTATGTAAGTGAGATTGGTTAGTTTTATTGTTGTATGAATTTGGTTGGTAGTACAAAGATATTCCATTTTTTGAGGTATTTTGAGCGTGTGTCCCACCATATGCCAACGGAATAACTCAACTGGAAAAAACTTAAGCGACCCAGTAGGAAATGGTTGATGTTAAAAAATTATAAATTTGATTTGGGATCTCGAGTTGATAGCGAAATCAATGGCAGGCCGTCATTTCTACGGAGAATAAAATAATAATTTTGGACAGTGCCGAAGGAAGTAGAGATGGTTTTTTTGGTATTTACGGTGCAGGATAGTCCTTAAGAACCGAAATTTTTAACAAACTCAAGGAAGGGCTACACAAAAACCCGAACGTTGTCTAACACCCTGTACAACCTCACTACCTACTGGTCAGCTTTGTGTCATAACTCCACATCAACTAAATATGAAAGCTTGTATGGTATATGTAATGGCTTGATGCCTTTGAAGCGGAACCGATATTGGGTCAACACCAGAGCTAGTAGCTAGAAAAAAAAAATAAAGCACACACAAACAACAACAAAAAGTTTGAGTAAGGAAACAAAAGCCATGCCTTTAAATGTTATTCGCTGCTGAACGAGACACTGTGGCAGCAATTGGTTAACGCTGAATGCTAAGGCTGGCCGTTTCCAGTCAGTTAACTGAACATGAGCAGTCAAGCGATGAGAATGGATGGATGCTGATGAATGATGTTGATGGAAAATGAACTTACAATGCACGTACATACGCGTGTAGATGCAATGAAATAGCGCGCATAGAACATAAAAAGTGGAATTTTTGTACAGCGTCCAATATACAAGAAGTGGAGCTGAGTAACGCAGAGTTGCGTTGTTGCGCTGGCGCATAGTACGGCGTTGGCGGTTACTTTACGAAGTTATTAGCTTAAGGCATCAATGATCAGCATGTGTCACAACCTTCCCGCCCACACAAGTTTTTACTCTTACTAGCGAGTTTATCGTCAGGCTCTACAGCTGCGGGGTGAGAACGCTCACTTGAGGTGTAGCTCTTGCGACATAGCGTGCTATACTAACGTTCCTCAGAGATTAAAAAAAAAGAGGTTTGTCTGGAAGTTGATTTGGTAAAAATATTTTAAGTTTAATACATTCGCTTTATAAAAAATTTCATCAACGCACGAAAAGTTCCGCCATTACTCAGCGCTAAAAAGCGTTACCTTACCGCTCGTGGGTGAGCGTGTGTGTGCGTGTATGTTGCGTGGAATGTGTCGATTATTTTGAGTGAAATATTTTTAGAAAGTCGCTGTGTAGCTATGGGCTGTGTCGGCATTGCGGCCCAGGCTTGACATGGAAAATCAATCATGTCACAATTTCTCAAATAAGATGTTGACAACAATTCGGATGCCAGAAAACAATAATGTTGCATGCCACATACGATCGATGGCAATATATTTACTTAGACTACTTCCCTGAATTGTACGAGTACGAGTACGAGTTATGACCAACAGTCAATGTGACGGCGCTATGACTCACCTATGGCGCAGCTGTCTTTTCTGCTTGTTTTTGTTGTTGCTGGTATATTGATTTCGCACTTTGCTGAACCAGAAATAATCAACAGCCGACAGCATTCGAGCAACATGTTGCTGCGTGTGTTGACAATGCGCACGTGTGCCGTTTGGCTGCTGCTGCTGCCATTGTAGTTGTTGTTATTGTTATTGCTGCTGTCTAGAGACAAATGTCAATTGCTACGTTGTGGAAAATAATGCCACCAAGCGCAGACGCAGAGTGGACGTTGCAGCGTAGGGAAGGCGGCAAGCAGGCAGGGACACTGGGCGACACACCCAAAATGCGCTGGTGCGCCACTTGATCCTGGCGCTAACTGCAACTGCCATTCTAACATACAAACACACACACGTACGTCGTACATAAATGTGTATGTATGGGCCCCAAAAAATTGCTCTATATTTAGTTAACTTGAGTTACCAAAGTGTGGTGGTTTTGAATGTATTAGTGTCTGTCTGCAAAATGTTTGCCATGATTTAGTTTTCAGCGATTATTTATTGTGGCTGTGGCACCCCATTGCGTCATCCTGGTGGCAGTGGCAATTTGTGACGCTAAAGCGAAGGCAAAGACGCTAATGTAGCCAACCTCAGCACCAGCTTCTAGCCGGTCATACTCAGCGGTGGGTGGTGTCTTATTTTGATTCTTTGTTGTTGGGTTCATTTTGCAACTTCAATGTGCCACTTGCAACCGTAATAGACCAGCTGTTTGTTGCATGCAGTGTAGAACTGGTCAAATTTTAATTTAACTAAAATTGCGACTTTGTTTATATTTAGTTGCTGTTGTCGTTGTTGTTGCCGTTAAAGTTGACTAATGCAAGCGGTAAGTTTTAATTCGCGAAAATATATTGCAAACAAAGTAGTCCAAATATTGAACTGTAAGTGCATGAGTTTTATATAAATATATGTATGTATGTGTGTTTATAAGTTTGTATGTAAATTTTTGAAAAATCCGTCTGACACAGCCTGCCAGGTAGCTGCATAAACAAAGATGTTGAAGACCACCCACGGCTGAAAATGGCCACAAATTTTGCTCTGAAACTGCAAGAGCGAAAACTTGGGGTTCAAAGTGCAATTGGAGTAGCGAAAACCCAAAACCAAATTAAACGCGAACGGACAATAACGTATGTATGTATATCCATAGACGAGAAATAAAATAAAATAAATTAAAATAAAGTGAAATAAAATAAAATAAAATAAAATAAAATAAAATAAAATAAAATAAAATAAAATAAAATAAAATAAAATAAAATAAAATAAAATAAAATAAAATAAAATAAAATAAAATAGAATAAAATAAAATAAAATAAAATAAATAAAATAAAATAAAATAAAATAAAATAAAATAAAATAAAATAAAATAAAATAAAATAAAATAAAATAAAATAAAATAAAATAAATAAAATAAAATAAAATAAAATAAAATCAAATAAAATAAAATAAAATAAAATAAAATAAAATAAAATAAAATAAAATAAAATAAAATAAAATAAAATAAAATAAAATAAAATAAAATAAAATAAAATAAAATAAAATAAAATAAAATAAAATAAAATAAAATAAAATAAAATAAAATAAATAAAATAAAATAAAATAAAATAAAATAAAATAAAATAAAATCAAATCAAATAAAATCAAATAAAATAAAATAAAATAAAATAAAATAAAATAAAATAAAATAAAATAAAATAAAATAAAATAAAATAGAATAAAATAAAATAAAATAAAATAAAATAAAATAAAATAAAATAAAATAAAATAAAATAAAATAAAATAAAATAAAATAAAATAAAATAAAATAAAATAAAATAAAATAAAATAAAATAAATAAAATAAAATAAAATAAAATAGAATAAAATAAAATAAAATAAAATAAAATAAAATAAAATAAAATAAAATAAATAAAATAAAATAAAATAAAATAGAATAAAATAAAATAAAATAAAATAAAATAAAATAAAATAAAATAAATAAAATAAAATAAAATAAAATAAAATAAAATAAAATAAAATAAAATCAAATCAAATAAAATAAAATAAAATAAAATAAAATAAAATAAAATAAAATAAAATAAAATAAAATAAAATAAAATAAAATAAAATAAAATAAAATAAAATAAAATAAAATAAAATAAAATAAAATAAAATAAAATAAAATAAAATAAAATAAAATAAAATAAAATAAAATAAAATAAAATAAAATAAAATAAAATAAAATAAAATAAAATAAAATAAAATAAAATAAAATAAAATAAAATAAAATAAAATAAAATAAAATAAAATAAAATAAAATAAAATAAAATAAAATAAAATAAAATAAAATAAAATAAAATAAAATAAAATAAAATAAAATAAAATAAAATAAAATAAAATAAAATAAAATAAAATAAAATAAAATAAAATAAAATAAAATAAAATAAAATAAAATAAAATAAAATAAAATAAAATAAAATAAAATAAATAAAATAAAATAAAATAAAATAAAATAAAATAAAATAAAATAAAATAAAATAAAATAAAATAAAATAAAATAAAATAAAATAAAATAAAATAAAATAAAATAAAATAAAATAAAATAAAATAAAATAAATAAAATAAAATAAAATAAAATAGAATAAAATAAAATAAAATAAAATAAAATAAAATAAAATAAAATAAAATAAAATAAAATAAAATAAAATAAAATAAAATAAAATAAAATAAAATAAAATAAAATAAAGTAAAATAAAATAAAATAAAATAAAATAAAATAAAATAAAATAAAATAAAATAAAATAAAATAAAATAAAATAAAATAAAATAAAATAAAATCAAGGAAGAGAACTGACAGTAAACGATATTTATGTAATATCATTTGAACCTCAATCTCTTTCTCACAAAAAATTAATATTCTAAGCTTTGTGTAAAGCTTAAAAAAGTTCATGTCATTTGATTTTTAATACTTTATTTTTTGGAAGTCACATAACTACCATTTCCCTACACACTTCATTGTCTATCGGTAGCCATGAAATTCTTAGCAATACAATTTCGCAACCTTGAGTGACACAATGATGTCGAGTTCAAAGTGCAAACAACAAAAACCACCAAAAAAAACAACAATAGTTTGAACTCGAATCCGTGCGCATCGGTTCACACACGTGACAATGCCTTAAAAAGGGTTTCCCAAAGCGCGCACCTCAACTTTCAAAGTGTATGGTGCCGATTTGTTTTTGGCTTTCATTGTTTTCTATTTTTCTTCAAATTGTTACGTTCGTTTGGTGGTCAAGATCACGTGCAAGTACCGTTAGCGGCAGCATGAGCGTGAGAGCGCATTCCCATTCGCAGCAGTCAAATCATGGTTTGCCATAAATGGTCGACGATTGTTTGTAGATTTGTATGAACGGAGCATCTCGTCAAAGTGTTCTATTTCTCAAATTTTTTTTTTTTACTTTTGAAGTTGCTTTGGGTTGCAGTGAATGGCCAAGTTTGAATGAAATAAACCAGTCAAACAGCAGATTAAGTAATTTATAAATTAAATGTTTGTATAAAATGTTGAACGCCCACTTTCTGAGCTCTTTGCGAGTTAAGCAACGTTTAATGTTGGTCAGCTTTCTTTCGTTGAGATGTGTGGAACGCCCACTATTTTGTGATTTGAACAGCCAACTCCAGTCAGGTGCTGTTTCACTAATTTGTGGGAGCAGTAACGAATGCACAGCACAGTACGCTTATTCGTGTTAACTTGAAGATTTCCTTGCTAGTAGTGGCCAAACAGTGCCAAAATTTTGGCCGATGCCGATGCCTATTAACGATGCATTAATCGGCCGATACCTATTCCTTAACAAAGTCCACCTTAATAGTTTTAAATTCATGTTCAGTAAGGATATGCGTTTTAGATACCCCATCCGAACATTTATTGTTGGTGGTCGAAGGTGTATCCTAAGCGATCCGACCAGTTTGCATCAGTTTTCGGTGGTAAGTGTGCCTGAAAGTGAAATGCCATGCAAAAACGCCGAAATAATCTGCTAAGGAGAGGAAATACTTACATGCCCGATGCCGATTATTTTGATAGCGATGCCGATGTCTATGCCGATACCGATGCCGATACCGATGCCGATTAATCATTCCACTCTACTCGTTATTATTCTGCCAATTTCTTAAAAGTCAATTTGTAGTTTTTTCTTGTAGCCAACAGAGCTCAAAAGTAACTAATTGTAGCGAGTAGACAATTTACTTCCAGGAGCTCGTCTTCTTCCGCTGATTATCACACAAACAAATGTTTGAGTATTGCTAAAAAAACGAAGAAGTAATAACTCAAAAATCTTTGTAATTGATTAATTCTGCGATTGAAAAAAGTAAATGTTTGGTTGGTAAATTATGAAGCGGGGAAAGGTTCGTGGAAGCTTGAAAATTCTGTGAGAGATTTTTTGAGTGGGAAGTAATCTCAGAAAGACTCCAGAGCATGAAGCTAGAGGCAACACCTCAACATGTTTCAATTTTATTTATCACCATAATATCAATTGACATTAATTTACACTAACAAATAACTGCGCATGCGTGAAATGGCGTTCAAAAATATTCCGACAAAATACCCAAAATACCAGAAGATCAAAGTAACGGTCGAACAACCAACCAATCGAACATGCGCCTGACGAACTGCCGCCACGTTGCAGGCGTGCAGACAGAGCTAAATGATGGTAAAGCGTGCATTGGCAACATGTCAACACCACTTGTCAACAGCAATTACAACGCCAAGAGCAGTTACAATGTGGAAATGTGCAAAAAATGTGCGCCCGCAACAGGAGCTGCAACAGAAGCTGCAAGACGACAGCCAAACAAAAACAAAGGAAAAAGAATGCGACGCTTATAATATAGCCACAAAAAAGTGGCAATTTGACTTTGCTCCAATGGCCGAGCGGCTGGCTGGCTGGCTGACTAGCTGACTGACAAACTGCCAAGCAAACGGTGACACTGAGATATACCAACTTGGCGCTTGAGTGGCGGTTGAGTGACGATGTGGCGCGCGCTGCTGCATACAAAATGGGACACAAGTTGGACAAATGGACTTAGTGGTTGACAGCGGCAGCAACAAAAACAATCTATGAATGTTGCATGTTGCCACATAACTAACTAATGCTAATGCCGTCGACAGTTGGTAGTGGATGCTAATGTTGGTGGCGCGATGGCACGGTTGATGTGTGGCTGATGTGGCATGGGTGTAGATGATGATGATGATGGAACGCGCGGTGTTGTTGTTGCTTGTGGGCGCCGTCACTCTGTTTCAAGTGACAATTATAGGAGGCTGTGCCACACCGCGCTTGTTCTTGCCACATTGCTGCTGCTGGCGCTGCCGCCTGCCTGTCACTTCGTTATTAATTAAAGTGAAATGGTCACGGCGCACCATCACCTTCGCGCCACTCTGTGCACCGTTCATCGCCGTTTGTGGCAGGGCTAGCGCTGTTGGCGTTAATGGGCAAATGCGCTCTACTCGTAGCGCTAATTTATGCAGAAACGCGCACTGACCGATCGACCGCCCGTTGCCTATGGCGCGCAGCTTTTTGGCGCGCTCGTGTGGTAGCATTTGGTCGCAACAAATCATTCAAATAGATCGCTAGCTTTTGTCAAATTTATTTTTATTGCTAGTTAAACATATGCATACATACTTGTTAATGCGCTTGTAGTATGTGGCATGCAACACAAACACACACACACACGCACACACTGAGTTCGCTTGCGCCTGCGCGATGTCGTCTGCTGATATTGTGAAAGGTTTTTTAAAAACCAATCGATTTTTCGTATTTTCGCTTCAAATTATTGCATTTGTTTAATTTTTTAGCTAATACTCACAACATGGCTGTGGCATGCAACATGCCATATCTCTATGCCATATGCCACATATTTAGAGTAAGTGGCATGCAATCGCTCTGCATACCATTTAGAAAGTCTTTCCTACTTCACTTGCTAAGCATTTTGTGGCTGGTCGGCGGGGTGCGCTGCTGTTGTTGGGTGTAGCTGAGGTGTGCTGCGTTGCGCTGCGCTTCAACCGCAACTTGCCACACTTGTGTGACAACTCTTCATACAAAATAGTACATTGCCATACCATGCTGCATGACTGCTTGACAATGACGTTTAATCTGCCAATGTCAATTAACATTCCAAATCAGCAGCAGCACACACAAACACACACACATTCATGTAGGTGGTGCGAGCTGGGGATGCTATGGAAGTGGCTGTACCGGAATCTCAGATGTAACCGGTGCTTTTGTATTGCAAAGGATAGAAAATGTTCTCTAAGTCGATGCTGTACACGAGCGCATGGTACAAAGTACAGTTTCTGTGCGACCGATTTTTTTTTAGAAATTTTTCGAAGTTGCCGTATTATTTTATTTGTGCTGAATGCTCACCAATAAAGACATGCTAGGCCTCCTTATATCGGTACCATGGCTCTTTATAAAATTAATTTAAAATTATATTCCACAATTTTGTTTTCTTGGCATGTGTTCAAGTTTAAATAGATTTTAAAAATTTAAAATATGTGGCAGCACTATGAATATCTCAGAAGTGGAAGCACTACACAAGTACAGCTTGAACTTTAGCTAATTATTCAAATAGGCCTAATACGTAAAATACTTTTCAGATTATGAATAAATACATTCATAAATGTAATCAAAAAAAAAAAAATTCAACCAGGTGGCAACCCTATAAAAAACAATATAGAATATACATAATTAGAATTTTTTTTTAAATTACGACGCATTTTGCCTTACGCTTCTCACACATATTGCTACATGTGACTTAATATAAAATAAGTTTCAAATAGGTGGCAACCTTGTAAAACTTTCTTTGCAGCAACTTTTAGACAAGAGAGCTTGGAATGAAGCAAATTTGAAAGTTCATCCAAATGGGTTATGTTGTTTTGAGATAATAATGCATATGAAAAATATATATGTAGGTATAAATATATTTGTAATGCTATTGGGTGGCAACCCCAAGAAGCAACCCTGTATAAAAATATTACAGCTAAAATACGGCGTAACGTACCTTTCCATTAATACTCATATTGACAAAGCTTAAATTTTTTCAAAAACTTCAATTAGGTGGCAACACTTTCTCAGAAAAGTGTTGCATTTAGAATCGTATCTTCGTATTTAATTTCAATTGGTTAATCCATTAACGTCACAAATATACAAGAAAATCTAATTTAAAGCTGTACTGAAGAGAAAAACCGAACAGCCAGCATTGAAAACGAGTATCGAAAAATAAAGTCTATCAAAAGCTTCGTAGGTGCTTTCGCAATCGTCATCGAAACTCCGCTCCATCACCGCTAGTGTGCATGCAAATCTCTACGATATCACAGATTGTAAATGAATCGCTTCATCGGCACGTGAATAACTGGGTCATTTAATAAACTCACGCGTTTTGCTTTTGATTTTATTATTCTAATTCCGTCATTCAAAGTGCATTCAGCCCCCGCACGCACTCTGAGATACACGCACACGTATGAGCTCCTTTGCACTTGCTGGTGTATGGCTGGCTCCATGTGTGTTTGTTTGTTTTTGTTTGTGTAATTGACATTTTGCATGTTCAACGGCTGCCTTTCTCTCGTTATTAACGTCTTTACGCATTTAAAATGAACTTTTTCTTTCGCAATTTGTGAAGCATTTGTTAATCTAATTTCGATTTCTCCAGGCGACGCTTCGTTTAGTAGAGTTGGTCCAATAGGTCAATAAGCAAATTAGACAACTTTCTTTTGTCTTTATTTATTATTAAGAGAAAATCTGCCTATCAAAAAAGAACCGAATTTTTTTCATCCTCAAAATCCCGAGAAATTTTAATAGAATCCCGAGAAATTTTCATAGTAGCGAATAGAAAATTGGTACTCGGATATTTCTACGAAGTCAGGAGAATACGATCTCGTGATCATTTTGGAATTGTTTTAGGAATCATTCTGGCACTTTCTTAGAATGATTTCGAAAAATGTTCGGGATTTTTTCGGTATCATTTTGTGTAAGTTTAATAATTTATGCTGGAGTTGACTGATCAGTGCACAACATAAGGATTAAAAGCTTAAACGATTCAAAAAAAGGTCTAAAAAAATATGAACAGGAAAAAATCTCTCAAACCAATTCCGGAATGTCTATGAAAATTGCGGGAATGATCGATAAATCAATTCCTAAACGGCACTGAAAAATCCCAACAAAGGCCTAAATAATTATACCGAAACTAATTAGAAAAAGGAGAAGTACTTCAAAGATTCCCAAAAAGGTCACTCTCTGTTTAAGAATAATCCCGAACTTGAAATCGAAACATCGCAGTGAGTATACGAATTTTCTACAAAACTGTTCTCTGGAAATTTTACTTACAAAATGGCCCAAAAAAAAAATAATTATATTTAGTAGAACCTTTGTGGTCTTCATTCATGAGGTTGGGCCCCTGTCAGTGTTGCACTTCAAATGTTGCATCTCAAACAAATCCGCAGAAAGCAAGTTCCTTTGATTACCCATCTTGATTATCGTGGGTTAATTTAGTTAAACAACACTTTAGCTCACTTACGAAACCTACACTGCAACCAATGAGTTTTCAAAAATACCCAGAGAAACACGCCGCTTTAAAGTTTAACAGTCTTCGTCGCAAAATTCGTCACATCTCGTTAACAGCGATTTTGAGATCTCTAATATACCTACGCTGATTGTTGTTGTGCAGCGTCGTAAATCAGTGCGCGGCAAGTTACTTTGCGTGTCACATGGTCACATGATCACACTGTCAAAGCTGCTGTGCGAAATCAACGAAGCTTAATTTACATACATACAAACATACACACACACACACACACACATGCATACATACATACAAACATACTCATAGATGTGTTTAACTTGTGACTTCCTTGAAACCATCTCATTTCGCAGCAATTCGTTACAGCTCATTTGGGAGGAGAGCAAAAGAAAAAGAAAAATAAAAAAAATAAAAGTAAAACAACAAAAACAACAGCCTATGTGGGTTTAATAATGAGCGCAACAACAACTATTTGTTTGGTTTAATTTTTATTGTTTTTAAAATGAAACCATGACTCCTTTTAGTCGCGCATTTAAGATAGATAAATAGGAGTACGCCTTGCTTTTTCGGCTGAGTTTACAAGGCGAGTATGTCTGTGTGTTTGTTTTTGTGTTTCATATATGAGCAACGTATTTAGAGACCGCGTTGAGATGGGCTGGCCATTATCAGGTGTTTGGTGTTGTGCACGAATTTGCGAATTTTGTTTAGTCCAGAGGTAAATGTAGACCAAAATTAGTATACAGGGTGTGATGAGATATATTTCGCTAAGCTTGACTATAACTAATGATTGCAGAAGTGACGTGTGCGGTCGAAGGAACTGGATAAATGGAAAAACGCTCGCTGTTTAATTGTCGAAAACCCATATGTCCGAGCAAAACGAGTGTTTGGGTCCTTTGTTTTGTTAATATCCAGACGGATATCACTTAAACTTAACAGAATGACGGATGGACATAGCTTTAACTTCGATATACTTTTGGATGGTCGCTTCTTCTTCTCATACATGCAAACATTGTACCAAAGTTATAATTTATGTTTATGACTCTCACGGAGCTGATTTCTTTGACCACTCGAACCTTCAAGAGTAATTCCCTGTGTCGACGTTAAAAGCTCTGCTCTTTAATCAAAAATCTGATTTGAAAGAGAGGCCGTTTTCGCTTCTAGTTCATCTCATTTAAGTTAGATTATTATAGTAAATGGCTTCACACAAGGTGGTCATCGTATTGCCGTAAGAGTTTGGGTTCCAGATGACCTCATATACAAAAGCACACGAAGGATAAGGCAGAGAATAAGACTGTAGAAAGCTCAAGTGACTAACAATATGCAAAAATAGTGCACTCCCAGGAGCCGATATTACTTTGTCTTACTAGTGAAATTGGCCTAAACGAGGCAATCAATGTGCATTCAATTTCCTAACACCCTGTATATGCGCCATTAACATTCGTTATTCATTTATACGCGACGTGTTACCGATTAACTTTGCCGCTTTACCGAACAAAATTTTTTGGAAATTTGTGTTGTTGTCTAGCACACATATGTACATATGTATGTAGTTTGTGGTGCAATCGGGTCGACTTTTGAAAATGGATCTCTTTTTTTTTTGTTTTTGTTTTTGTCACATTTTAATTGTTGTTGCAGCGCCTAATGCTGTCGCTCGCTTGACTCCCTACGAAACTTTTGTTGCTAGTTGACCGCATCCGATGGTGGGTGATAAATGTTGCCGGCTGCTTAGTAAGTCCACATACGATGCTTGCTTTGTGTTACGAGCTCGTTCATTGTCCAAACAGCATGTGGCTTTGTTGCAAGTTGGAACAATTTCGAGCTTGGCATATCTGGCACTAGCTACCGTTGAAATTAGTTATTCACGCGCGCCTCGTTTAGGACGACAAAATGTACTATCAAATCCTTTGATATTTGTACGAAGCTAGCAAAAGTGGGTTGGATGTGGAGATCTGGAGACAAAACATTTTATACCCAATTGCGCTTAGGAAGTAGAGTTAGGGATAAAGAGAAAAGATGGGTAAGAAGGGAGGAGGCGAAGAAGCTATATAGAATACCGATAGAGAAGAGTATTGGGAGAGGAGAGATGAAAAGCTAAACTGATGAGGGAGTACTATATACAGGGTTAGAACTTAAAATTAAGAGTGCGGGAGTGTGAAGTGGGGGTCCTTTCGAAAGCTACTATGTGTGTCCCTTTGACATCGTTCCATTGATCGGCCCAACTATTCTGCTTCGAGATAAAGGTTATAAAAAGTTCTCTACTACCCGACACTAGACTCCTTTACTGGCTATTTCTCTGTGTTCTTTTGTTTATGTCGCCATTGCTGTTGTTGTTGCTGCTGGATGTTGCAAACAAACACTGCCACGTACCTTATGGTGGCACATGTGGCACCCAGTGTTGTCCTAGCCACCTAACCAAATGTATCCCCACACATCTACATATGTTTGGGGCATGCGTCTTAAGCGATTTAACTCATTTGCTCATGCCGACGATTGGTGATGATCGTGCCGCTGATGTTGACTATGGACTGCATGCGGCCACAACTACTTGACTGCTTAGCCAGCTTTCTAGCCACCAGCTTATCAGAGAGACACTATGGGTCTATGAGTTTTGCACACTAGCTGGCAGCTATGCCCCTTGCAACTGCTCCACTTGCCATATGTTGCATGAAGTGTTGCACACACAGCGTCTCCACACCATTTTGCCCAAAATTTTACTTTGTTTTTTTTTTTTTTTTTTTTTTTTTTTTTGTCTTTCAGGCTTAATGGCTAATGGCTTATTTCCTTGAAATGTAGCACTCATGCAACCGAAAAAGCTTGGGTAATTAACCTGAACCATGTTAATGAACTTAACAAAACATTTATGCAGATTTAACTGTTGCCACCGTTGCTGCCTACATTCGAGTTGTTGTTGTTGCTAGTGCCTAAACGTTTGGTTTAGAATTGCGCTTTCTTCATTGTTGTTGTAGTGTTTGCTTGGGTTGCGCTTCATTTAAAAGCGCTTTTTGCATATTCTTGGTTTTGTTCTTGTTGTTGTTTTTTTTTTTAATTTTTTGTTGTAGCTAATGTGCGGACACATTTGTTGGAAATGAGGTTGTTTTCGTGTTGTTGACAATCTAATTAGAATATGTGGTGCATATAAGTTGGCGTTGTTGTTGTTCTTGTTAACTAATGTAATTTGTTGTTGTTGTAGCTACTTAATTGTTAGTTTTTTTGTTGTTGTTGTTGCGCTTGTTTATTGCCTGCTTTGCTCCATTTGCGTTTTCAGGTTCATGATGCGGACACAGGTTTGCATCTTAAGTCTTTCGTTTGTTGGTTAGTTAGATGTGACAATCTTTGTTGTTTGTTGTTTGCTGTTTTGTTGTTGTCATCGTCATAAGTACATATGTGCTGTGTTATTAGGGATTATGGGAGCTAGAATAACAAGTTAATAGTGGAAAGTTAAGAAAAAACTTTTGCGTTGTACCAAGTACTAATTCGGGGTACCCACAGGCCAAGGTCTTTTGTGAGGCTATAACAATTTATGTGGAGCTCGTAGAGGAAGGCCAGCGCTATGACGAATATCGGGCTACTCAGTAAAATGAAAGAATTTAGCACTTCATGATCTGTTAGCTGGGTTTATCAGTCAAAACCCTCGCGAGCCTTAACAAAAATGTGAAAAGGAGCGAATTTCGTGTGGCAATTAGGCATGAAATCCATCAGCGATATCAAGTAAGTGCTCAGGTATATCATTTTAGTCATAAGAGGGCGTCAAGTGACCTCTATACTGAGTCGATAGATACCTCCCTTAGAGCTCGGCCTGCCAACCCAGTTTATCAATTTAATCACCTGAAATAGCTTCAGATTTGAGAGTCCTCCCGAGTGAAACAAAAGTTTGCTTGGTTGAGTTAACTAAGATAATCTCTTGCTTCTGGCAAGGAGGCGGATCAAGAAAAAAATTATAACTTCGAAATTTATTGATTATTACAATTCATACAAACTTATTTCTGATTTCACTTTGCAACGCGATGATAAATTAAATAAGCACAACAACCGAAAAGCGTTCAGTGTCTGGTGCCAACCATATTAGTCGCATAATGACAATGTCTTTACAAGTACTAAACCCCACAATATCTCTAAAAACATATCCATATGAGTACACACATACATATATGCTTTCTTTGTAACTATTTACCTTTACATTTATGCTACAAACATTAACAATCATGAACTTTCGCTCAATCTGTGGGGGTCTCCTTAACAGACCTACACAAATTCATTAAAGCTTCACTCGTATGCCCACAGCTGCGCCTGCGCGAATGTTATCCAAAGTAGAAAATGCCACCGACAATCAAAATTTACGACAATTTCGTCTCAATGCAGGCGACGGTGATTCGTTTCGAGTGGCAGGCGACCGCCTTCAGCTTTGGTAGATATTTGTCGAAAATGGTGAAAAGACATTAGCCCAAAAACAATTTCAAAGTACTCTCTTTAAGCGTTAAGGCGAATGGACAAATACTAAAATATCTATGTACGTGTGTATTTGTTTACAATCGGGTGGTTTGGAAAAATTTCATATTCCATTGAAAAGGAATATTTCTATAAAAACAAAAAATAAATATTTCTCATAAGCAAATTAGAATGCTGGTAGAAATCGGTATTTACAAAAAAGTAAAAATTCATGCAAAAATAAAAAAATTCTAAAAAAATTTTTTTTTCTATGAAATTGCGTAGAACTCGTTCTTTACAAAAAAGTTTTAATTTCTACAAAAACCAAAAAAAAACCAAAAAAAAAATTTTTTCTTTACAAAAAAGTTTTAATTTCTACAAAGACAAAAAAAAATAATTAAAAAAAAAAAAAAAGTTTTCTAGGTAATAAGGATTGAAGTCGTTATTTACAAAAAAATTGAATTCATGCAAAAATAAAAAAATATCTAAAAAAAATTTTTCTAGAATACCCAAATTTTTTTTTCTATAGAATGGGGATAGAAATCGTTATTTACAAAAAAGTTAGAATCTGTACAAAAACAAAAAAAATTTCTTAAAAAAAATATTTCTCGATGGAATGGGGGTAGAAATCGTTATTTACAAAAAAAAATATTTCTCAAAAAAAAAAAAAATCTTTTCTATGGAATGGGGATTGAAATAGTTCTTTACAAAAAATTTGAATTTATGCAAGAATAAAAAAAAAATATTAAAAACAAAATGTTTTTTCTATGGAATGGATATTGAAATCGTTCTTTACAAAAAAATTTGGAATATCTGCATAAAACAAAAACCAAATTTCATTAAAAAAAATGTTTCTCGATTTTTATTTACAAACCCGTTCTCGACAAAAACAAAAAAAAAAATTATTCTAAAAAAAAATTTTTTTAGATGGAATGGGTGTAGAAATCATTTTTTACGAAAAAATTAAAATTTATGCAAAAACAAAAAAAAAAAAATATTTTTTTAAAAAAAAATTTTTTTTCGATGGTGGAACTCGTTTTTTGCAAAAAATGAAAGTTTATGCATAAACAAAAAAAAATTTTTTCTAAAAAAATATTTTACTCAACAATTTTTATCTACTACTAGCAGACCCGGCAGACGTTGTTCTGCCTGACCAGTGACTTCCCTAGAAATACATTTTCAAATATTTTTCTTTAACTTTTAACATTCCATTTATTGCAGTGCTTTAGGATATACAATGTTTGTGGCTTTAAAGTCTTTGGTATAAACAAATAAATTTTTTGGATGTCCAACTCAAAAAACGGATCTTTTGAACTCAATGGGTATGACAAAAACCATTATGCGCTGCTGAGCAGATGTATAGTTAGTACTTATTTAAATATATCCAATATCTACCTATAATACTCTGGATATGTATGAACGGCAATTACAAACAAAAAAAATTAAGTGCTTTGATTAAGATTTAAGAACGTTAAAATGTCACTAAAGCAAATACATTCAGGGATATAACGAATTGAAATATTACTTAGCTTGTGGTCTTGGAACTGCCCACTTTTCCAAAGAATTTACAAATGAAGCCTATGTACATATGTCGTACCCAACGAAGATTTTAACGTATTGGAAAAGTTTAAAACAGATCAACAGGTGCCACGCCCACATTTCCCAAATTATATAATTCTTGACCAAGGGACACACATATCCAAAAATCATTAGTTTAGACCAAAAATATTCAAAGTTATAATGATTTAAATTTTATATAGCCTGGGGGCGTGGCACAACAATCTTCTGAACCAATCTTGAAAGTTTAAAAGAGATCGACCATAAGCTTTGGACATTATTGAAGTACAAACAAAACACAAAAAATGTGGGCGTGGCACCGCCCACTTTTCCAAAATTACACAAATCTTGACTAAAGGACACACATATCCAGAAATCATTAATTTAGACCAAATATGTTCAGAGCTATGAAGAATTTAAATTTTATATAGCCTGGGGGCGTGGCACCGCCTACTTTTCCAAAAATTGATATAGCCTAAATCGTACACAACAATCTTCTGAACCAATCTTGAAAGTTTAAAAGAGATCGACCATAAACTTTGGACATTATTGAAGTACAAACAAAACACAAAAAATGTGGGCGTGGCACCGCCCACTTTTCCAAAATTACACAAATCTTGACTAAAGGACACACATATCCAGAAATCATTAATTTAGACCAAATATGTTCAGAGCTATGAAGAATTTAAATTTTATATAGCCTGGGGGCGTGGCACCGCCTACTTTTCCAAAAATTGATATAGCCTAAATCGTACACAACAATCTTCTGAACCAATCTTGAAAGTTTAAAAGAGATCGACCATAAACTTTGGACATTATTGAAGTACAAACAAAACACAAAAAATGTGGGCGTGGCACCGCCCACTTTTCCAAAATTACATAAATCTTGACCAAAGGACACACATATCCAGAAATCATTAATTTAGACCAAATATGTTCAGAGCTATGAAGAATTTAAATTTTATATAGCCTGGGGGCGTGGCACCGCCTACTTTTCCAAAAATTGATATAGCCTAAATCGTACACAACAATCTTCTGAACCAATCTTGAAAGTTTAAAAGAGATCGACCATAAACTTTGGACATTATTGAAGTACAAACAAAACACAAAAAATGTGGGCATGGCACCGCCCACTTTTCCAAAATTACACAAATCTTGACTAAAGGACACACATATCCAGAAATCATTAATTTAGACCAAATATGATCAGAGCTACATATGAAGAATTTAAATTTTATATAGCCTGGGGGCGTGGCACCGCCTACTTTTCCAAAAATTGATATAGCCTAAATCGTACACAACAATCTTCTGAACCAATCTTGAAAGTTTAAAAGAGATCGACCATAAACTTTGGACATTATTGAAGTACAAACAAAACACAAAAAATGTGGGCGTGGCACCGCCCACTTTTCCAAAATTACATAAATCTTGACCAAAGGACACACATATCCAAAAATCATTAA